>SJYT01023675.1:285839-332070 GCA_006410635.1 Cephalophus harveyi | reverse complement strand
GGGTTTATGTCTATCTTCTTTGTGAACTGTATCTTTTACCATTAAAAATATTCACCTTTGTTTCATTTAAAAATAAATAAATGTAATTAAAAACTACCTTATTTAATCATTCTCTAAACATTATGAATGTATAATATTTGTGCATTTTAAATGTTTAATTTGCATTCTTTTATAATTTCTAAATTATATTTATAAATATATTAATTTCATAATTTATATTTGTATAATTTATACATGTACATATTAGTTAACTGCACAAACATTATACATTCACAGTGTTTGGGGGAAGATCAAATAAGATAATCAAAGTAATCAACAAAGTGCTCGGCACTTAGTAAGTGCTCTGTAAATGTTAATTATTTTTAACCAGCTTCACTGAGGTATAATTTACACCATAAAATTAATCCATGATAAGTGGATTCAGTAGTTTTTCATAAATTTAAAGGGTTGTGCAGCAATCAGTATGATGTAGAAATAAGACATTTCTCTTTTGTCCATTTTGTGAATTTCTGTTCACATTCCCAGTTCAGATAAATGTCGACCAGCTTTCTGTCTCTCTAGATAAGCATTTTCCTAAAAAAGCTACATAAACTGAATCATGCAATGTGTAGTTGTGTTCAGCTTATTTTATCTAGCGTAATAGTTTTGAAGTTTTACTGTATTGTAGCATGTAACAGTAGGTTGTTTGTTTTTATTCCCTATATCATTCCCTGCCTTTTTTATCTATTCATCACTTAATGGTTGTTTACAATTTGGGAATATTGTGAATAAAGCTTCTATGAACACGCAAGTTTTACAAGGACATATGTGCTCATTTCTCTTGAGAACTTCTGGGTTGAATAGTAAATCTGTGCTTAATTTCTAAAGAAACTGTCAAATAAATTTCCCAGGTGCCTGCACCATTTTATGTTCCCACCAGGAGTGCATGAAGGTTAAAATTTTTTCACATCCTTACTACCACTTGCTTTGTCTTTTTTATTACAGCCATTTTGTGTAAAATTTTGTCTGTGGTTTTAACTTACATTTCCCTAAAGGCTGCTGCTGCTGCTGCTGCTAAGTCGCTTCAGTCGTGTCCGACTCTGCGCGACCCCATAGACAGCAGCCCACCAGGCTCTGCTGTCCCTGGGATTCTCCAGGCAAGAACACTGGAGTGGGTTGCCATTTCCTTCTCCAGTGCATAAAAGTGAAAAGTCAAAGTGAAGTCGCTCAGTCGTGTCCGACCCTAGCGACCCCATGGACTGCAGCCTTCCAGGTTCCTCTGTCCATGGGATTTTCCAGGCAAGAATACTGGAGTGGGGTGCCATTGCCTTCTCCATCCCTAAAGGCTAATGAGGTTGAAAGTTTCTTTTAAATGTAGCACTAGTGGTAAAGATGGAGAAGGCAATGGCACCCCACTCCAGTACTCTTGCCTGGAAAATCTCGTGGACGGAGGAGCCTGGTAGGCTATAGTCCATGGGGTCGCTAAGAGTCGGACAGGACTGAGCGACTTCACTTTCACTTTTCACTTTCATGCATTGGAGAAGGAATTCTCTTATACACATCTAGATGTGTATAAGAGACAGGTCTTTTGAAGAGCAAAAAATTTTCACTTACAGTTGAATTTATGAATTTTTAATAGATCTTATTTTTTGTGTCACATCTAATACATTTTTGTCTAACCAAAATCACAGAGGTTTTTATTTATTCTTTTGGGCAGATATAGATTGCACATAACATATTAGTTTCATGGATAAAACATAATGATTCAATATTTGTGTATATTGCAAAATAGTTGCCATAATGAGATTTTTCTCTTCTAGAAAGTTTCTATTTTTCTAATAGTCATACAGTTTTAGTTCTTACATATTTGTTCTCCTTTGAGTTAATTTTTGTGTATGGTGTGTAGTAAGGATCTAAATGCTTTTTTCTTTTTCTTGTTTTTACATATGTGTGTCTTGTTGTCTCAGCAGGATTTGTTGAAGACACTATCCTTTCCCTCACTGAACTGTCTTGGCATCTTTATTGAAAGCACATTGACCATAACTAGAAGGATTTATTTCTGAAGTTTCAATTCTGTTCCATTGATTGGCATGTCCATCCTTAGGTCGATAAACCTCAGTCTGTAAAACCTTAGCTTTGTAGCAAGATTTGAAATTTTTTGTTCCTGTTCAGTAGTTAAGTCATGTCCAACTCTTTGTGACCCCATGAACTGTAGCACACCAGGTTTCACTGAAATTGGCAAATTCCAATTTTCTCCAACTTTTTTTTTCAAAATTGTTTTGACTATTCTGAGTTCTTTTAGTTGCCATATATATTTTAGTATCAACTTATCAATTTATAAAAAATTCCTGCTGTTTTTGATCAAAATTACATTGATCTACAGATAAATTTGGCATAGAATTATAAATTTTAACAATATTAAATTAGTTTATGACCATAAAATATCTTTTTATTTAAACCTTTTAAAATTTTCTCTCAGTAATATTTTGTATTTTAGTGTACAATACCTACAGTTTTAAATTAGATTTATTCCTAAATATTTTATTTTTTTTTGATTCTCATGCCAATGAAGTTTTCTTCCTAGTTTTTCTTTTGATTATTTGTTGCTTGTGTATAAAATCAGTCCTGAATATTCATTGGAAGGACTGATGCTGAAGCTGAAGCTCTAAAACTTTGGCCACCTGGTGCGAAGAATTGACTCATTGACCCTGATGCTGGGAAAGATTGAAGACAGGAGAAGGGGACAGCAGAGGTTGAGATGGTTGGATGGCATCACCAACTGGATGGACATGAGTTTGAGCAAGCTTTGGGAGTTGGCAATGGACAGGGAAGCCTGGTGTGCTGCAGTCCAGGGGGTCGCAAAGAGTCGGATATGACTGAGTGGCTGAACTGAACTGAGTGAATAAAAATACAATTGATTTGTGTAAGTTGATCTTGTGACTTTCTTAAATTTGTAAGTTGTACCAATTTAGGATATATAGTTTTTACATATATTGTGTATGCTCTTGCTACTGCTGCTGCTAAGTCGCTTCAGTTGTGTCCGACTCTGTGCGACCCCATGGACGGCAGCCCACCAGGCTCCCTTGTCCCTGGGATTCTCCAGGAAAGAACACTGGAGTGGGTTGCCATTTCCTTGTCCAATGCATGAAAGTGAAAAGTGAAAGGGAAGTCGCTCAGTCGTGTCTCTGCTAAGTCGCTTCAGTTGTGTCCGACTCTGTGCGACCCCATGGACGGCAGCCCACCAGGCTCCCTTGTCCCTGGGATTCTCCAGGAAAGAACACTGGAGTGGGTTGCCATTTCCTTGTCCAATGCATGAAAGTGAAAAGTGAAAGGGAAGTCGCTCAGTCGTGTCCAACTCCTAGCGACCCCATGGACTGCAGCCTTCTAGGCTCCTCTGTCCATGGGATTTGCCAGGCAAGAGTACTAGAGTGGGTTGCCATTGCCTTCTCCAGATATTCCCAACTCAGGGATCAAACCTACATCTTCAGTGGCTCCTGCATTGCAGACAGATTCTTTGCTGCTAATATATATACCTTTATTTTTTCTCATTTGTTTATTGTGGTTTAAATCCAGTACAGTATTGGGTAGACCTGAGTTATATTACACATTTTTGTCTTGTTTCCAATAATAGGCAAAGCATTTATCTTCTACAAGTAAGTTTGGTGGTTGCTCTGGGATTTTTGCAGATGCTCTTTTTCAGATTGAGGAACATTGTTTCTATTTGCTTTTCATTTGCTAAGAGTTAAAAATATTTTTTTTATTATGAATAGGAATTGGACTTTTTCAAATCCTACTGTTGTCTATTGAGAAGAGCATATGATTTTTGTCCTTTACTATATTAATATGATATATTACTCAAAATGACTTTCAGATTTTAAGCCAACCTTGCATATCTGGGATAAACCCCACTGGGTCATGTCATAAAACTCTTTTTATATATTGCTGCTTATTTCCTTTCTTTGGTATCACAGTTGTGCAAAACCCCCCTTAAAGTAAGTAGAAGTATTTGATAGTTGATTCTTATGAATGATTGATTTCTTGTCTCCAATATATGCCTTTTTATTTTTTTAGTCTTTTTAATTTTTTAAGTCTTTTTTAATATTTTAGTCTTTTTTAAAAAATTGGAGGATAATTGCTTTACCAGTGTTGTGTTGGTTTCTGCTGGACTTATCCCCTGTCTCATCCCACCCCTCTAGGTCCTCACAGAGTGCCAGGCTGGCTTCCTGTGTTATATAGCAGCTTCTCCTTAGTTACCTATTTTATATGGGTAGTGTGTGCATATATATATATATATATATAGGAGAAGGAAATGGCAACGCACTCCAGTACTCTTGCCTGGAAAATCCCATGGATGGAGGAGCCTGGTAGGGTACAGTCCATGGCGTCACTAAGAGTCGAACCCGACTGAGTGACTTCCCTTTCACTTTTCACTTTCCTGCGTTGGAGAAGGAAATGGCAACCCACTCCACTGTTCTTGCCTGGAGAATCCCAGGGACGGGGGAGCCTGATGGGCTGCCTTCCATGGGGTCGCACAGAGTCGGACACGACTGAAGCGACTTAGCAGCAGCATATATATATACACACACACACACACACACTATGTTCTCAATTCGTGCTATCCTCTCCAATATATTCTAAATCAATCTTGTTGGAAGGTTTATCAGCACCAGGAATGATTCCTGACTGCTGTGACTTCCTGTCTTCCATACAAACCTGCATATCTTTGTCCTCTGGCTTTGTCTTTTCTTCCTCATTTCAGTGAAGATTCTTCTGCATGCTGTGGGAGCAGAAAGACATTTTAAGTATTCTTCTCAGAAAACGATGACTTTATATTAGCAGTCTTAACTAAAATAGTCACTTTTGGTTAGTGCCCTGATGTCCTGTATAATACATTCAAAATGTCCTGATCACTTAACTGACTTCCACTTACATGATTTTGTGGTTTAGCTGCCACTCTATTACCTCTGTAAACAGGCTGACCATTGCTCATGGCATGTTAAGCGTTCATGCGGAACACGCTGCTCTCTGGTATACCCAACACTTCTGTTCCCACCAGCTGAACTGTTGGTTAGCAAGAATCAGTTGTGCAAGTTTCTTAAACTGTTTATTCCAGATGTACTTGTTACTGTAGTTAGATAACTTATTAAATACTTGAATGAATGAAATGGGAAAAGAAAGAGTTTTTCCACGGAAAATAGCTTTAAAATATTGAAAAGACACTGCAAAGAAGAGAGATTTTAAAAATTATATTGAATTAAAGTTTGGTGAGATAGCTGTAAAATATTGGGAACAAAATAAAACTTGTGATTCTGCATTGTTTGCTCTTTGCAAGTACTGGTAAGTTCTAGTTTAACTTAGAAGAATTTCAAAAATAACCCTGAAATCCATAGATAAGTCTTTATGGGAATTGTGCAGAGAATGGGTCCAATTAGCACACCCAAATTTAAGAATTCCAAAGATGTTGTTTCTAGGCTTTCCCAGATGGCACAGTGGTAAAGAATCTGCCTGCCAGTGCAGGAGACCCAGGAGACACAGGTTAGATCCCTGGGTTGGAAAGATCCCCCAGAATAGAAAATGGAAACCCTCTCCAGCATTCTTGCCTGGAAAATTCCATGGACAGAGGAGCATGATGGGCTGCAGTCCATGGTTTCACAAAGAGTTGGACACGACTGACCACATACACACACACATACACAGATCAGAAGACTAGAAAATGAGTGTACAACAATAGTAAGCTATATATGATGTATTTGTGTATACACATACATTTCCTACATTAAATGACTTTTTTCAATAAATGGTCTCTAAATCATAATTGTGTCACTGAGTCATATAAAAAGTCTTGCACTAAACTTTCCAACATTCCCATGGTTTGAATGTTGGGTACACTATTTCATTGTTTTCTTGCTATGAAATATGCCTTCAGGTTGGAATGAAGCACAATAATAGAGCATGTGATTTAGAGAAAGTAAAACTATGCTACTTTGCTTCTATAATTTGAAGGTAAGGAAGAATATAGAGGATAAATAGCTAGTTCCAACTTAGATGCATTCATATCTCTCCCAATGGGGAAGAGTTTTTGAGGATCAAGACGAGCTACTGAGGTTTCTTTGCCAGTTGCAATGGTTTTTGGAACTTGAGGTAGAGAATAAAATAGAAGATAAAGAGATCTGAAAGCGTAACAAATGATCAGTGAAAGTGCTAGTTGCTCAGCCATGTCCAACTCTTTATGACACTATGCCTCCCAGGTTTCTTTGTCCATGGAATTCTCCAGGCAAGAATACTGGCTGCTAAGTCACTTCACTTGTGTCCGACCCTGTGAGACCCCAGAGATGGCAGCCCACCAGGCTCCCCCCTCCCTGGGATTCTCCAGGCAAGAACACTGGAGTGGGTTGCCATTTCCTTGTCCAATGCATGAAAGTGAAAAGTGAAAGGGAAGTCGCTCAGTCGTGTCCAACTCCTAGCGACCCCATGGACTGCAGCCTTCTAGGCTCCTCTGTCCATGGGATTTGCCAGGCAAGAGTACTAGAGTGGGTTGCCATTGCCTTCTCCAGATATTCCCAACTCAGGGATCAAACCTACATCTTCAGTGGCTCCTGCATTGCAGACAGATTCTTTGCTGCTAATATATATACCTTTATTTTTTCTCATTTGTTTATTGTGGTTTAAATCCAGTACAGTATTGGGTAGACCTGAGTTATATTACACATTTTTGTCTTGTTTCCAATAATAGGCAAAGCATTTATCTTCTACAAGTAAGTTTGGTGGTTGCTCTGGGATTTTTGCAGATGCTCTTTTTCAGATTGAGGAACATTGTTTCTATTTGCTTTTCATTTGCTAAGAGTTAAAAATATTTTTTTTATTATGAATAGGAATTGGACTTTTTCAAATCCTACTGTTGTCTATTGAGAAGAGCATATGATTTTTGTCCTTTACTATATTAATATGATATATTACTCAAAATGACTTTCAGATTTTAAGCCAACCTTGCATATCTGGGATAAACCCCACTGGGTCATGTCATAAAACTCTTTTTATATATTGCTGCTTATTTCCTTTCTTTGGTATCACAGTTGTGCAAAACCCCCCTTAAAGTAAGTAGAAGTATTTGATAGTTGATTCTTATGAATGATTGATTTCTTGTCTCCAATATATGCCTTTTTATTTTTTTAGTCTTTTTAATTTTTTAAGTCTTTTTTAATATTTTAGTCTTTTTTAAAAAATTGGAGGATAATTGCTTTACCAGTGTTGTGTTGGTTTCTGCTGGACTTATCCCCTGTCTCATCCCACCCCTCTAGGTCCTCACAGAGTGCCAGGCTGGCTTCCTGTGTTATATAGCAGCTTCTCCTTAGTTACCTATTTTATATGGGTAGTGTGTGCATATATATATATATATATATAGGAGAAGGAAATGGCAACGCACTCCAGTACTCTTGCCTGGAAAATCCCATGGATGGAGGAGCCTGGTAGGGTACAGTCCATGGCGTCACTAAGAGTCGAACCCGACTGAGTGACTTCCCTTTCACTTTTCACTTTCCTGCGTTGGAGAAGGAAATGGCAACCCACTCCACTGTTCTTGCCTGGAGAATCCCAGGGACGGGGGAGCCTGATGGGCTGCCTTCCATGGGGTCGCACAGAGTCGGACACGACTGAAGCGACTTAGCAGCAGCATATATATATACACACACACACACACACACTATGTTCTCAATTCGTGCTATCCTCTCCAATATATTCTAAATCAATCTTGTTGGAAGGTTTATCAGCACCAGGAATGATTCCTGACTGCTGTGACTTCCTGTCTTCCATACAAACCTGCATATCTTTGTCCTCTGGCTTTGTCTTTTCTTCCTCATTTCAGTGAAGATTCTTCTGCATGCTGTGGGAGCAGAAAGACATTTTAAGTATTCTTCTCAGAAAACGATGACTTTATATTAGCAGTCTTAACTAAAATAGTCACTTTTGGTTAGTGCCCTGATGTCCTGTATAATACATTCAAAATGTCCTGATCACTTAACTGACTTCCACTTACATGATTTTGTGGTTTAGCTGCCACTCTATTACCTCTGTAAACAGGCTGACCATTGCTCATGGCATGTTAAGCGTTCATGCGGAACACGCTGCTCTCTGGTATACCCAACACTTCTGTTCCCACCAGCTGAACTGTTGGTTAGCAAGAATCAGTTGTGCAAGTTTCTTAAACTGTTTATTCCAGATGTACTTGTTACTGTAGTTAGATAACTTATTAAATACTTGAATGAATGAAATGGGAAAAGAAAGAGTTTTTCCACGGAAAATAGCTTTAAAATATTGAAAAGACACTGCAAAGAAGAGAGATTTTAAAAATTATATTGAATTAAAGTTTGGTGAGATAGCTGTAAAATATTGGGAACAAAATAAAACTTGTGATTCTGCATTGTTTGCTCTTTGCAAGTACTGGTAAGTTCTAGTTTAACTTAGAAGAATTTCAAAAATAACCCTGAAATCCATAGATAAGTCTTTATGGGAATTGTGCAGAGAATGGGTCCAATTAGCACACCCAAATTTAAGAATTCCAAAGATGTTGTTTCTAGGCTTTCCCAGATGGCACAGTGGTAAAGAATCTGCCTGCCAGTGCAGGAGACCCAGGAGACACAGGTTAGATCCCTGGGTTGGAAAGATCCCCCAGAATAGAAAATGGAAACCCTCTCCAGCATTCTTGCCTGGAAAATTCCATGGACAGAGGAGCATGATGGGCTGCAGTCCATGGTTTCACAAAGAGTTGGACACGACTGACCACATACACACACACATACACAGATCAGAAGACTAGAAAATGAGTGTACAACAATAGTAAGCTATATATGATGTATTTGTGTATACACATACATTTCCTACATTAAATGACTTTTTTCAATAAATGGTCTCTAAATCATAATTGTGTCACTGAGTCATATAAAAAGTCTTGCACTAAACTTTCCAACATTCCCATGGTTTGAATGTTGGGTACACTATTTCATTGTTTTCTTGCTATGAAATATGCCTTCAGGTTGGAATGAAGCACAATAATAGAGCATGTGATTTAGAGAAAGTAAAACTATGCTACTTTGCTTCTATAATTTGAAGGTAAGGAAGAATATAGAGGATAAATAGCTAGTTCCAACTTAGATGCATTCATATCTCTCCCAATGGGGAAGAGTTTTTGAGGATCAAGACGAGCTACTGAGGTTTCTTTGCCAGTTGCAATGGTTTTTGGAACTTGAGGTAGAGAATAAAATAGAAGATAAAGAGATCTGAAAGCGTAACAAATGATCAGTGAAAGTGCTAGTTGCTCAGCCATGTCCAACTCTTTATGACACTATGCCTCCCAGGTTTCTTTGTCCATGGAATTCTCCAGGCAAGAATACTGGCTGCTAAGTCACTTCACTTGTGTCCGACCCTGTGAGACCCCAGAGATGGCAGCCCACCAGGCTCCCCCCTCCCTGGGATTCTCCAGGCAAGAACACTGGAGTGGGTTGCCATTCCCTTCTCCAATGCACGCAAGTGAAAAGTGAAAGTGAAGTCGCTCAGTCGTGTCTGACTTCAGAGACCCCATGGACTGCAGCCTTCCAGCCTCCTCCATCCACGGGATTTTCCAGGCAAGAGTACTGGAGTGGGGTGCCATTGCCTTCTGGAGTGAGTAGCCATTCCTTTCTCTCGGGGATCTTCCCAAGCCAGGGATTGAACCCAGGTTTTCTGCCTTGCAGGCAGATTCTTGACTGTCTGAGCCGCCAGGAAAGCCAACAAATGGTGAGAGATAGGGTTAATCTTTAATTTGAAACAAGACTCCAAGAAAGCAAATTTTAAATCAAATGGAAGAGTTAAGCTACTCCACGGTAATCAACTCTCAATGAAAAGGAGTGTCGTCTGGGAATCCATTCTTGTGTTGCTGCTCTATTATGCAGAGAAATATTCATCTGGAGCCAAAGTCCTTTTCTTGTGCCTTTGATTATACTTTTTCTGGCAGTAATTTGGCCAAAGACTTTTGCTAGGTGTATAAACTTGAGAAAAAGATCATTTTGTTAGATGACTTCCTTCCATTTAATTAAGAATCAAATTTTTAGTCTCATTGCAATCTGATTAGACCACTGTCTTAATATGATAAAGATAGGAAATGTTTTTTTAAAAAGACCACTTTCTGAGGACAAGGAACAACCCCCCTTTCCCTCTGCTAAACCTCCATTATTAGCGCGTGAAGAAGCAGTAACAAAGCGCTCAGTGTTCTCTTTAGGGCCTCCTGAAGAGCCCATTCTGTCTGTAAGAAGCTTTCTGTTGCTAATGTGGGCTGAGTCACTGACAAAGGCCAGTGTTAATGGTCTGCTTCAAGACTCTAATCCCTGGAAGGGGAGCATTTCCTTGGATGGCTTTGTGATGTGCTTGTCAAACATTTTAAACCATTTAGCAGAAAGAAGCATTGTGAAGGCAAGACACAACACGGCCAGCTCTTTGGGTGCATCTGCCAACAGAGAAATGCGATGATCCTTCTGGGCTCCGGAGGCTCAAGCACAAATGCAAACTCATGTGTGGAGTACATCTTGTGACAGGGTTTTGATGTTTTGCCTATTAAATATGTAGTTTTGAATGGGCTTACTGGCTTCCATTGCATCTGTTTTCTTGCAGAATATATTATTAATGTTTCATCCTAAATAATATTATTTCTGATTAACCTTAAACTTCTTTCGGAAGGCTAATAAAGTCAGATTATTACAAGCATGCTTTTTTATAATCTCCCCCAAAACACTGAAACACTGAGGGGGGAAAAAAAAAAAAACAACGGATGGAATCTCCCTTTTTCTTGCCAGTTGGAGATTCATTTTCAGCTTCTTCTTTCTAAGCCAAATACAGTAAATATCCTGTTAGTTTGTTTCCATCTGGGATAATGATTCTAATACTCATTTATTCAGGGGATTAATGTACCTGTTGTTCTTACTTAGTAATGCATTTGCTTAATGAATGCCAAGCATTGCTCTTAAAAAACCACATTAACCACACTATCCATGATGCTTGCTGGGCTTGCAAGAAATAAAAAACTTAAAATGGTCCATTTTCAAGAATAGCTAGCCGAGAGTGAGAGCTTGCTGATGCAATAGCCAATAGCTGGTAGCTGTAAGGGTTATAAAACTAGAAAGTCTGGGCAAACAAAGGGAGGGCAGGTGCCTATAATTTTCACACAGTGAAATCCTATTGGTGAATTCAAAACATAAGAACAAGAATAGGTGCCCAGGAAAGGAGGAAATAAGATGTCAGAGGTGATATCTGGGAAGATTGTTCTCCCCATAGCACTCAATCAATGAGGAACTGGGAGAGGAACTTGCATGCTACAGATAAGATGCTCCCTGTAACAACTCTGGGTGTGCTTACCCACCAGACACCTGATCTTGCGAGACCATCATTAAAGCTTCGCTTCCCTCTATACCTCGTGTCTCCAAGTCCATTCTTTCAGTTTGGACTGGTGAGCATGTTTCTCATAGGCTCAGAGATACAACTTGCCATAGCAAATGGAACTTAATCCAAAGAACCAAAGATGATCAATATTTTTATCCATCTTTTATATAAATGGAAAAGAAGAATGAGAGGAAAAGGCTTTAGACTTAACTTAGACCAGGAATTGAGTCTACACAACACACACACATACACACACACACACACACACACACAGACAAAACCTCCCTGGTGGCTCATATAGTAAAAAATCTGCCTGCAATGCAGGAGACCTGGTTTTGATCCCCGGGTCAGGAAGACCCTCTGGAGAAGGAAATGGCAACCCACTCCAGTATTCTGCCTGGAGAACCCCAAAGACAGAGGAGCCTGGCAGGCTACAGTCCATGGGGTCACAAAGAGTTGAACAGGACTGAGCAACTAAGCATAAGCACATATATCTGTGAAATGATACGTTTCCTGCTTTACACTCTACCAGTAAACAAGACTTTTCCAAATAAAAATTTCTGAGTCCAGGTGAAACAAAGCCAGCTACTCGGAAGCCATCAGCTACTTCCTCCCTGCTAAGCACTGACAAGCTAGGGGGATGTGAGAGGCTGCGATCAGTACATTCACTATCTCTTATGGTAAACAAGGGGTTAGTATGTGAACAATAAAGAAGGCAGGATTGGCCCCAGAGAGCTAGATGCATTGAAAGAAATAATTTCAGCAAGCCCAGATGCTTGCATCTTCCCATATACAGAAGATTGTTTAATCTCTTCATATAAGAGATTTAGTTTTCTCTTAATTAACAATAATCTTTTAATATTCAGATTATCTGTCTCTTGCTGTAAACTTGTATATAGCCTGGCCCCTCCCCTGCCTCCTCAGAGTCAGCTCTCTCAGGGTCACCTGAGATGCTGTCTCCAGGGCTGAGTCCTAACATTCCCATGGAATAAAACCTAACTCTCAACTTTTAGGTTGCACATATTTTTTTGGTGGACATATCTAAGACCTTGTTTATTCTCACACCATCTGCAGGAACTTGCAGAGAGAAGGCAACATTTATTACTTCCTGCTTTGGTTATAAAATGCAGGCAAGAGGTGGGGGGTAAGGGTGGGAGCAGTAAACTCCAGAGTCAATGAGTTCCCAGAAATGCGCTAATATCTTCAACCCTTTTTCTTCTCATCTCTTTCCTTTTCCTCTCTTTTTTTCTTTCCCTTCTCCTTTTCCCTTATTTTTTTCTTACCTTCTCCTCTCTTCCCTTGTATTACCCATGAGTAGTGATTAATGCGTAGTACTTAGGAACATACAAGACTCAACTGGCTACTGACCCTAAGGACTAAGCAGATCCTCTCCCTCCATCCTCTTAGTCTAATTATCCACCAACATTCCCTCTGACCTAACAGTTATTATTCTTGGAATTAAGAACAGTAGAAAGCAGTGTTCTGGAATCTAATGCTGCAAATAAGAGCTTCTGGATATCATTAAGCGGCCTATTAATAAAACTATTCCTAGCAGACTTCCAAATTTATTGGCATTTAGTTTTTCTGAACAGAAATGCTTTTCTTTAAAACATAATTTATAATTTAGAATGACTTTTTACAAGTTATTCTGTAATAATTTTCAGACAGAGTTTTCAAGAAGAGATATCTCTTATTTATATAACTATTCAGAAATTCTGACAAAATGGTTTACTGTTCTGTTTCCTAAGAGATATCAAAATCTACCTACCCTCTTAACATCCTCATTAACTCCCTCCCAATCCTCCTACCACCAAAACAAGTTAAAGCCTCAAAATGTATGCTTTCATTCAATGGATGCATACATATTTTAAAAATACACTAGTTGTTCTTGTTCAGGGTTGTTGTTTACTTATTTGTCACTTTTACTTCTTTTGATGTTGTTTTATACTCTTTCTCCATCACCACAATATCCCAATGGGTGATAATCCACATGGATCCCGTTTAGCCAAGAAATAGGTGTTAACCCAAACTAGGTCAGTCAAAGTCTTTAGCTCTGATATTTCTACCCGGGACACAGTAATGGAAGAAAAATGAATCATTAGGACTGACCTATCCTTGCAAGAATGTAGCCATTAATTTCTGCCCTCATTCCTGTCCTTTCTAAATCTTTGATACTGAGTTTTACTTACCACTTTACTCCTATGTTTCCACTAAATTTCCTTTGTGTTTCCTTAGCTAGAGTCAGATACTGTTGCTTACAGCCAATGACCCTAACTGATCTGCTACTCATCTGCTTCCTTTCTGTATGGTTTCCATTCCTTTTTCTTCCTCTTTCTGTCTTCCTCTCCACCTGCCCCCTGCACTTTACTACTATTCTCACATTTTTTTTTTCTATGGTTTGGAGACTTTCAAGAATGGATGAAGAATGAAAAAAGCTATGACAAAAATAGAAAAAAATGTTTTGAAGGTGTTTAATCAGGGTTACTTTATTTTTCTTTCTGATTAAAAATTGAGAGTACTATGACCATATATTGTGTATAATTCCAAGTCTTATCTGAGTACATATGGTACTATTATTAGTAGCAAAAAAAAAAAAAAGGCAATTTAATCCTCCCCTCAAAACTATGCCGTGCCTTCAACTATTTTACAATTTTGGCCCATTAAAACACATTTATAGCTTGTCTAAAATAATTAGATGATTTGATTTATTCAGTATTTATTTCCAAGGGAGTTGCTGCCAGATCTATGTCTTACTAAAGCAATTAACAAACTTATTTTTGGAAATAAGCATTTAATATCTTTCCTGCAGCAGGCAGAAAAAAATTAAGATTTAATGTGCAGTCTTTAGCTATAATTAAAGGTAAATTTAAATATTATCACAGTAGCAGAGGAGCCACAGCTGAAATGTTTACTTGAAAATGAAGTGAGTCATTTCATTGAGTCAATTTCTCTCTCCTATGCTTGCATGCATGATCAACAGAAGTGTGTTTTGTCCTCAATTCCTTTCCTCAGATATGCAACAGCTGTTCTTTCCTTCAAATTGTAAACTCTATCTTCCTGTTTTACCTTGTTTTGTCCAAACTGCTGCAGATAAAATAGCAATTCAAAATCTAAAGAATTTGCAGTGAAGCCAAGTTGGTGGAGTGGGAAGACTCAGCTCACCTTCTCCTACAGGCACATCAAAATTATAAGTATTTACAAAGTAACTATCTATAAGCCGACCCAAAGACTAGCAGAAAAGGTTTTCCACAAGTAAAGGTATGAAAAAGTACAATGAGATGAGGAGGAGAAATTAAAGCACAGTATTATCAAGGCCCACACCACGGGGTAGGCTCCCCACAGATGGGAGGATAATCACAATTGTAGAGGATCTCCCCAAGGAACAAGAGATCAAAACTCCACAGTGGGCTCCTCAGCTTGGGGGTTCTTTGCCAGGAAAATGAGCTTCCAGAATGCTGGGCTTTGAAAAGCAGTAGGGCTTATATTTGGGTTTCCCTGGTGGCTCAGATGGTTAAGAATCTTTTTACAATGCAGGAGACTTGGGTTTGATCCCTGGGTCGGTAAGATTCCCTGGAAAGGGAAAAGCTACCTACTCCTGTATATTTGCCTGGAGAATTCCATGGACAGAGGAACCTGGAGAGTTACAGTCCACAGGGTCCCAAAGAGTAGGACATGACTGAGTGACTAACACACACACAGGGCATATATTCGGGAGAGCTGAAGGGTTACAGGAAATAGAGACTGCCCCCACAAAGGGCATGTACAAAATCTCACACTCTCTGTAGTCCTAGGGCACAGGCGGTAATTTGAAAGAAGTCTGGCCCAGACCCACTTACTGACCTCGGAGAACCTCCTGGAGAGGCAGGAGACAACTCCCTGTGGACACAGAAGATTGCAGTAGCAAGGTTGAGAGCTCATTCTACCAAGAAGACACTGGTGCTCACAAGTGCTGTTTTGGAGTCCTTCATCTAACCTATTAATGCCGGAGGCTTACCTGCCTATCAGTGGGCTGGCACCAATCCTGGGTCCTCCCACTCCCCACAGTTTCATCTGCCCTAGGTCTTGGCCCCACCCACCAGTAGGCCAACACCACTGGGACCCACTGGGTCACCTAGTCAACCTTGCTGAGCTCCAGTCCTACTCATCAGTGGCTTTGAACACCACAAAAGGCAGGGCCTGACAGCCAACCAGGCTGGGGCCAGTCCTGCTTCAGCATGTCACAATGAGTCATTTCAATCTTTGTGACTCCATGAACTGCAACATGCCAGATAGTTGGCTCCATAACAACAGAATGGTCCATACAACCCACATAGAGAGAACTCGTAGAGCATATTGCCCCGGTGCCCAGAGCGGAGTGCATTGCTGGACCCCACAGTACATCTCCTACATAAGGCTCCCTCTCCAAGCCTGAGAAATGTAACTGAGCTACCAAACATATAGAAATAAGCACAGAGAATTAGACAAGATGAGTTGACAGAGGAATATATTCCAAATTAAAGAGCAAGACAAAAATCTCAGAAGAACTAAGCAAAGTGAAGCAAACCCATGTGATAAAGATTTCAAGGTAATCATCATAAAGATGCTTAACAAACTTGGGAGAAGAATGGGTGAACACAGTGAGACATTTAATAAAGAGTTATTATAGAAAATATAAAGAAGAACCAAACAGTTGAAGAACACAGTAACTGAAATAAAAAAAATACACTGGAAAGAATCAGCAGCAGATTAGATGATTCAAAGGAACAGATCAGAGTTTTACAGACAAGTGAAACCAAAGAAGTTTCACATCAGTAAACCAGCTTCACAAGAAGTGTTAAAGGGACTTTTCTAAGCAGAAAAGAAAAGGTCACAACTAGAAATATAAAAATTACAGAAAGAAACATCTTATTGGTAAAGGCAAACATGCAGTAAGGATAGTAGATATAAGTAGTTACTTATAAAGTTGGTAGGAAGATTAAAAGACAAAAGTAGTAAAAGCATCTATACCCACAATAAGTATTAAAGGATATATAAAACAAAAAAATGTCAAATATGATGTCAAAAACATTAAATGTGGTGAAAGGGAGTAAAAATGAATTGTTAGAATATGTTGGAACTTAAGAGATCATCAACTTAAATATTGACCATGAACTTTCTGGTAATCACAAACCAGTCAGTCAGTTCAGTCACTCAGTTGTGTCCAACACTTTGTGACCAGTGGGCTGAGGTATGCCAGGCTTCCCTGTCCATCACCAACTCAATTCAGTTTGAGCCTTCTCAAACTTACTTCCATTGAGTCAGTGATGCCATCCAACCACCTCATCCCCTGTTGTCCCCTTCTCCTCCTGCCTTCAGTCTTTCCCAGCATCAAGGTCTTTTCTAATGAGCCAGTTCTTCATACCAGTCAGCCAAAGTATTGGAGCTTCAGATTCAGCATCAGTCCTTCCAATGAATATTCAGGACTGATCTCCTTTAGGATTGACCGGTTTGATCTCCTTGCAGTCCAAGGGACTCTCAAGAGTCTTTTCCAACATTGCAGTTCAAAAGCATCAATTCTTTGGCACTCAGCTTTCTTAATGATCCAACTCTCACATCCATACACAACTACTGGAAAATCCATAGCCTTGACTAGATGGACCTTTGTTGGCAAAGTAATGTCTCTGCTTTTGAATATGTTGTCTAGGTTGGTTATAACTTTCCTTCCAAGGAGCAAGTGTCTTTTAATTTCATGGCTGCAATCACCATCTGCAGTGATTTTGGAGCTTAAGAAAAAGTTTCTCACTGTTTCCATTGTTTCCCCATCTGTTTGCCATGAAGTGATGGGACCAGATGCCATGATCTTTATTTTTTGAATGTTGAGTTTTAAGCCAACTGTTTCACTCTCCTTTTTCACTTTCATCAAGAGGCTCTTTGGTTCAAAACGTGGTCCACTGGAGAAGGGTATGGCAAACCACATCAATATTCTTGCTTTGAAAACCCCATGAACAGAATGAAAAGGCAAAAAGATATCACAGTGAAAGATGAACACCCCAGGTCGGTAAGTGCACAATATGCTACTGGCGAAGAGTAAAGAAATAACTCCAGAAAGAATGAAAAGATGAAGAAAAAGTGAAAATAATGCCTATGTGGGTGTGATTGGTGATGGATGTGACTGGTGATGGAAATAAAGTCCAATGCTGTAAAGAACAATATTGCATAGGAACCTGGAATATTAGTTTCTTGAATCAAGGTAAATTGAAAGTGGTCAAACAGGAGATGGCAAGAGTGAACATCAACATTTTAGGAATCAGTGAACTCAAATGGACTGGAATGGGTGAATCACTAACCAAGAGCTACGCAAAAAAGAGAAAGAAACCCCATTTACGTTTGTATCTAAAAGAATAAAATATCTAGCAATACATTTAACCAAGGAGATCAAAGACTTGTACTTGGGAAACTATAAGACACTAATGAAAGAAACTGAAGATACAAACAGATGGACAGATATACCATTTTCAGGGATTGAAAGAATAAATTTTGTCAGAATCACTAGACTTTATTTCAGGTTTAAATATTATTAGCCTAGTATTTATTATTCCTTCTGTAATTATTTCAATATCTTATATGTTTACAGGTCATGTTCTAAATATTTTTGGCTTAGATTTTTTGTCACTATAAAATATATGTTTTGCAGATTTTGTATCACTTAGGGAGCTTCCCAGGTGGCTCAGTGGTAAAGAATCTGCCTGCCAGTGCAGGAGAGGCAGATGAGGGTTCATCCCTGGTTGGGGAAGATCCCCTTGAGAAGGTGATGGCAATCTACTCCAGTATTCTTGCCTGGAAAATCCCATGGACACAGGAGCCTGGTAGACTACAATCCATGGGGCCTCAAAGAGTCAGACACGATTGAGGGACTGAGCATAATGAGCTGCATATCATTTAGACCCAGTCTTGAACTTAGGACAAGGTCTTTAACTTTCTTGTACCTAAATAACTTCCTTTTCTGAAAGATGTATCTGTTTCCCTGAGGTGCCTTTTAAGTATTGTAGCAGAGATGACAAGAAAAAGTAATATTTGAGACTCATCACTTCAATTTTGTAACAGTGATTTAAAGAAAAGCAAAGAAAACAACTTTGAATGCCAAGGCTTTTGATTTACAATAACTGGGCTTTTTGACAGGCACAGTGTTTTGAATAGTAAGAGTCTGGTCTTGAGTATTAAGAGTAAAAGCTCTGGAGGAATCAGGAAGTAAAGTTAATGGATTCAGGACTATCTAGGGAAGAAAGCAGGTGAGAAGCCAGATAATCTCTCCTAGAATTGCTTTTGGGGAGATAAGAGGAAAGAAGGAAGCCCACCTTCCATCCTGTTCCCCTTTCCTTAGGCTGGAAACTACCATTAGTAAGAACAGATACTGACAACTTGATTCTAGAAGAAATGTTGAGTTCATAGGGTTGACAAAACCGTATGATGAAAATTCTTATGTGTTTTTTCACGTCTCATGTTTTTTGACTGTAAAATGGTATAGGTTAATGTGATAATGTAAATTAAGAGAGAGCAGTTCACTAGTTTTTCTTATTAATAGACTATAACAAGGAATACTGCCAAAGACTTTGAAATGTACAAAAAATTGCTGGACATCCTGCCTGGTGCACTCTGCTGGATTATCTGTTGTGCTTTTCATTGGCTTTAAGCAAATTTACCATCTAAATTGTATGTTAATGTAAACAACTTTTGTACAAAGGAATGGGCTTCTCTGGTGGCTTAGATGGTAAAGAATCTGCCTGTAATGCAGGAGACCTGAGCTTGGTTCCTGGGTGAGGAAGATCCCTTGGAGAAGGAATGGCTATTCACTCCAGTATTCTTGCCTGAAGAATTCCATGGACAGAGGAGCCAGGTGGGCTATAGTCCATGGGGTCGCAAAGAGTGGGGCATGACTGAACAACTAACAGACACATAGGAATGCAAATAAATTTTATTAGTGGAAATGTAATTTGTTCTTTTCCTGTGAAAGTGAAAGTTGCTCAATCATGTCTGACTCTTTGCAACCCCATGGACTATACAGTCCTTGGAATTCTCCAGGCCAGAATACTGGAGTGGGCAGCCTTTTCCTTCTCCCTCTCCCAACCCAGGGATTGAATCCAGGTCTCCCACATTGCAGGCAGATTCTTTACCAGGTGAGCCACCAGGGAAGTTCATGAATACTGGAGAGAGGGTGGCCTATCCTTTCTCTAGGGTATCTTCCTGACCCAGGAATTGAACCAGGGTCTCCTGCATTGCAGGCAGTTTCTCTACCAACTGAGCTATCAGGGAAGCCTTTTTTCCTATGGGTATTAACCAATTTTGAATCTATTTGCACATTCATGTCAACATTCCTGATGATTGTAACATCATACTAGTTCCTTCATTTATTAACAAGTTAAAGAAATTCTTGATATATTTAAATTTTATGTTTGCGTGAGAGTCATGATTTTGCTTTTTAATTTTTGACCAGAATGGAATCTTTACTTTCACAACTGTATAAATCTGATCCAAATGTGTCCACCACTACTTTCTCCAAAAGAAACATGCTATAAATGAGCAAACTACATCTGCTCACTGAGTGAATGGACATCTTGGCTGTCTTGTTGGGTTTAATTCATAGCAATACATTTATAGTAGAAAGTGTAGTATGATGTTAAGCCATTTTAGCTTTTGCACATAAATGGCACACTTCTGGCCCATGATTCAAAAGATTTTCGACCGTAGGCAGAACACTCAATGACATAAATCAAAGCAGGATCCTCTATGACCCACCTCCTAGAGTAATGGAAATAAAAACAAAAGTAAACAAGTGGGACCTGATTAAACTTAAAAGCTTTTGCACAGCAAAGAAAACTATAAGCAAGGTGAAAAGACAGCCCTCAGAATGGGAGAAAATAATAGCAAATGAAACAACTGACAAAGGATTAATTTCCAAAATATACAAGCAGCTCATACAACTCAATACCAGAAAAACAAACAACCCAATCAAAAAGTGGGAAAAAGATCTAAACAGACATTTCTCCAAAGAAGACATACAGATGGCTAACAAAAACATGAAAAGATGCTCAACATCGCTCATTATTAGAGAAATGCAAATCAAAACTACAATGAGAGATCACCTCATATCAGTCAGAAGGGCCCTTATCAAAAAGTCTACAAACAATAAATGCTAGAAAAGGTGTGGAGAAAAGGTAACACTCTTGCGCTGTTGGTGGGAATGTAAATTGATATAGCCACTATGGAAGATGGTATGGAGAGTCCTTAAAAAGCTAGGAATAAAACCACCATATGACCCAGCAATCCCACTCCTAGGCATATACCCTGAGGAAACCAAAATTGAAAGAAATACATGTATCCCATTATTCACTGCAGCACTATTTACCATAGCTAGAACATGGAAGCAACCTAGATGTCCATCAACAGATGAATGGATAAAGAAGTTGTGGTATATATACCCAATGGAATATTACTCGGCCATAAAAAGGAACACATTTGAGTCAGTTCTAATGAGGTGGATGAACTTAGAACCTATCATACAGAGTGAAGTAAGTCAGAAAGAGAAAGATAAATACTGTATTCTAACACATATATATGGAATCTAGAAAAATGGTATTGAAGAATTTATTTACAGGGCAACAATGGAGAAATAGACATAGAGAATAGATTTACAGACATGGGGAGAGGGAATGAGAAGGTGAGATGTATGGAAAGCATAACATGGAAACTTACATTACCATATGTAAAATAGATGGACAACGGGAATTTGCTGTATGGCTCAGGAAACTCAAACAGGGGATCTGTATCAACCTAGAGGGGTGGGATGGGGAGGGAGATGGGAGGTTTCAAAAGGGAGGGGATATATGTATACCTATGGCTGATTCATGTTGAGGTTTGATAGGAAACAGCAAAATTCTGTAAAGCAATTATCCTTCAATTAAAAATAAATTCATTAGAAAAAGATTCTTGACCTTAAACTGTTAAGCTGGGCATAATTTTACCTTTTAAAAAATAATCTTGTAACATATGTTCTGGTGAATTGGAAATTTCTAGAGCTATATTAACTTACTTTTTAAAGTTTTTTAAAATATGGATCATTTTTAAAGTCTCTGTTGAATTTTTTGCAGTCTCCCCAACCAGGAATCCAACCCACACCCCTTGCACTGGAAGGTGAAATCTTAATCATTGGACTACTAGGGAAGTCCCTGTGTGTATTATGATTGCTAGCCACTTAGTCGTGTCTGACTCTTTGCAACCCCATGGACTGTAGCCCACCAGGCTCCTCCGTTCAAGGGATTTCCTAGGCAAGGACATTGGAGTTGGTTGCCATTTCCTCCTCCAGGGGATCTTCCTGACCCAGGGATTGAACCCGGCTCTCCCGCATTGCAGGCAGACTCTTTACCATCTGAGCCACCAGGGAAGCCCTAAAATTTTAAATCTATGTTTGATGATGAAACGACTTCCCTGGTGGCTCACCAGTTAAGAAACTACTTGCACCCTGCCAATGCAGGAAAATTGGGTTCAGTCCACTAGATGAGAAAATCCCCTGGAGAAGGAAATGACACTCCAATATTCTTGCCTGGAAAATCTCATGAACAGAGGAGCCTGGTGGGCTACAGTCTATGGTGTTGCGAGAGTTGGACATGACTGAGCAACTAAGCTACCACCACCACCACCATGAGGATGGAGATCTTAGGTATCACCCACAAACAGCAGGGGCAATAGTTTGTAGAACAGTAAATAGTAGTTACCCTGTATCACTTCTCCAGTCATACCATCTAGGTATTAAGTGTTCAAACTTTTTTCCTTTGGCTTTATGTTTGCACAGGAAGATTTTCCATTGGGAATAAATTCTGACTTTTCCAATCCTTTATTCAGGCCTCACTAAAGGAAATGACATAACTTTCTGATGGGGAGACTGGTAGAAAAATTTAGACAAATTTTAGAAGTAACATAATTCCTTTTTCCTGGTGCTCTTCAGGATTAGCTGCTTTCATCTTGCTGCTGCTAAGTTGCTTCAGTTGGGTCTGACACTGTGCGACCCGAGAGATGGCAACCCATCAGGCTGCCCCGACCCTGGGATTCTCCAGGCGAGAACACTGGAGTGGGTTGCCATTTCCTTCTCCAATGCATGAAAGTGAAAGTGAAGTCGCTTGGTCGTGTCCGAGTCTTCGAGACCCCATGGACTGCAGCCCACCAGGCTCCTTCGCCCATGGGATTTTCCAGGCAAGAGTACTGGAGTGGGTTGCTGTTGCCTTCTCCGGCTTTCATCTTAGAGACTTTATGGGGGTAAGCGCTAAAAATGAGAGGATTACCATTTATCTTCATTGTCAGTGAATCCACTGAGCTAACAATCCTAGAGCTTCATTTCCAAAGAGCTTTGTCAATAATAAAACTTGATATGTTGAGTTCCTTTGCTTACATCTATCTCTCAAATGGTTTAGAACACGGATGAGGAAAAGGAGAGTTCTATTATTAGTCTCTCAAAACCTAGACCCAAGAAAAGGAGCTACTCTCTTAGACTTCCATATATAAAGACATAATTTACTTTTGGCTTACTTTAATACCAATTAATAAGATATATTCCAAGAATGCCTGAATAGAAATTGAAATGAATTCAGAATAAATTTATACAACAGAGCTACCATGTGGAACAGAAATATCTATTTTAATATCTAGTTAAGCCTTAACTATTCACTTGTAGAAGACAAAGCTTTGTTCTATTTATATTGCATTGGAAAATGTCTAAAAGGCTTTTTCTTTTTCTGGACTGTGATTTATATTATGCCCTGTATTTATGTTGCCCTGTATACCTTCTGTAATTACAGGGACTTTTTTGCTCACTGTGGTAAGTTAGGGTTAGGCAAGTTGCAGATTTTCTTAATATAGTTGTAGATATTTGAAGAATACTAGATAAAACAACCCAAGACTGATACCATGAAGAGTCTCCAGTGTTATGTCATACTTTATATCCTATAGAAATGATTATATGATTTTTCTCATGTAGCATTTTTTAAGCTTCTATGTTAAACTTGTCTACTTAGTCCAGTAAAACATTTACCAGGGAATTGTTCCAATTTTACATGTAGCACATATATGAGAATAATAGACATAGCTAGTATCACTGATTTTGTAATATAAAAGTATGGTTATTTGAAATGTGCAGTGCCAATTACTGATTCCATGAATCCCCAGAGAGACTGTCAAGTAGTCTGTTGATAAAGGAAATCCAAGGTATCTATTACTCCAGTTAAGGAGACTTCTACCTTGGGAATCTTTGTAGCTTTTTAGAAGTCAAGGGGTAGATGGAACATTTATAAGATATTGAGGGTTCTGGTTAAAGGCACATCTGTAAGTGTGGGGTAGGGGGCTGACTGGAGTCAGGAGAGTTTGTAACAAAATGGCTTAGGATTGATAGATGAAGTGAGGCAAGCATTTTAAAGTGAATCTTGAAGAGCAGACAGTCAACTGGGGAACCTCATGGAGCCATCCAGTGTCCTGAGTAGGGCTTTTACCCTGGAAAGGACTAGTTGAATAGTCTATTAATGGAATAAATGGATTTTTGAAAGTTTCTCCAAAAAGTGATTAAGTTATTTGCAACTTCATCTTCCTGGGCAAGAGATTACTGGAATAGTAAAGTCTTATTAGAGTAGGCATTTGAATTATAAAGCCATTTTGATGTAAACAGTATGCTGTGTGATGACAGATAATTTAAGTTCTACAGTAAGTTTTTGCAATGTAATTTTCAGTAACATTTAATTTTTTGGTCATTTGTTTATTGTCTCAGGATATAAATAAAATGTATTGGAAAGGGCAATTTAGAAACTATAGTTTAGTATTTTAGAGCTAAAAGAAATGGAAACAATAGAAAATTTGGACTTATTAAATGGCAGAATAATCCTGAAAAAGTGAAATGCAGACAGTTTTTAGATAGAATTGTTTTGCTAGTTATTTTCCTTGGAAGTAATATGTAGTCTGTCTTTGTCTTTGATTGGCAATGTTTCCAAAATAGATATTTTATATCTTTTTTTGTCAACTTTTATTGTACCTTCCTCACAGCAAACATCTTTATGGACAGTAAGTTTATCTATATATTTTTAAATTTATGTTTCCTGGTTGAGAGTTGGCATCAATAGGTGACATCAGTAATGCTTCTGTAAATTTACAATTGGTATTTTGGCAAGTCATTGGGTTTTGAATATGTTTTATCTAGTTCTGTCAAACCCATCAATGAATTTGACTGAATTTATTAACTGACTATTTCAATGTCATGTAGATAGCTTTGGTGTAAGTAGAAATCAAAACACTAAATATCTCAGAGCAGTGAAACAGGATTTGTGATCCTTAGAGGAAGTTGTACCACTGGAATGATTTTATCCATGATTTTGAATATCACACTAGGAATTCCACAGCAGGTGTGTCTGGCTTGTGGTTTCTGTTTCTTGTTTCCCTTTTAAAAATTCACATTGAGAGTTCTTATTTCTTTCCTCTCATTTTATTAAGTAGATAGCATAAGAACTCAGATCTTCACTTTCTTTTTTAACAGGGGAAAATGAACATTTTTAAAGGTGAACAAATTTAATAAAAGAAAAAATATACCACATGCTATGTTGCCTGTTTAATATTATACTATTCATCATTTTCATTTATGGTTTCCAATTCCTACCTTTAAGATGCTAAGAAATATAACTACGTAAAAATAACCCTAGGGATGAAATATATTGCTTCTTGTGTATATATATCATGAGCTTTCTGGGGACTTGAGCTGAGGAATAAGTTTAGGAATTGTTTAGGAGCTGAATTACAGTACAGAGGAATAAGTTTAGGAATTGCTTAGGAATAAGTCCTAAACAAAAGTTCATATTACATTCTCAGAAGACCAAGTACATTGTAAAGAACAGGCTCAGTGTTCATATCTTTGTGTGTCAACCTTCCTCGTGTTGTGCGTGCATGCTAAGTCGACTTCAGGACTCTTTGTGACCTTATGCACTGTATCCATTCAGACTCCTCTGTCCATGGGATTCTCCAGGCAAGGATACTGGAGTGGGTTGCCATGCCCTCCTCCAGGGGATCTTCGCAACCCACAGATGGAAGTTTATGTCCCCTGCATTGGCAGGCAGGTTCTTTACCATTCCTCAGAATGGGATTGTTTTCAAATCAATCAGGTGGAATAAAAACAGAGAAGGTGGCTCTGAAGAGGAACCACATGTAGCTTTCAGATGCACCAAATCTTGTAATAATGATTCTTGGTCATGAAACTTCAGTTAATCCAAAGCTCAGGATCCTAAAATGTGGATCAGGAAGGGAGCTCATGGTGGAAAGAAATTGGTTCACCTAGCAGATGGCTCAAATATAGCTGAAGGAAGGGAGTTTCAAAAGGGAGAGGGTATATGTATACCTATGGCTGATTCATGTTGAGCTTTGACAGAAAACAGCAAAATTCTGTAAAGCAATTATCCTTCAGTAAAAAAATAAATTAATTAAAAAAAAAAAGCTGAGCTAGTCTAATGTATGGTCAGTTTGTAAGGTCCATACTTTTACCAAAACGAACGGTTGAGTTTTTCCTTCTTTTATTCCCAGGCTCCTGTTATGGGATGCTGTTTTCCTTTTCAAGACTCATTTTGAATTTTTGGGGAACATGTTGTGTTGGAACTAATCACATGAAATCGTGAGTGCTCAGTCGCTCAGTCATATCCGACTCGTTGTAGCCCACCAGGCTCCTCTGCCCAGGGGATTTCCCAGGCAAGAATACTGCCGTGGGTAGCCATTCCCTTCTCCAGGGGATCTTCCTGACCCAGGGATTGAACCGTGTCTCTTGATCTCCTACACAGGCAGGTGAATTCCTTACCACTGAGCTTACCACAATGCTTCCCTAACTATAAGCGACAGTTCTCTTAAAATAATCCATATGAATTTATCCTTAGTAATTTTTTGAAGACTTATAGTTTGCTCTTTTTCTTTCTGATTAAGCTATATGCATACGTTTGGTTGCTGTATGATTCATAAGTGAATATATTAAAACATTTAATTTACCATTCTGAAGGAGATCAACCCTAGGATTTCTTTGGAAGGAATGATGCTAAAGCTGAGACTCCAGTACTTTGGCCACCTCATGCGAAGAGTTGACTCATTGGAAAAGACTCTGATGCTGGGAGGGATTGGGGGCAGGAGGAGAAGGGGACGACCGAGGATGAGATGGCTGGATGGCATCACTGACTCGATGGATGTGAGTCTGAGTGAACTCCGAGAGATGGTAATGAACAGGGAGGCCTGGCGTGCTGTGATTCATGGGGTCACAAAGAGTCGGACATGACTGAGCGACTGAACTGAACTGAACTGAAATAAATTAGGCCAGAAATGCATGCTATCTTGTCCCACAACACTATAAAAGATAATCATTTAATTTTCCATTTTTGTTTTAAATTAGGAGAGACAAGTGAAAGATAGATACAGAGCTGGTGAATAATGTGCAATCTCCATTTAGTCAGTCAAGGAATTTTTGGACTTCGTGTGCAAGTCTTAACAGATATCATGACATAGCTACTCCGAATCAGGAAGTAGATTTCGTTAGAAATTAATAGTTTTTAAAATCTCAGTTTCCATTTTGATTGTCTGTCCTATTTCATTCTATATATCAACAGATCTTGTGTATTTGTATGCAAACCTTGAGTTAAAATCCTTTTCCTATTCCACAAACTAAACTTACTTATAGGGAGTTTAAACTAAATAACTGATTCTGCGAAAACAAGCTTATACTTTATTATAGTTTTATAATAGTTTTGTTTTCCACATGTGACAGGATATAGTGGGGATAATTTGACAATAAAGAAGATATAAAAACAGTTGAGTCTGTAACAAAGAGGGAAATATGGAAAACAATTTTATAAATATGAGATCAAATCTTTAAAAAATAATTTTATTTTTAATTAATTTTTATTGGAGTATGGTTGATTTGTAATGTTTAAAAGCAATTTTAAATGAATAAATAAAAATAATCCAAAAGTCTGTTTTTATTTTTTAAATTTTTTTCCAGTTTTACTAATAGATAAAATTTTATTGATATATAAAGACTGACATAGCATATAAGTTCAAACTGTATAACATAATGATTTGATATATGTCTATACTGTGAAATGCTTACCACAATAAATTTAGTTAACATCTGTGACCTCATGGGAGCTTCCCAGGTGGTGCAGTAGTAAAGACTCCGCCTGCAATGCAGGAGACATGGGTTTCATTCCTGGGTCTGGAAAAATTCCTGGAGAAGGAAATGGCAGCCCACTCCAGTATTCTTGCCTGGGAATTTCCATGGACAGAGGAAACTGGTGGGCTACAGGCCATGGGGTCACAAAGAGTAGGACACGACTTAGTGATTAAACAACAACAATGACCTCATAGAGCTAAAAAGTAATTTTGGTATTAATTGTATTCTGATTTCACTTGGAGGAGAGAGGGGATGGAAGGGTAAGGCATATGTCTGGATTGACCATCTGAACTCAAACCAGGCCCTTTGTTTCTTGGGAAGGCTACTTCTGGATCCAATATAGTTAATGCTAGCAATCCTTCTAACTTACCTGCCCTTGGTGTGGTGAAATGGCTCACTTCCTTGAGTAATAATTTCACCCATGAACAATGCATGTTTTTAAGACACCAATAAGGGGGAAGAGAGAGTATGGGTCTGTTATTTTTAGCCATAGTGCACAATGAAATTCCCTGAGGAGCTTTAAAATGGTCACTGCCTCAGCATCCTCCTCAGAGATTATGGTTTAATTGATTTGGGGTATGTTCTGGGCACCAGGATTTTTAGCAGCTCCCTAAGTGACACTGATGGACAGCCAAGATTGAGAAAGACCGGTTAGATGTAGACCTGTTCAACTGTGTGAAACTGATGGCTTATGTATTTACGTATGATGATTCTTTTATTGAGAAAGAACTTGAGCTAGGGTAAATAAGTTAGCTTACAAACCAGACCATTGGAATTTAAACAAAACAAATCAAAAAACCCCAACAAATTTAGAGCATCCCTATAGATGACTCTCAACTCCTCTATGTTTGAATCATCCAGTGCATGCTAAGTTGCTTCATTTATGTCCAACTCTTTGCAACCCCATTAGCTGTAGCTCGCCAAGCTTCTCTGTCCATGTGGTTCTCCAGGCAAGAATACTGGAGTGGGTTGTCATTTCCACCTCCAGAGGATCTTCCCAACCCAGGGATTGAACCTGCGTCTCTTATGGCTCCTGCATCGCATGCAGATTCTTTACCACTGAGCCACTGGAGAAAGCTCTTGAGTCATTTCAGAGAACATTTAAAATACTCCAGGACCTGGCCCCCACCCTTAGATCTGGCTGAATTGGCCCCAGACATCCAGAACTGTTGAAACAGAAGATTCTAATGAGCAGCTAGGCTTGAGAACCACTGAAACAAACTGCAGGACTCAAATAGATGCTACCAAGCACCTGAGATAAACACTTTACCTCATTCAGACATGAAATGGAGTGGTGTGTGTGTATGCAATCTAAGTCACTTCAGTCATGTCTGACTTTGCGATGCCATGGACATCTGTCCACTAAGTTCTGCCTTCAGTTCAGTTCAGTTCATTTCAGCCGCTCAGCCGTGTCCGACTCTTTGCGACCCCATGAATTGCAGCACGCCAGGCCTCCCTGTCCATCACCAACTCCTGGAGTTCACTCAGATTCACGTCCATCGAGTCAGTGATGCCATCCAGCCATCTCATCCTCTGTCGAAGTTCTGTCTTAAGACCTAATAAAAGGGAGCTGAGTTGCCATCCAGGTAAGAATCCTGGAGTGGGTTGCCATTTCCTCCTCCAGGGAATCTTCCCAACCCAGGAATCAAACGTGTCTCTTATGTCTCCTGTATTGGCAGGCTGGTTCTCTACCACTAGTGCCACCTGGGAAGCCCAAATGGAGTGGTTCCTGGCAGCAAACTCAAGGGGAAAGCATGTTACGTGGCTTCCAGTTTCTGGATGAAGTATACTAAACTCTTCTTTATTTTAAAAAAATTATTATTGTTTTTTTCTTTTTATTTTAATTGGAGGCTAATTACAATATTTAGAAATGACATATTTCTGGAGTAAAATTTAAGGTTGAATTTTCCTGGATTGACCCTTGTGTAAAGTCCTGAGCAGTGATTTATGGCTTTAATCTAAATATTTCAACAGACACATATTATATGCCATGATGCTCAAATGAATACTTCTTATAAAGACCTGTTAGAGATGCAGAGGATCAGTTCAGTTCAATTCATTCTCTCAGTTGTGTCTGATTCTTTGTGACCCCATGGACTCCAGCAAGCCAGGCTTCCCTGTACAACACCAACTCCCAGAGCTTGCTCATACTCATGCCCATCAAATTGGTGATGCCATCCAACCATCTCATCCTCTGTAATCCCCTTCTCCTCCTGCCTTCAATCTATCCAAGCATCAGGATCTTTACCAATGAGTCGGTTCTTCGCATCAGGTGGCCAAAGTATTGGAGTTTCAGCTTCACTGTCAGTCCTTCCAATGAATATTTAGGACTGATCTCCTTTAGGATGGACTGGTTGGATCTCCTTCCATTCCGAGGGACTCTCAAGAGTCTTCTCCAACATCACAATTCAGAAGGATCAATTCTTTGGCACTCAGCTTTCAGCTAAAATGGGTCTGTGAAGGAGATTTTGGCTAGGTAAAGAAGCAAGGAGACCTGAGAGAGGAAAGTCACTTATTATTAACCTAATTTATTAATAGATATAACTCAGTTACTCCATTAGAATTAGCTTGCATCTCTGGCTCGAGGAATCATTGAGTGGCCAGGAATATTCTTGAAGCCTGATTTGCACAGATGTCTCAGCCTTCCATGAAAAGGTAATATGAAGACCTATCTCAGCTTTGGCCTAGTTCCTAAGTTATCCTAAGTGACTTGCCTGGGGGTCATCCAGATAAAAGTTGAGGAAGCAACTTGAAGAGAAAAGGCTATTTGGAGACTTGAGGGCTAAGGACCTGAGTTCTGCCTGAAGACCTAAATAAAAGGGAGTTGAGTTGCTGTCCAAAAGTGTGACACTAAACCTCTCTGCAGCACGTGTGCACCAGCGCATGTGGATCTTGTAGCTAATATAGAGTGCCTGCTCTGTAAGTCGGAGAAGGCAATGGCATCCCACTCCAGTACTCTTGCCTGGAAAATCCCATGGACGGAGGAGCCTGGTGGGCTGCAGTCCATGGGATCGTGAAGATTCGGACACGACTGAGCAAGTTCACTTCCACTTTTCACTTTCATGCATCAGAAAAGGAAATGGCAACCCACTCCAGTGGGTTCTTGGCTGGAGAATCCCAAGGACAGCAGAGCCTGGTGGGCTGCCATCTATGGGGTCGTACAGAGTCGGACACACTGAAGCGACTTAGCAGCTCTATAAGTACCAGAAGGAGAATTCAGTCATGAAAGAGCTTCCAATCAGCACTTGATAAAGGTTCAAAATATCTGAGTTGAGGGAGACTCTCACACATTTATGTTGACATCATTAAGGTCCTCAAGTTCTGTCTCTAAACAACCCTCTTTGTTGCCTAGTTACAGTTGGGTCATCTCTGTTTATCAGTTTGAGTCCTCCTTGAATTTTGGGGTTAAGGACTTCATGGTAGGAAACTGTTAATGAAGAACAAGAAAAAGAAATCAATAATTTCCACCACTGTGGGGATTCATATTTTGAGTCCTCTTCTTTCTAGCTAAAAGTTTGTAAAGGTGAGTTATTTAACTCTTTTTGTACCTCATTTCACTCATCAACAAAGTGAAGATAATTATATGAAATTGGCAATGTTGGTATAAGAATTAAATGAGATAATGCTTGCCCAGGTCATTATCTAGTTCCTGACACAAAGCAATCATTTGATAAAAATTAACTATTTTTGTGGTCATCATTGATGATGACTATCATCATCATCCCCTGAGTGAAATACAAAGGTTTCCCAGGTAGGCAAGACAATCAGATAGGCATCTATTTCTGGAGTGTCAATTTTACTATAAGACTAAAGAGTTGGATTGGAGAGAGAAACATTTTTTATTAAAACAAATATCAACATACTTTGAAAAAAATTTCAAAAATCCCAAGGATATTTAGGCTAAAATATGAGTAATCTGTGCTTGCAAAATGTCATAAATCTGTGCAACTTCATGTAAGTCTCAAGACCTCAGAGGTCACATATCCGTTCTCTTCTGCCGTCAATGGAAATTTTCTGGAAATTTTGGAAAGTGTGATGTAGCAGAACTCTATGATCAGTTGCATCTTAAGTAGTTCCTTTCCCTAGATGAGTTAAACATGACTGCAATTCCCACTGGACTTTATACTGCACTGTGAGTTTCCAGGGAATGTGGGGTTGGTGGGGTGCTTGAGGAATCAACTCAAGAGGCAAATGAACACGCAAATGAACAGGCTCACACACGCACATACACACAAAACCCTGGATGCTGTAGGGAGACAGGTGCTGAAGTTCTGTCTAAGAACAGCTGGGAGAAGGAAGAAACCACCTAGTCCTAGTGCTGACTGCGAAGGCAGCATCTGTTACCTGCTGCCCAGGGTTGCTTCATGAAGCCACATACGGAGTTAATCCTTAGTACCTGGACTTCCAGGATTCTCCATACCTCTCTGTTACCTCAGCATGAGTCTTTTGAAAGAAACGTGTGTGTGTGTGTTTGCCCACATGAACACACACACACCCAAGGGAGACAACCAGGAAAAAGTTAAAATTAGATCGGGATTTGTGAGAAGTGATATTTTTTCTTAATCATCATCGAGAAGAACTAATGGCATCTGTGGTAAATCCCAGTGGGACTGAGTGCCTGGGAATTCAGAGGGGACCCTGGAACCCAGTGAAAGAGAATAATAGGAAGTAGGCAAGCCGTGTTGGTGTCCAAGGCAAGAGGGCTTAAGGAGGACGAAGGGAAGCCAGAATTAGCCATCTCTGAGATTCTCTCTCAACTCTCAGGTATTATTCAGATTCTTTTGAGTCAAAATGGAAGACTTAATAAAAATCAGAATTTGCCTCCATGATATTTTGTGGACTTTAATTTTTTTCAGATATTTGATGAAATTGAATTGTATTAATACTTCTTAATTTGATAGAGTAGGTATCCCATGTAGACTGAAGGAGGACCACATTGCGCGTGCGTGCTCAGTTACTTCACTGAGTGGATGTCAAATCTAATCCTTTAGTTGTAACCTATAGGAGGATTTCATTCTTTTTGGGTTTGGTTTGAAGTGGAGCTTTCAGGTGGGACCAGTGCATCAGAAATTTGCACTTCTTAAGCACTTGAAATCATGCATGAAATAGTCTTTTAAAAACAATGATGTAGCAGGAGCTGGTTCAAAGGACTCATATGCTTCTTTTGAGTGCTGCTATTCAAGCAGTTACATTTTTGGTTCCTTACGGCATCAGAATATGGATTATGAGACTATTATAATATATAATATATATAGTAAATACATATATCTGTATATGTATTGAAGATGCATATATAAGGATTCAAGTTGCATTTTCTTATTTATATTGTCAAGAGAACCTAGTAATAAAGAGGTTAAAACCTTGTTTTAAGTTTAGTTACATAAAATGGATTAAAGTTTTATAATTTTTCTAAAATTGAATGGAAAAAAAATATAGTCCACAAAATATCACCAAGGCAAATTCTGATTTTTATTAAGCTTTGCTATTTTGACTCAAAAGAATCTGAATAATATCCTGTTATAACAGGGGATTGCAATGAATGTCTGAAATGAAGCAGGTAAACAATTTTGGCTCAAGTATACTTAAGGCAGCTAGACGAAATATGAACTCCTGTAGCCTAAAGCTTAAAGTGTGGGTCTCTTAATAGGAAACATATAACTAATAATTTCATCCAAAATCAGAATACACTGAAGCTTGATAGAAAAAAAGGATAAAAATGTTTTCATAGGAAAGGGGATATTGTAAGGAAACTTCTGTTTTACCTCATTTTCAGCAACTTTGCTCACTGAGTCACTGTTATGAGACCTTGAGGCCAGCTCCTCTGATATCATTCTTCTTTTTATATTTTATATAAGATACAGACTAGTCAAACAGATTACAACTCAATTTCTTTGAATCAGGCTGCTATGACAGATTAATCATGCTGAGTAATAGACTTGAATTCTTAAACCAGTGACGCTAATGTTTATCATTGCATCTGACAAACTGGCTTATTTCCATTAATGATTGAAGAAAGAGTGGACTTAAAGCCATAATGCTGTAAAATGGGCTCATAAAGAATTTGAAGTTAGACAAAATGCTTTAAAATGTTTTACCTTCTCAAAATACAATTTAAAAAATTTCCATGTGAACATCTTTTGGGGGGTTGAAGGGGTATATGTGGATAGTTACCATTATCTGTCTCTTTTCATTCAGAGGGTTGGTAGATCTTTGTGAGAATTGTTCTTTTGCAGATTTTCGAGAATCATAATCTTTAAGAATCTGTACCTGGAATATCCTATGAGCCCACATGCTGTGCTTGCTCCTAGATGGTTTGTTTAGGATTTGTTCCCTACGTTAGTCAATCTCTCTTAAATATATTCCACATGAAAAATTTCCTGTAATTTAGGCCCCATGGAAACTTTTTTCTTGATTAAAATCTTTTTGTTTTCTGATTTTGGAAAATGATGTTTTGACATGTCAGCCTGCTCATAATCAATTGCACCCATTCATAGAAAAGATATATGAATAAATCTAGATTTATTTTTTGTTTGTCTTTTTCATATATTTGATATATTCTTAATTCTAAATGATCAACTTCTTTAACCTGCCTTCTATGTTTTGGACTACCTCAAATCTCATATGGAAATAAAGTTGCTGTAAGTAGAATATCCATGACTTTTGGAGTCCATGTCAAAGCGTGGCTGGGTTATCCCAAATTTTTAACTCTAGTTAATCAAGACATAGTAAAGCTATAGTGTTTGTACAAATAAATAAGTATATATAGGAATAAGACCTTTTAATATTTGCTGTCCTCAAAGAAGTTTTTAGGATAACCAGGCTGGGCCAAGTCATATTCTTACTATACCTTTTCTCTGTCACAATGAAATTCAATAAATTCACCAATGCTAAGTATTATATTCTTTATAACAATGGTGCCTTATTACAAGGAAATTCTAGGGACAACATCTATACTCACAGCCTAACACACACCCTAAGTATATCTTCGCAGACTAGTGAAGAGGTTACTTTAAGATTCAAGTGTTTTAACTTCTCCAGTTATCTCCATAGGCTGTTTTCTATCTGATAGTTTTATTTGGTAACTTAATTAAATGGGTCTCCAGAGGTTCATAGCAATGCAAATGATTCCTGCTTATGGCAACACAAATGAATTTTGTATAGTAGAGGAGATATGATTTTTAATATCTTTAATTTCTACTGGGCCCTCTTTGCTATTTGAGAGGTCTTTTTTTTTTTTTTTTTAAAGTCTTTATTGAATTTATTACAATCTTGCATCTGTTTTATGCTTTAATTTTTTTGGCCGTGAGGCATGTGGGATCTTAGATCCTAGATCAGGAATCAAACCCCCACCCTCTGCATTGAAAGACAAAGTCTTAACCACTGGGCCACCGAGGATGTCCCTGAGAGATTCAGTGTCAACTCATAGCTCCTGGAGACAATGTGAATGCCGGAAAAGCTGGTCTGAGAGTGGCTAAGACCAGCTCCAAGTCCTGGTGGCTCAGTGGTAAAGAATCTGCCTGCAATGAAGGAAACTGCCAGCAAGGCAGGAGATGTGGATTTGATCTCTGGGTCAGGAAGATCCTCTGGAGAAGGAAATGGCAGCCTGCTCCAATATTCTTGCCGGGGAAATCCCATGGACAGAGGAGCCCAATAGGCTACAGTTCATAGGGTCGCAAGAGTCAGACATGACTTAACGACTAAACCACCATCTCTAAGTCAATCGGTGGAGACTGGAAGTAATGACGGGTGGAGAAAGAGGTGACTTCTGATAGACATATGACTGCCTATTTGCTGTGTCTGTTTAATCTCCCGCAACAGTGAACATGCTGAAGAGCCAGCCTTCTGGAAGAGGACAGTGATGTTATCTCCCAGGCAAAGTTGAAAAGAGAATAAACAACAGATTCCTCTTCATTAAAGTACGTCACACAGCAGATTTTTTGCACATAAGAGTTTACCAGAGAAAATCTGGAACCACTAAACTCTACTTGCTCAATCAGGACCATGTAATCATAACATTTAGCTCTTTGGAAGACAGAAGAAGCAAAGTGAGGAATAATTTAAATCAGCCAACGTCCCTCTAAGTGACAGATGCCCCATTCAGTCTAGAAGTCAATAGTGTTGGTCACTTTTTAAGTCTGTAACTCAGTTAGGTTTGATAAGCATGAAAATACTATGCTTTCTCCAGTTGTATGAGAAAGGAGATAAGCTGAATTTTCTCAGGCATTTCTCATTCTTTCAAAGGCTCCCTAAGATATAATGAAAATCCTGGGAAAGTAGTGACTATACTTAAAAAAGATGACACATTGTTAGGCTCTTTGACAAAATCATTTCTGTGATTATTTGTCCTTTTGCTTGAGAATAAACAAATAATCAAGACATACTTTAGAGAGAACTGTTAGATACATTTAAGGCTTCCCAGGTGGCTCAGTGGTAAAGAACCCATTTGCCAGTGCAGGAGATATAGGAGATGTGGGTTCTATCCGAGGGTTGGGAAGATCCCCTGGAGGAGGAAACAGCAACCCACTCCAGTATTCTTGCCTGGGAAATCCCATGAACAGAGGAGCCTGGTAAGCCACACTCCATGAGTTCACAAAGAGTCGGACACAATTGAGCATGCACGCATGTTAGATATATTAACCTTGGAGATTTTCAGAGAAAATCAAGGGCAGATTCTTCCAGACCAGTTAGACTGACTTAATGAAGTGCTTAGCAAATGAGAAGTTTTTGGAAAAGTGCACTTGAAAGTCTGGTTGATAGATGGCTCTTTGTTGCCCTCTCCTTCCCTGGTAAACTTTCAACTATCTGCTCTGTTGTTTCATATGATTTAAATATTCTTTGGATGAAAACAGATAAAACATTGAAATGGATAGATAAAAGGCAGAACTCTCTGTTACCTGCAGCTCCAAAGGAGAGAAGACTGCTCAGCAGGGCAATCTCAGGGGTTGCAACTGGGTAACAGTTAGCTGGAGCTATGGGGAAAAATTATTAGTGCAAGGGGGTGGGGTTATCTTGGATTCTGGGCTCCCCGTGAACTGGCTAATTTGAATAGTTTCAGGTCCAGGACAGAGGGCTGTTCCTGGTTTTGTGTACCTGGCCCTGACGATTAGGGATGTCTTCTTATAGTAGCCCCAAGTGTGAGAGCCTAGAAGGAACGTGGTTGGAGACTTCATCAATTGTTCAAAAAAAGAAAACTGATGGGCCTCCAACTAGCCAAGACCTCAATACCCAGGTCAAGATAGTGTTTAAAAACCCAACTATATTCCATCCATACCCACCACTGTGCTTGGACTTCACAGGATTTATGGTGTAGAGCAGATGAGTGAGAAGATGTGCTGCTATTGCAGAAACATCCTCCAGAAGAGGAGGATGATTTCTGAGGATCAAATTCCCAGGTGTATGCAATAGTTACACAAGGTGTCTAATAAAGAGAAAAAAAAGGTATCGTAATTACTTCTGGCTTGGAAATTTTGGATGAGCTTCTGCAGTCTAAATTCCTCTATAGACTTTACTAGTTCCATGTGAACGTCTGCTTCTTACTTTAAAAAAAAACAAAAACAAAATCTTTATGGAGATATAATTTAAATACATAAAATTTATCTGATTTAAATATACAATTTAATAATTTTTTAGTAAAGTTACAGAATTTTGTAACCATTGCCACAATCCATTTTTAGAACATTCTCATCGTGCAAGAAAGAACCCTGTGTCTATCTGCCATCTATCTCTTTTCCCAACCCCAGCCCTGTGTGCTAAGTGTGCTAAGTCACTTCAGTTGTGTCCGACTCTTTGTGACACTACAGACTGTAGCCCGCCAGGCTCCTCTGTCCGTGGGAATTCTCCAAGCAAGAATACTGGGGTGGGTTGCTATGCCCTCCTCCAGGGGATCTTCCCAACCCAGGGATTAAACCCAAGTCTTGGTTGTCTCCTGCATTAGCGGGTGGATACTTTACCACTGGCACCACCTGGGGAAGCCCAATTCCAGCCCTATACAAAAAGCTCTAATCTGCTTTTTGCCTGTGTAGATTTGCCTTTTCTGAACATTTCATAGAAATGAAATTATACAATAAGTTGTCTTTAGATCTGGGTTTTGACTTAGCATGTTTTTGAGGTTCATCCATGATTTAATCTAGCACTTTATGTTCCTTTTAATAGAGGAATAGAATTCCATTGTATGGCCATATCACATTTGGTTTATTCATTCACCAGTTGACGAACTTTGGGCTGTTTCCAGTGTGGGGACCTAATAAACAAGGTTGCTTGCAATGTTGCATAAAGTCTCTATGTGGACTTATGCTCATTTCTCTTGGGCAGATACCTGGGAGTAGAATTACTTCATTATATGATACGTTTATGTACACCTTTTTGAGAAACTGCCAAATGGTTTTCCAAAGTGGCTGCATTATTTTATGTTCCCATCAGCAGTGTTTGAGAGTTCCAGTTTCTCCACATCTCCACCAACACTTGTTATTGTTTGCTCTTTTGATTATAACCATTCTAGTGGATGTGTATGAACATTTACTTCTTGGTCTTGGTGTTGCAGGTTGAAGGGAGCAAAAAGTGCCAATTGAACTGAGAAAGTATCTTGAGACGGAAAAATGAGGCAGCAAGCTCCATATGAGCAATGGGTCAGTTTGTGATAGAGTAATTTACCCACAGGCTGGGGTCTGGCAAATGATGATCTGAAAGCATTTGCAGCTGTACTCAGACCTCTAAGGAGCCATTTGGGACAATTTTATCATTAACTCAGGGAAGGGGGGTTTGTGCTTGGATGTAGGATGTGCACTCCTGAGTCAAGCACAAACCACAAGCACAAGTCAAGCACAAACTAGTCTCATAGTTGCCAAGAAAACACCAGCAAAGGTCTTCATCATTGTTTGGAGACTAACAGAGCATAGAGGCCACCTGGACCTACTATTAGACAATATTAACTACAAAGCCCTTGATGACAGGGAAGAGATTTACTATACAGCACAGTCCTAGGCAGGTGGGTCAGTGAAAGGACAGGAGGAGTTGAATGGGCCCAACATGGCATTGGTTATACGAACAATCCTACAATTGGTTTGATAGTGTGTTTGAAATGCATTTTTACCCCAAAAGCCTCTTCTATTCTATGAGGTGAAGATATTACCCCTGTCTTGGAGCTTACTTCCCAAGCTTAAGGGGAGGCATTCAGTTCCCTTTTGTTAGGACTCAGGGATCCAGGAAATGGGTTTGTACCTGTGTTCTTTCCTTGTTAGTCCCAGAATGCATGAGGATATTTCTGTATTGATTCCCTAACCAGAAAGTCATGAAAAGGTATGATAGATGAAAAGTGAGTGTTTATTTCAAGCTTCATCTGTGGTAAATGATTCTATGGTGATAAATACCTCAGAATTAATTACTGTGGTCCTATCCTCCTTGGTTAATTACAAGCACATAGCTGAAATACTTTAGAGTGAGAGATGGCAGACCTAACCCAGATTATCTGTGTTTCAAAATAGATTTGTTTATGGGGGAGGAAGTTGGTACAATGATAGGAAGTTTGGATGAGGACTCAGAAGACTGATTATAATTAGTCCTCAAAGTGAAAGTGAAAGTGGAAGCCACTCAGTCATGTCCGACTCTTTGTGACCCCATGGACTATACAGTCCTTGGAATTCTCCAGGCCAGAATACTGGAGTGGGTGGCTTTCCCCTTCTCCAGGGCATATTCCCAACCCAGGGATCAAACCCTGGTCTCCTATATTGCAGGTGGATTCTTTACCAACAGAGCTATCAGGGAATCACTGATTACTGGGCCTTGAGCAGGGTTCTGGGACATAGTTACATTATCCATAGAATGGAAATGATAAAATAATGAGGATTTACAAACTTTAAAAAAAATATGAAGTTCTGTTTTATCTAGAAGCCTAAGATATTAACCAGAAATAAGAGGGTTTGCTTCAATTTGGAATGGGATGAGACGCTAAGCTCCTAATTTTTTGCTTTCTTTGGTGGCTCTTTCTCTCTCTCTCTCTCTCTTTGGGTAGCAATATTAACAGATCTCTAGGAATGTGCAATAAGGAAATCACTGACAATATCATCTGTGAAATTCCCACTCAGTAACTAGGAATCTATCAGTATATAGCTTTTCAATTCTAGGAAAATTTCTTCTGATGCACTGTATAGATTTTGCTGTTGTTCAGTTGCTAAGTCATGTCCAGCTCGTTGCAATCCCATGGACTGCAGCATGCCAGGCTCCACTGGGTTCTGCAGGCCAAAACACTGGCTACCATTTCCTTCTCCAGGGGATCTTCCTGGATCAGAGATCAGACCTGCATCTCCTGCATTGGTAGGGGGATTCTTTACTGCTTAGCCAGTGGAGCCCACAGATCCTCAGTTGTCTAGATTTTACCTCTGTGAATAAGCAACTGGCATTAAAGAAGCTCAAAACAACTTATTTATAATATTTTACATGAAACCCATAAGCTCAAAACAATGTATTCAGACTACTTTACATAAAAGAATATCAGTTCAGTTCAGTCAGTCAGTTGTGTTTGACTCTTTGCAATCCCATGGACCACAGCATGCCAGGCTTCCTTGTCCATCACCAACTCCCAGAGCTTACTCAGACTTATGTCCATTGAGTCGGTGATGCCAACCAACCATCTCATCTTCTGTTGTCCCCTTCTCAGGGACCAGGTCAATTATCCATAATCTAATGATTAAAATGCAAAAGAAATAGGAAGGTTCACTTTCATAATTTTGCCCTTTTTAGACTTCCCTGGTGGCTCAGACGGTAAAGAGTCTGCCTACCGTGTGGAAGACCCGGATTCAATTCCTGGGCTGGGAAGATCTCCTGGGGAAGGAAATGGCAACTCACTCCAGTATTCTTGCCTGGAAAACCCATGAACAGAAGAACCTGGTAGGCTACAGTCCAAAGGGTCGCAAAGAGTCAGACATGACTGAGCGACTTCACTAACTTTGATGAACTTTAAAATGCAATTTTTTTTTTTTTTTTTACTATATAGTTATTACCTTCTTGATTTTCAATTTAAAGAATCTAGAAGAATACGACATACTATGTGGGCATCACCTCATGTCTTTCTACATACACAAGTTTTAGAAAATCTGTCCATTCATCTAAGCAATTACTGGAAACAGCAGTTCATAAGTAGAAGATGGTATGATCTACTGGAAAGACACAGGACAGGGAGTCAGGGAACCTGAGTACTCATTCTGGCTCTATGTCCAACCATCTTTGTAATCCTGAGCAACAGCAGTCAACAAATACTTGGTGAACAAATGGATTGACTCAGCCAATATTTGTTGCATGTCCACCATGTTCCAGACACTGCTGTATGTCCTAGGGTTAGAGCAGTGAACCAAAGAAACCCTGCCCCTGTGGAGCTGTGATTCCAACTGAGAAAAGGAGACAACAAAACAAATAAATTTATAGGGTGGCAGATCTGATAAGCACTGTTGGGAAAACTAAAGCAGAGAAAGAAGAAGCTGTAGATTGAATGTTTGGTCCCCTCAAAATTCATATGATGAAACTTAATCATCAATGTGATGGTATGTGGCAGTGAGAACTTCGGGAGATGATTAGGTCATGAGAATGGAGCTTTCACAAGTGGGGTTAATGCCTTTCTAATAGAGGCCCCAGAGAGCTCTCTTGCTCCTTCTGTCATGTGAGGACAGAGAGAAGACAGCCATCTGTGAACCAGGAAGAGGGCTCTCACCAAATATCAAATCTGCTGGCTTTGATCTGGGACTTCCCAGTTCCAGAACTGATAAAGGAGGTTGCTACTGAGGGAAAGGAAAGGACTTTGTTTTCTCATACAGGGCTGGGTTTTAAAAATGCTTTGTGGAGTTGGAGGTGGGGAGTCTCTCTGTGAATGCTCACACACGTGTGTGCACATGCACCTGTGTACACGATGGGGTAAAAGCAGGGTGAGGTAAGTGGTTAGGAAAATTGCCCTTCTGGCTCCACTTGCAAGTACCACAGTTTAAAAGGCACGACTATGTTCAGATCCTGGCTGTGAGTGGTAGTTAATAGCTGCATGAGGCCTCTATCACATACACATGGGATAGAAGGGGCATGTTTCTTCACATCTACTATCTATCGGCTCCCTTTGTGTACCACATATTTATTACCAATCCCTGAACAGGAAGAGCAACAGGCAGCATTGTATTTCCCTCTTTGGTCTCATGCTATGTGTGGTCTTACTTCTTACCCCTACTTTTGGCACAGTTGATTTCTTAGGAACCACACTATTTGGAAAAAGAAATCCTTTTGACTGATTCATGACTCTTCTTCCAAGTAATAGAGCTGAAGGTAGGTGCTAGATTAATTGCATATAAGTACTTTAAAGAGATTTTACCATCTGGGATGAACATTCAAGACAAGAAAATCAGGCTATTCCTCTTATTGTCCCTAAATGGTGGATTGTATCACACGGAACTCACCGTGACATATGGAGGAGGGCATGGCAACCCACTCCTGTATTCTTGCCTGGAGAATCCCATGCACAGAGGAGCCTGGTGCACTATGGTCTGTAGGCTTGCAAAGAGTTGAACATGACTAAAGCAACAGCACACACGCACATCATGACACACAGTGGTGGGTTTTTTGGATTGACACTAGCCTCATTGATTTGTTCTCAATTATTCCTGTGAGTTGAATAGTATACAGTGGTTTTTTTAAAGGATGTATTAAGGTATATATATTTATTATTCTATTTGTTATGCCTTGATCTATTGACACTGATTCTCAACAGATTGAAAACTTAAAGCTGAATTTCAAAAATAACTTTTCAAGCAATAGGCCTGGAAACAAGGTGACTTTTTGGTTTATATTTTCTTGGTAAAGGCAAACTTAAAATTGGAAAGACTACATGTTTTTTAAAATGTCTGGCTGGGTAAGTGGGACTTACAAAGAGGCAGAAGAAGGAGAAGTAATCATAAACTTCCAAGAAACCTATAATTTCAGTTCAAGCTACTGTCTAATATTTATAGAAAGCAATTAAGTCATTTTCTCACATAATAATCTCAACAAAGTCCTGTTGTCTGCACCATGATTTATTATGTATAAGGAAGATTTTCTGTAGAATTTATGTATTGACTATCATCTGTTTCAGCATTCCAAATTGTATTTTGTAGATATACAATTATGTGTGTCTAAATAACAGCTTTTTAGAAGTCAAGGAGAAAATAGTGACTTAAACCAAGATTAATCAAAAGAGTTGTTTCTAATATAAAAGAGATGGGAATACCAGGCCACTTGACCTGCCTCCTGAGAAGTCTGTGTGCAGGTCAAGAAGCAAGAGTTAGTGTTGGACATGGAACAACAGAGTGGTTCCAAATCAGGAAAGGAGTATGTCAAGGCTGTATATTGTCACCCTGTTTATTTAACTCACATGCAGAGTACATCATGAGAAATGCTGGGCTGGATGAAGCACAAGCTGGAATCTAGATTGCTGGGAGAAATATCAATAACCTCAAATATGCAGATGACACCACCCTTATGGCAGAAAGCAAAGAACTAAAGAGCCTCTTGATGAACATGAAAGAGGAGAGTAAAAAAGTTGGCTTAAAGCTCAACATTCAGAAAACTAATTTTATTGATTTGATTTTTCTTCCTTTGTTTCTTGATGAGTCTGGCTAATGGTTTGTCAATTTTATTTATCTTCTCAAAGAACCAGCTTTTGACTTTGTTGATTTTTGCTATGGTCTCTTTTGTTTGTTTGTTTGTTTGTTTTTTGCCTTTATTTCTGCCCTAATTTTAAAGATTTCTTTCCTTCTGCTAACCCTGGGGTTCTTCATTTCTTCCTTTTCTAGTTGCTTTAGGTGTAGAGTTAGGTTATTTATTTGACTTTTTTCTTGTTTCTTGAGGTATGCCTGTATTGCTATGAATCTTCCTGTTAGCAGAGGAAGGTAAACTTCCAAACTCATTCTATGAGGCCATCATCACCTTAATACCAAAACCTGACAAAGATGCTACAAAATAAGAAAACTAAAGGCCAATGTAACTGATGAACATACATGCAAAAATCCTTAACAAAATTCTAGCAAACAGAATACAACAACATATTAAAAAAATCATACATCATGACAAAGTGGGCTTTATCCCAAGGATGCAAGGATTCTTCAATATTCTCAAATCAATCAATGTAATACACCACATTAACAAATTGAAAAATAAAAACCATATGATTATCTCAATAGATGCAGAGAAAGCCTTTGACAAAATTCAACATCCATTTATGATAAAAAACTCTCTAGAAAGTAGGAATAGAATGAACATACCTCAACATAATAAAAGCTATCTATGACAAACCCACAGCAAACTTCATCCTCAATGGTGAAAAATTGAAAGCATTTCACCTAAAATCAGGAACAAGACAAGGGTGACCACTCTCACCACTACTTTTCAACATAGTTTTGGAAGTTTTGTCTATAGTAATCAGAGCAGAAAAAGAAATAAAAGGAATCCACATTGGAAAAGAAGTAAAACTCTCACTGTTTGCAGATGACATAATCCTCTAAGTAGAAAACCTTAAAGACTCCACCAGAAAATTATTAGAGCTAATCAATGAATATAGCAAAGTTGCAAGATATAAAATCAACACACAGAAATCGCTTGCATTCCTATACAATAATAATGAGAAAATAGAAAGAGAAATTAAGGAAACAATTCAATTCACCATTGCAATGAAAATAATAAAATACTTAGGAATATATCTACCTAAAGGGAGTTGGTGATGGACAGGGAGGCCTGGTGTGCTGCGATTCATGGGGTCACAAAGAGTCGGACATGACTGAGCAACTGAACTGAACTGAACTGAAAGAAACAAAAGACCTATATATAGAAAACTATAGAACACTGGTGAAAGAAATCAAAGAGGACACTAATAGATGGAGAAATATACCATGTTCATGGATCAGAAGAATCAGTATAGTGAAAATGAAGACGCTACCCAAAGCAATCTATAGATTCAATGCAATCCCTATCAGGCTACCAACGATATTTTTCACAGAGCTAGAACAAATAATTTCACAATTTGTATGGAAATACAAGAAACCTTGAATAGCCAAAGCAATCTTGAGAAAGAAAAATGGAACTGGAGGAATCAACCTGCCTGACTTCAGGCTCTACTACAAAGCCACAGTCATCAAGACAGTATGGTACTGGCACAAAGACAGAAATATAGATCAATGGAACAAAATATATTTCTGTGTATTGATTTTATATCCTGCAACTTTGCTATATTCATTGATTAGCTCTAGTAATTTTCTGGTGGAGTCTTTTCTATGTAGAGGATCATGTCATCTGCAAACGGTGAGAGTTTTACCTCTTCTTTTCCAATTTGGATTCCTTTTATTTCTTTTTCTGTTCTGATTGCTGTAGCCAAAACTTCCAAAACTATGTTGAATAGTGGTGGTGAAAGTGGGCACCCTTGTCTTGTTCCTGACTTTAGGGGAAACGTTTTCAGTTTTTCACCATTCAAGATAATGTTTGCTGTGGGTTTGTCATATATACCTTATCTTTGTNCTTTTATTTCTTTTTCTGTTCTGATTGCTGTAGCCAAAACTTCCAAAACTATGTTGAATAGTGGTGGTGAAAGTGGGCACCCTTGTCTTGTTCCTGACTTTAGGGGAAACGTTTTCAGTTTTTCACCATTCAAGATAATGTTTGCTGTGGGTTTGTCATATATACCTTATCTTTGTCAAAGGAGGCAAGAATATACAATGGAGAAAAGACAATCTCTTTAACAAGTGGTGCTGGGAAAACTGGTCAACCACTTGTAAAAGAATGAAACTAGAACACTTTCTAACACCATACACAAAAATAAACTCAAAATAGATTAAAGATCTAAACGTAAGACCAGAAACTATAAGACCCCTAGAGGAGAACATAGGCAAAACTCTTTCTGACATAAATTAGAGCAGGATCCTCTATGACCCACCTCCCAGAATATTGGAAATAAAGCAAAAATAAACAAATGGGACCTAATTAAACTTAAAAGCTTCTATACAACAAAGGAAACTATAAGCAAGGTGAAAAGACAGCCTTCAGAATGGCAGAAAATAATAGCAAGTGAAGCAACTGACAAACAACTAATCTCATAAATATACAAGCAACTCCTGCAGCTCAATTCCAGAAAAATAAACGACCCAATCAAAAAATGGGCCAAAGAACTAAACAGAAATTTCTCCAAAGAAGACATACAGATGGCTAACAAACACATGAGAAGATGCTCAACATCACTCTTTATCAGAGAAATGCAAATCAAAATGACAGTGAGGTACCATTTCACGCCAGTCAGAATGGCTGCTATCCAAAAGTCTACAAGCAATAAATGCTGGAGAAGGTGTGGAGAAAAGGGAACCCTCTTATACTGTTGGTGGGAATGCAAACTAGTACAGCCACTATGGAGAACAGTGTGGAGATTCCTAAAAAAACTGGAACTAGAACTGCCTTATGGCCCAGCAATCCCACTGCTGGGCATACACACTGAGGAAACCAGAATTGAAAGAGACACGTGTACCCCAATGTTCATTGCATCACTGTTTATAATAGCCAGGACATGGAAGCAACCTAGATGTCCATCAGCAGATGAATGGATAAGAAAGCTGTGGTACATATACACAATGGAGTATTACTCAGCCGTTAAAAAGAATACATTTGAATCAGTTCTAATGAGGTGGA
>SJYT01023675.1:246395-285163 GCA_006410635.1 Cephalophus harveyi | reverse complement strand
AAAGAATTGATGCTTTTGAACTGTGGTGTTGGAGAAGACTCTTGAGAGTCCCTTGGACTGCAAGGAGATCCAACCAGTCCATTCTGAAGGAGATCAACCCTGGGATTTCTTTGGAAGGAATGATGCTGAAGCTGAAACTCCAGTACTTCGGCCACCTCATGCGAAGAGTTGACTCATTGGAAAAGACTCTGATGCTGGGAGGGATTGGGGGCAGGAGGAGAAGGGGACGACCGAGGATGAGATGGCTGGATGGCATCTTGATGGACCCACGGACTTGATGGACGTGAGTCTGGGTGAACTCTGAGAGACGGTGATGGACAAGGAGGCTTGGCGTGCTGCAATTCATGGGGTTGCAAAGAGTCGGACACGACTGAGCGACTGAACTGAACTGAAGAAATGGATTGCCAGTCCAGGTTTGATGCATGATACAGGATGCTTGGGGCTGGTGCACTGGGATGACCCAGAGGGATGGTATGGGGAGGGAGGTGGGAGGGGGGTTTAGGATGGGGAACACGGAAAAACCAATACAATATTGTAAAGTAATTAGCCTCCAATTAAAATAAATAAATTTAAATTAAAAAAAGAAAGTCACTAATAAAGTAAATCCTAAGAATTCTCATCACAGGGGAAAATATTTTTTTCTATTTTATTTTGTATCTGTGTGAGATGATAGATGTTTCACTGAACTTATTTTGTGGTCATTGTCTCATGATGTAAGTCAAATCATTTTTTTGCACAATTAAACTTATATAGTGCTGTTATTTGTTGTTTAGTCACTCAGTCATTTCTGACTCTTTATAACCCCATGGACTATAGCCCACCAGGCTCCCCTGTCCTTGGGATTTCCCAGGCAAGAATACTGGAGTGGGTTACCATTTCCTTCTCCAGGATACACTACTGTATGTCAATTATATTTCAATAAAACTGGAGGAGAAAAAATGAAAAATTTAGTCCACAGTATCTTTCATTGGATTTTAGATCAATATTTAAAATCTCTGAGCCTAATTTCTTCATCTATAAAATGAGAATTGGATTAGAAAATTCAACTTCATTCAGGTGTATTTATCACACATTTATTATATGCCCATGGCTGGAGCTACAGGGGTAAAGGAAATGCAGTCCTTCCCTTCGTGCAGGTAGAGTTAAGGCTGCTAAAGAGTGTGGTGGAAATTATTGACCAGTGAACGGGGTCTGGGCAGGGAAGGAAGTAATGCTGAGTAAGGCTGGTTCAGTTCAGTTCAGTTGCTCAGTTGTGTCCAACTCTGAGACCCCATGGACTGCAGCATGCCAGGCTTCCCTGTCCATCACCAACTCCTGAAGCTTGCTCAGACTCATGTTTATCAAGTTGGTGATGCCATCCAACCGACTGGTAGAGACCTGAAGTCTACCCAAGTAGGGCAGATTTAGCATGAGAGAAAGTTAGGAAAAGGAAAGATTGGTGGATTTGGGGATTTGGAATTGTCATATGGAGAGAAGTTCTAACTGATGAAGAGATTACATTAAATATGAATGTATGATTTAACAACTCATATCTGAATTCCTACAAGTAACTCCCGACAATGCACCAATGAAGTTCACAGCAGCAGTTAGCTATTGCCAAGTCTTTTGGTCTTTGGTGAGCTTTAGGAATCCAGACATCCTCAGAAAGGTCAGCAATTATGCTTCCCTGGGTCCAGGGTCATATTAAAATTGAATCTCCAGGCCAGGCCACTCTAGACAACATGCCATGCTAAGCCACATCTCCAAGTGTGTTCTGTGTTTAGCTGTCAAACGCCAGAACTTGCATTTGTTGTCATTTTTGTTGTTTAGTTGCTGAGTGGTATCCGACTGTTTGCTTAGCAGGCAGATTATTTACTGCTGAGTCACCAGGAAACTCCCAGACATTGCATTAATGCCCATTATATTGTGTCAAAATATAATGGGATTATATTTTGTGATTTTTTTTTTTAACTTCTTGGCTGCACTGTGCTGCATGTGGGATCTTAGTTCCCTAACCAGGGGCTGAACCTGTGCCCGCTTCAGTGGAAGTGTTGAGTCTCAACTGCTGGGCTGCCAGGCAAGTCCCTGGTGCTGTTTTCTTATTTTGATTTTCTTTCAACCTTAACTTGGAAAAAAATTTCCAGGTATATAAAAGTTGCAAGAATGGTATGCACATCTTTAAACCCTTCACCCAGATGAACCAGTTGTCAATAATTTGCCATATTTTCATTCTCTGTGTGTACACACTTCATGTGTGTGTGTGTGTATATATATATATATACATGTATGTATATGTACACTTTATCTTTAAATATTTCAGTATGCATCTCTTGAGAAAAAAGACATTTTCCTGCACAACCGCATTGCCATTATCCTGTGTAAAAAACATTAACATTGACTCAATGATATCATCTAGTATACAATCCACATTCAACACCCCCCACAAAACGTCTTTTTGCCATCACTCTTTCTTTATATCAGGAACTGAATCAAGTTTTTTGCCTCTCATTTGGTGGTTCCTTCCCTTTCACTTCTTCAAATCTGCTTGTCCTCTTCCTTTTGTTTTCTGTGGCACTGAATTTTTAGGGGAGCCCAGGTCAATTGCCTGGTAGTATATTCCACCCTGTGGATGCGTCTGATGTTTTCCTCATGCCTAGATTCAGGTTAGGTGTGTCTGGCGAGAACACATCCCAGGTCCTGCTGTGAGCCCGACCTTGCCTCATATCGGGAGGCGCAGAATGTCACCGTATTGCACTGTCAACTCCTGGTCACCGTGACCATCACCAGCTCTCTCCAGTCCGAAGACGTGCTGATCTTGTAATTACTGAGTCATCTTTGGGGTGATACTTGTAGGTCCTCTTAAGGTGGTCATCTCTGAGAAAAAAAAGATGGTGAGAAAAGCAGAGTAAGATGAGAAAGGAAAGAATGGTGGAGGAAGGACAAAGGAAAGAAAGCGAGGGATGATGAGAGGGGAAATTGGACAGGTGTCACAGTCTGTTAAATAAAGGGTTGAAAACAAAACTACATGTCACTCACAGACTTAGAGAATGAACTTATGGTTGCCAGGGAGGAAAAAGGTGGGGAAGGGATAGGGAGTTTGAGATGGACATATACACTCTGATGCATTGAAAATGGACAACCAACACGTCCTACTGTGTAGCACATGGAACCTGCTCAATGCCTTGTGGCAGCCTGGATGGGAGGGGAGTTTAGGGGAGAATGGATACATGTATATGGATGGCTGAGTCCCCTTGCTGCTCACCTGGAACTACTGCAACATTGTTAATAGGCTGTCCTCCAATATACAATAAAGGTAAAAAAAAGATATATATCACATTTTAAATTGTATACAAAGCTTCCCCTAAATAGTGTTGGGAAAGAAAGAAGGGGTGGCTAGGGAGGGGTGGATTTAAGAGCTGAAAGCAGGCTTTCCTCCCTACGTAATTGGACAGCAATCCCAATTTAGGTTCAGTGACAACAAAATAAACCCTACAGTAATCATTGCATTGAATTTGCATTGTTGACAGTCCCACCTAGTAAATGTTTCTACCTCTTAATTATGCCTTTATTTTAGACATGTCTCTTTCTTTTAATTACAGCCAATTATATGTAATTGCAGATTCTTAGTTCACTTCATTATGGCTATGAGTAGAACAGTTAATTTTCAGTATCCTGACTTTCCAAGTATTCTCTTTGTTCCTCTCTCCAGCTGCGCACGTGCGCAGGGGAAGTTCACACATGTATGTTCCCCAGTCAGCTGGGTTCCTGCAGCAGACGTTTTCTGACACTGCTCCTGTTGAGAGATGGAGCCTGTGTCCTCTCCCCTCGAAACCGAGTGGGTTTGAGGACTGTTTAAGATCCACAGAGGGCAGTGGAAATGACATGATGTGACATCTGCCAAAGTTGATGCAGCTCTGCTTTGCTCTTGGGAATATTCACTCTTGACATTTTCAGCTGTCATGTACACAGCCTGTCTGTGCTAAGGCCACTGTGTTCCTGAGTCCAAGCTTGTACTGCTGGCCTCTTGTTATTGTTTAGTTGCTAAGCGGTGTCTGACTCTTTGCTGACTTCATGACAAGCCAATAAGTCAAGAAATGAGTTGCTGGGGCAAGGAATATCAACTGTATTAGAAGAGCCAGAAGACCTAGGTGATGGTGAACTAGTGTCTCAAAGAACCATCTTTCCTGAATTAAAATCCAGCCTTCTCTTATACTAAAACAGTTTGGGTGTATGGTTGCTTGCTGTATACTTCTTGGTGCTGGAACCCTTTGTTCTTGAAGCTGCCCCAACAGGCCTGCTCACAATGTTCCTGTAAACCTCTGGTAAGTCAAACGGTTCTTCTTTGTTCCCCAACTTTTTATCTCTATATGAATGGGAAAATATTACACCTTAAAGGTCAGAGTCTTGAGACTGGGGCTGTCCTGTTATATTCCAGGCTCTAGGCAACATTCTTGTAGCAAAGGCAATGGAAACAGATCTCATATGGACTCAGATTTATTCTTCCTTATTAAAGAATTGATGCTTTTGAATTGTGGTGCTGGAGAAGACTCTTTTGACAGTCCCTTGGCCGTCAATTTTTTTCCTGCGGAGCCACCAGGGAAGCCCCTGGAATAGAATTCCTAATGAAGTTATCAGGGAACGCCGATGCTGGTCCCTGTTCTACACTTCCTCTTGGTAGCAAGGTTTTAATTGGTGCGAAAAGTCTCAAGAGCTAACAGCGAGCTGTTTAAACATGGTTGGTGTGAAATTTGCAAGGAACGAGGGTCAGGGATGGATGTGTTGATGGAGAGAAATAGGAGAGATGAGGTCTGCAATGCTGATAGCTGCCTAAGGGATGAAATCATGAAGGGACTTAACAAATCAAGAAAAAAATTTAGACCAGCAGAGAGGGCTTCAGCTGCCAAGTGGAAAATAGACGGGAGGAGAACTCCTCTGGAAGAAAGCTGAGAGCTTCTCCTGTCATGTAACAAACTACGGCAGTTGTCCTGGGGATGGAGAGAAGTGGGGGGAATTCAAGAGCTTCCAGAAGATACCATCAACTGCTTAGCAACTGATTTGCTTGGAGAATGGATGGAGAACACAGGAAAAACACAGCACAAGGCTATCAGCTCATTCCAGACACATACAGTCAACACAAAATTACAAAGCACGCGGAGAATAGCTGATTGTCAGTGGTTAACGCCACTGAGATGCTCCTGCTACTTCTGGCTGTCACTTACCAGTATTGCTATCTTCAGACCATCTTCATTTCTACTAACTGCTCAACGCCGAATGGAGAAACACAACACCAGGAACGTAGATCTGTACTTCATTTTTTTCCTTCTATGAATATTATTGATAGAAAAGATATGGAGTAAACAATTTACAAATAATAATAAAAATATAACATATGCAGTTTTTAAAGGAAGCATCATTTTTTTCCTTTTATAACATACACTTTTAATAAATTCCTTATAGCCTATCAATTCTCTCAAAATGCTTTTGTTTATTTTCATGCAATTAACAGATGACCATGTTACCAAGTAAATGTTGGTTGATAACATTCATCTACTTTAAGGAAGTAAAACAAAAATGAAACAATACAGACATAACTTTACTCTTTCATCAATGGCATTCTTTGTAGTGTATGTCATGATTTAGTACTTACTGTCTTACTTCATTCATTTCTTGGGCAGGCTTCATTGTCCTCCATAGAGCAGACATTATTCTTCACAGACAAGGCCCATGTCAAATCTATTGTTTCCATTCTCCACAGAGGCAATAAGCAGGTAGGCACTTAATGCATGCTAGTGGACTAGTTGGTAGAATAATGTCTAGATGTTTCAAGCATCACATGAAATGATGATACCATTATCTATGAGGTGTTGATGTTTTACATTATAAATGTAATAAATACATTATAAATGACACCATCTTATTTGTATTAGAATCCTCCGAGACCCTTATTTCCAGGCAGTTTGGATAATAACTTGTTTAACCAACAGCTTCACTTAATTATTTTAATAGAATGAAAGCCTCTCTCATTACTGTTGACCTCTCCTGCCGTCTACTCTTCATGTGGTTGTTGTTCAGAAGTCCCTAAGACAGGTCCCATGGACTGCAGCACTTTAACAGCATTATCTTTTAGGATTTGACATAGCTCAGCTGGAATTCCATCACCTCCACTAGCTTTGTTCGCAGTGATGCTTCCTAAGGCCCACTTGACTTCGCATACCAGGATGTCTGGCTCTAGGTGAGTGATCACACCATCATGGTTATCTGGGTCATGATCTTTTTTGTACAGTTTTTCTGTGTATTCTTGCCGCCTCTTCTAAATATCTTCTGCTTCTGTTAGGTCCATACCGTTTCTGTCATTTATTGAGCCCATCTGTGCATGAAATGTTCCCTTGGTATCTCTGATTTTCTTGAAGAGATCTCTAGTCTTTCCCATTCTATTGTTTTCCTCTGTTTCTTTACCTTGCTCACTTAAGAAGGCTTTCTAATCTCTCCATGCTATTTTCTGGAACTCTGCATTCAGATGGTTATCTCTTTCCTTTTCTCCTTCGTCTTTCAGTTCTCTTATTTTCTCAGCTTTTTGTAAGGCCTCCTCAGACAATCATTTTGCCTTTTTGCATTTCCTTTTCTTGGGGATAGTTTTGATCACCACCTCCTGTACAATGTCACAAATGTCCATCCACAGTTCTTCAGACTCTCTATCTATCAGATCTAATCCCTTGAATCTAATCCCTTGAATCTAATCCCTTGAATCTAATCTTCCACTGTATAATCATAAAGGGATTTGATTTAGGTCATACCTGAATGGCCTAATGGTTTTCCCTACATTCTTTGATTTAGGTTTGAATTTTGCAATAAGGTGTTCATGAACTAAGCCACAGTCAGCTCCTGGTCTTGTTTTTGCAGACTATATAGACCTTCTCCATTTCGGCTACAAAGAATATAATCAATCTGTCTTCTGTATTGACCATCTGGTGACATCCACGTGTAGAGTCGACTCTTGTTGGAAGAGGGTGTTTGCTATGACCAGTGCATTCTATTGGAAAACTCTGTTAGCCTTTGGCCTGCTTCATTTTGTACTCCAAGGCCAAACTCGCCTGTTACTCCAGGTATCTCTTGACTTCCTACTTTTACATTCCAATCCCCTATGATGAAAAGGACATCTTTTTTTTGGTATCGGTTCTAGAAGGTCTTGTAGGTCTTCATAGAACCAGTCAGCTTCAGCTTCTTCAGCATAAGTGCTTGGGGCACAGACTTAGCAATAGATTGAAGCTTGCTACTGGGGGGCATGTCCACAAGGCTGCGGCACTTTCCATTCCTGCTCCTGTTTCTAAGATAAGCAGAACCCTGGACACATTCCTGTTCTCTCCTTGTAAATTAGGACGCCCTGTGTCAGAAGAAGGTTCCAGGAACATGTGTCTCCTTAATTTTTGTATTTTCTCGAAATGGAACATGCAGCTTTTTATTGGAGTACCGTGTGTTTATAAAGCCGTGTTTGTGGCAGGTGTACAGCATCTTCCATTCTCCACCTACCTAAGTCTGTTCATCTTTGGTTTCTTTTCTCGTGTAGGTTATGGAGTTCATCAGTCTTGCTCTCCAAGAGGTTCTGGTTAAATGGCTAGTTTGTATGTGTTCGTGGGTATCAGTTTGACCCCACCTCCAATTAGACCCTTCCTGCTACATTTTCCCTTCACAGACAACCATCAGTTTGTGTTCTCAATCCGTATGTGGATTTCACTTCTGTGAAGCAGTCTTTCATGGACATCAATGTCTCCTCGCCACATCTAAGAGATACCACACGATGTTAGGGCCTGTCTTTCTTGCTCCCTCCCTAAGGCCATCTCTCGGTGCATAGGTTGCTGGGGATGTGGTCAGGTCCTCCTTTTCCTGGCTGGGCTGTATTCCATCTTCTGTGTACCTCACCTCTCTCTCCATTCATCTGTCCATGCCCATTTGGTATGCTTCCATGTCCCGGCTAGTGTACCTAAGGTGGCGATGTCCACCTGGGTGCGCGTGTCTTTTGGAATTCGGGTTTTCAAACTGTATACCATGTGGTGGGGGACTGCCCCTTCCTATGGCGGCTGGCTTTCGGACTTGTCAAGGCACTTGACACCAGTGTCTTTAGTGGCTGTTCCCCACCAGCGCCCTGGGAGGGTCCCCTTTCCTTGACCTCACTCTTAGCTTTTCTTGTCTGTTGATGTGCTCTTGGCCATTTTGAGTGGGGCCAGTTGATCCCTGGTCGGAGTCTGATTTGCATACGTCTAGTATTCGCCTCGCTGAGCATCATTTTGGGTGCTGTTTTGTTTCATTATTGGAGTCATAGTGTTTGCCTCATGATCCTTCAGAGTTTGCCCTGTTTGATATTCTTTTCCATGACCTGCTCCTTTAAGTTGTTGGAGGACAGGTAACGATTTCAAGCCCAGGAGTCCGGGTGAATATGCTGCTGCCCAGAAGCCACAGTTTCAGGTCGTTGCTGGGCCATGTGGCTGGAAGGTGCAAGCGTTTCTTGATGCCCTACTCTGGTTTCTTCTGCAGCCAGAGCTTTAGTGGAAGTCCCGTTTAGGGGTTGTAAACGAGGATGGAGTTGTGCCGCACGAAACACTGGGTCTCATTTGGTCTGTTTCAGTCGATTACATTTTATCTGGAATGGGAGGAGCCTTGGTAAAATGCTGTGTGTCCTGTAGGATTCCAGAGTCCTTAGGAGTTTTCCGTGGAGAGATCGCTACTCATCTTTGGATTCTGTTCTCATGGAGGTCATTACAGAGAGTTGAGAGAACTGGCCAGACATGCCTAAGTGTTGGTTGAGTATCTCCTGTGTATGTGACAGTTTGATTTTGTTCATCTCAACATCCTAACTTCTCCCAGGCCTCCTTCATTCTCCTTCGGCAATCAGAAGTCTGTTTCTCTGTTGCTCAGTCTGTTTGCTATCTCCTGAATCAGTTAGTGATGTGCACTTTTAGAGATTTGCGGTGACTTTGATAGTGTTCTTTCTGATTCTGACTGATTTCACTTAGTAGGATTACCCCTGGATAGAACGATGTTCCTGCAAAGGGCATTCTTTCCTTCTTTGCAGCTGAGTCACTTTCCATCGTGTTCACGGATCCCTTCCTTCTGGACTCGTGTGTCTGTGGACGTTCTGTGTGCTACACGTGGAAATGTCCCCTGTGTTGTAAATGGTGCTGCAGTGCCCGCATGAGTCACTTGTCTCATTGAAAGCTGGGTTTCTCCAAATACACCCCTGGAGCTGGGTGGGCCACATCACCTGCTTGCTGAGTGTTCGCCTTTTCAGGGCACTCCTCTCCTATTCTTTCCATGGCTGCTACCATTTACATGCCAGATGCAACATAAAAGACTTCCCCCTTTCTAATCAGACTCTGGAGAGTCCCTTGGACTGCAAGGAGATCCAACCAGTCCATTCTGAAGGAGATCAGCCCTGGGATTTCTTTGGAAGGAATGATGTTAAAGCTGAAACTCCAGTACTTTGGCCACCTCATGCGAAGAGTTGACTCATTGGAAAAGACTCTGATGCTGGGAGGGATTGGGGGCAGGAGGAGAAGGGGACAACAGAGGAAGAGATGGCTGAATGACATCACTGACTCGATGGACGTGAATCTGAGTGAGCTCCGGGAGTTGGTGATGGACAGGGAGGCCTGGCGTGCTGCGATTTATGGGGTTGCAGAGTTGGACACGACTGAGCGACTGAACTGAACTGAACTTTTCTAATCAGCCTCTCCACCATTTCTTCTTCCTGCCTTTTTTTTTTCTCTCCCTAGACTTTTTGACGAGGGCCTTCACACTGGAGCAAGTTGATCCCTCTCGTTGTACTTTTCATTTGGATTGTGTCTTAGAATTCATGAGTTTGAGCAGGTTATCATAGGCCTTTTAAAACTCTCAAGGGTGGGAGTAGGATTTACTGGTTGAACTTGTCTTTTGCCTTGCTGGTGTCTGGCGAAATTGTATTTTCGATGTCTTGTGTTGTAAATTCTTTGAGAGTAGACATCCTTTGGAACCCAGAAGTTACTATGTATCAGTGTCTCCTTGCCACATGTAACTGATATCACAGGATATTGGGGTTTGTCTTTCTTACTTACGCACTAAGGTCATCTCCAGGTACATAGGTTACTAGGGATGTGATCAGGTCCTTCCTTGGTCTGGCCCTGGCATGTTCCATATTTTGGGGGCAGCACCTCTTTCTCCGTTCATCTGTCCAGGCCATTTGGTACGCTTCCCAGTCCTGGTTAGTGTACTCAGGGATGCCGCGCCCGTTTGGGTGCCTGTATCTTTTGGAACTCTGGTTTTCAAACTGTGTCCTCTGTGGAGGGGGACTGCCTGCCTGAGCGTGGGGTGGCTGGCTTTCTGATTTTCCGAGGGACCTGATGGCAGTGTCTTTCGTGCCTGTTCTGCACCAGCTCTCCGGGAAGGGGCCCCTTTCCTTGACCTCCCTCTTGGCTTTTCTTTCCTGTCAGTATTCTGCTCATGGCCATTTGAGTGGTCCAGGTGACCTTTGGTCAGAGTTTGATTTGCACATCTGTAATATTCGCCTTGGTGAGCATCCTTATTGGTGCTTTTTTGGCAGGTATGATTTCCAACCCAGCTGTCCTTGTGAATATGATGTTCCCAGAAGAATAGTTTTCAGGTTGCTGTCCGGCCATACGTCTAGAAGGAGGAAGGATTTCTTCCTACCCAGTTCTGGTATATTCTACAGTTAGAGGTTTAGTGGAAGCTCTGCTTGAGGGTTGTAAAAAAAACTGAATTGTGCCAGTTGTATTTGTTCAGCCCTGTCTGACTCTTTGCAATCCCTTGGGCTGCAGCACGCCAGGCTTCCTTCACTATCTCCTGCAGTCTGCTCAAACTCATGTCCGTTGAGTCAGTGATTCCATATAACCATTTCATCCTCTTTCACCCTCACCTCCTCCTGCCCACAGTCTTTCCCACCATCAGGGTCTTTTCCAGTGAGTTGGCTCTTCACATTAGATGGCTGAAATATTGGAGCTTCAGCTTCAGCATCAGTCCTTCCAATGAATATTCAGGGATGATTTCCTTTAGGATTGACTGGTTTGATCTCCTTGTTGTCCAAGGACCTCTCAAGAGTCTTCTCTCGCACCACAGTTCCAAGACATGAATTCTTCTAAGTTTAACCTTCTTTATGGTCCAACTCTCACATCCGTACATGACTACTATACACGTACATCCATACATCCATACATGGCTACACATAGCTTTGACTCTACAGACCTTTGTCTATAAAGTGATGTCTCTGCTTTCTAATGTGCTGTCTAGTTTTGTCACTGCTTTTTTTTTTTTTTTTCCCAAGGAGCAATCATCTTTCAACTTGATGGCTGCAGACACAGTGCACAGTGATTTTGGAGCCCAAGAAGATAAAGTCAGTCTGTGTTTCCATTTTTTTCCCCATCTATTTGCCATGAAGTGAAGGGACCTGATGCCATGATCTTATTTTTTTGAATGTTGAATTTTAAGCCAGCTTTTTCACTCTTCTTTTTGACCTCATTGAGAGGTTCTTTATTTCCTCTTAGCTTCCTGCCACTACAGTGTTGTCATCTAAGATTATGGATATTTCTCCCAGCAATCTTGATTCCAGCTTTAGCTTCTCCCAACTGTCATTTTGCATGATACAGTCTGCATGTAATTTAAGAAGCAGGTTGTCAATACATAGCTCTGATGTACTCCTTTTCAATTTTGAACCAATTCATTGTTCTATGTCCAGTTCTAACTGTTGCTTCTTGACCTGCATACAGGTTTCACAGGAGGAAGATAAAGTGGTCTGGTATTGCTATCTCTTTAAGAATTTTCCACAGTTCGTTGTGATCTACACAGTCAAAGGCTTTGACATAGTCAATAAAGCAGAAGTAGGTATTTTTCTGGAATTCCCTTGCTTTTCCTATGATCTAACAGATGTTCATGATTTAATCTTTGATTCCTTTGCCTTTTGTAAATCCAGTTTATACATCTGGAAATTCTTGGTTCACATACTGTTGAAGCCTATCTTGAAGGATTTTGAGCATTACTTTGCTGGCATGTGAGATGAGTGCGATTGTGTAATAGTTTGAACATTCTTTGGCATTGCCCTTCTTTGAGGTTGGAATGAAAACTAACATTTTTCCAGTTCTGTGGCCACTGCTGAGTTTTCCAAATTTGCTGGCATATTGAGTGCAGCACTTTCACAGTATCATCTTTTAGGATTTGACATAGCTCAGCTAGAATTCCATCACCTCCACTAGCTTTGTTCATAGTGATGCTTCCTAAGGCATCCTTGTAGTCACACTCCAGGATGTCTGGCTCTAGGTGAGTGATCACACCATTGTGGTTATCTGGGGGCATTAAGACCTTTTTTGTATAGTCCTTCTGTGTCTTCTTGCCACCTCTTCTTAATATCTTCTGCTTCTGTTAGGTCCATACCATTTCTGTCCTTTATTATGCCCATCTTTGTTTTAAATGTTTCTTTGGTATCTCTCATTTTCTTGAAGAGATCTCTAGTTTTTGCCATTCTATATTTTTTCCTCTGTTTCTTTGCACTCTTCATTTAAGAAGGCTTTCTTACTCTTCTGGTTATACTCTGGAACTCTGCATTCAAATGGATATATCTTTCCTTTTCTCCTTTGCATTTCATGTCTCTCTTCTCAGCTATTTGTAAGGCCTACTCAGACAGTCATTTTGCCTTGCTGCATTTCTTTTTCTTGGAGATGGTTTTGATTACTGCCTCCTATACAATGTTTTGAAACTTTGTCTGTATTTCATCAGGCACTCTGTCAGATCTAATCACTTGAATCTATTTGTCACTTCCTCTGTAAAATCATAAGGGATTTTATTTAAGTCATATCTGAATGGCCTAGTGGTTTTTTCTACTTTCTTTAATTTAAGCCTGAATTTTGCAGTGAGTTCATGATCTGAGCCACAGTCAGCTCCTGGTCTTTCTTCTGCTGACTGTATGGAGCTTCTCCATTTTCAACTGCAAAGAAGATAATCAGTCTGATTTCAGTATTGACCATCTGCTGATGTCCATGTGTAGAGTTGTCCCTTGTATTGCTGGAAGAGGGTGTTTGCTATGACCAGCGAGTTTTCTTGGTAAAACTCTGTTAGCCTTTGCCCTGTTTCATTTTGTACTCCAAGGCCACTGTTGCCTGTTACTCATCTCTTGATTTCCTACTTTTGCATTCCAGTCCCCTAAGATGAAAAGGACATCTTTTTTTGGTGTTAATTCTAGAAGATCTTGTAGGTCTTCATAGAACCATTCAACTTTAGCTTCTTTGGCATTCATTTTCATAGCTGAATGATAATTCCATTGTATACTGATACCTTGAGTTGATCCTTTCATCTGTTGCCAGACATTTGGTTGTTTTTCCAGTGTGCCATTTGTAAACAGTGGTGCTATGAACATTGTTGTGCAAGCATGTTTTCCAGTTTGGGTTTCTGCAGGACCTGTGCCCAGCAGTGGTATGTCTAGATGGTCTGATGGCACTCTTTCTGGTTTATTAACCAACCTCTGTACTCCTCTCTATCCAGCTCTACCAATTTACTTTTTCCCCTACGGTGTAGGAGGGTTCCCTTTGCTGCAGGCTGTGTCCAGCATTTTCTCCTTGGAGACTTGTTCACGATGACCCTTCTGAGTGCTATCAGGGGCAACCTCATTGGAGTTTTGATTTGCTGTTCTGTAATCATTAGGGATGAAGAACTTGTCTTCCTGTGCTTTGGTTGAAAAGAGTATGAGTAAAGTGTAAGTTTACTACACAAAGATCGTGCCATCCAGTCCTATCACTTCATGGGAAATAGACGGGGAGACAATAGAAACAGTGACAGATTTTATTTTGGGGGGCTCCAAAATCACTGCAGATGGTGACTGCAACCATGAAATTAAAAGATGCTTGCTCCTTGGAAGAAAAGCTATGACCAACCTAGACAGCATGTTAAAAAGCAGAGACGTTGCTTTGCCAACAAAGGTCCGTCTAGTCAAGGCTATGGCTTTTCTTGTGGTCATGTATGGATGTGAGAGTTGGACTGTGAAGAAGGCTGAGTGCCAAAGAATTGATGTTTTTGAACTGTGGTGCTGGAGAAGACTCTTGAGAGTCCCTTGGACTGCAAGGAGATCCAACCAGTCCATTCTAAAGGAGATCAGTCCTGGGTGTTCATTGGAAGGACTGATGTTGAAGCTGAAACTCCAATACTTTGGCCACCTCATGCGAAGAGCTGACTCATTTGAAAAGACCCTGATGCTGGGAAAGATTGAGGGCAGGAGGAGAAGGGGATGACAGAGGATGAAATGGTTGGGTGGCATCACCGACTTAATGCACATGAGTTTGAGTAAGCTCCATGAGTTGGTGATGGACAGGGAGGCCTGGTGTGCTGCAGTCCTTGGGGTCGCAAAGAGTCGAACACGACTGAGGACTGAGCTGAACTGACAGTGTAGGCTGGAAACTGGCTTCCTGAATGTGAGCCCCTTGGTATTTCTTTATCCTTGACCTCAGTTCAGTTCAGTTCAGTCCCTCATTCGCGACTGAACTGAATTGAGGATTGATTACTCCCTTTTCTGAGCATTGTGTATATTTCTATCCAGGTTTTCTCATAGGCGTTTGCATGCTTCTCCTCTTTCTTGTTCAAGGTCACCGCACGTTTGCGCTCGCCCTCTGTGATTCTGCGTGTCCAGCCGGCTCCTCCCTTCCATCTGGTCCTTTCTCTGTGGTCACAGTCACCGCCTCGATCCCAAATGTTGTCTCTTCACGGCGAAAGAATGAAAATCGGCAAAATTTACGGCAATCCCACTCGCTGAATAGGGATTACTGCTCAAGTGGAGGCAGGCAGGTCAGGGACCTCCTCTCGTCGTTCCTTTTTCTCCTGCATTTTCTCATATGGAATAGTTTTAAGAGTAGGGGCGCAGCAGAGGGCATGCAGGCAGAGCTTTTTCTGCTAGGAACACAAATACTCGACTCCTGCTGTGCATTCGGAGACATTCTCTTCGCACCTAGGTGGGACCAATTTCTGCGTCGGACTGTCCCGTCTTTCCGGTTTTCAGTCCGTCGCTTCCGCCCGGAGTTGCTTTAAGTCCCCGCTGTGAGTAGCTACTTCCGCCAGGAGTCCTTAGCGTCTTGGAGTTGGAAAGTGGCCCTGGGCGGCCTTCTCCTTCTCTCAGCCTGGCTACCCGAAGCCAGATCGCAAGGTGGAGGCGGCAGCGGCTGGGCCTGTCGCAGAGTGTTCTTTTTGCCCAAGTCCTGGGCCTGAGGTTACTTAGAGGCGCTGGAGAGGCGCCCAGCCTGGCCCAGCCCGGGCCTTCCCCGGGCCAGTGACAGTGGCCAGAGGCCTTGCCGCGCCCACCCCAGCCTGGGGCGGGGCGCGGCCTCCGAGCCCGGGGCCCGCCCCTGCTGCCCGCCGGGCGCGGGATCAGTGCCTTCAGCCCAGGAGCGGGGGAACCGTCGTGCACCTCTGGGACTCCGCAGTCCCCTGGCGCCGGCCGCTGGAGAACATGGAATTTGCTGAGCTGATCAAGACCCCTCGGGTGGATAACGTGGTGCTGCACCGACCTTTCTATCCGCCCGTCGAGGGGACCTTGTGTCTGACTGGCCACCACCTGATCCTCTCCTCCCGGCAGGACAACACAGAGGAGCTGTGGCTTCTCCATTCAAACATCGACGCCATCGACAAGCGGTGAGTGCTGGTCCCGTCCATCCCCTGTTCTGCGCGCAACTCAGATGCTTGTCTGCGGAAACCCGTCCTACCGTTTTCCTTGTGTCCCCTCGCCCAACCAGTCAGCAGAACGACCCTCGCTCTGGCCTAGACTGAGGGTTTGAGTTTTAGAAAGCTGAAACCATCCAGTTGAGATACCGGGTTTCCATTCATTCTGATTGGGTTACCGTGTGGCTGTTACCGTGATTATCATTTTTGGTACATAACACTATTTGGGTGGATTTGCAACGTTTTCGTTTTAAATTTCTTTTCCTTGTACCATCATATTCCTTGAATGTTAACTGCCCATCATAGTTCATGAAGTTGTGAGTGAATGTGATTACAAAGTCTTTACTTGCAACTTTTGAGGAAAACTGAAAGAATCCAGTATATAGCGTCTAAATTCCACAAACCCGTCTCCCCTCCTCGCGGAAATGTTCAGTTTATCATATTTCTCCTTGTTTCTTACCTTCTGGATCATCAATTTAAGACTTCCCATTTTGGAAGATTCAGTCAGTTCAGTTCAGTCGCTCAGTCGTGTCCAACTCTTTGTGACCCCATAAATCGCAGCACGCCAGGCCTCCCTGTCCAGCACCAACTCCCGGAGTTCACTCAGACTCATGGCCATAGAGTCAGTGATGCCATCCAGCCATCTCATCCTCGGTCGTCCCCTTCTCCTCCTGCCCCCAATCCCTCCCAGCATCAGGGTCTTTTCCAGTGAGTCAGCTCTTTGCATGAGGTGGCCAAAGTACTGGAGTTTCAGCTTCAACATCAGTCCTTCCAATGAACACCAGGACTGATCTCCTTTAGGATGGACTGGTTGGATCTCCTTGCAGTCCACGGGACTCTCAAGAGTCTTCTCCAACACCACAGTTCAAAAGCATCAATTCTTCGGTGCTCAGCTTTCTTCACAGTCCAACTCTCACATCCATACATGACCACTGGAAAAACCGTAGCTTTGACGAGACGGACCTTTGTTGGCAAAGTAATGTCTCTGCTTTTTAATATGCTGTCTAGGTTGGTTATAACTTTACTTCCAAGGAGTAAGCGACTTTTGGAAGATTAGAATGTATTTTATTTTCTTTACTCTCTGTGCTTTTGCAAAGAACAGAATAGGCTCTTAAACAAAGGTATTAATTAATTGACTTTTTTTTTTTTTTTTGCACCCTGGGCTCTCTTTCCAGGGTAGTATCTCAAGAGGCTAAAAGTTATAGTTCATCTGTAGTCAAAATTACCATTTCCCCAATGGTTTTGTGTACTTTAGCCAGAAGGTAATTTGGTCATCCAACTTAGACTAAAGTGCAAATGAATAACAATAGTTTTTTTGGTTAGCTCTCAGGAGAATTTGGAAGTGAAGAAGAGTCCCAAAGTAGTTATGCCTTAAAAACAAAAATTATTTCTAATAGGAAAAGTTAAGCAGTATAAGTAAAGTGATGATAGATTTATTTTCGAGCAGCAGACTGCTGTTTGATGCCTGAGATCACCTTCTCCCGTGTAGAAGTTTTCAGGGTTCCTTTTTTGCCTTCACGGTGGCGGTGGTTAGTCACTCCGTCAAGTCCTACTCTTACAACCCCGTGGACTGTAGCCCACCAGGCTCCTCTGTCCATGAGATTTCTCAGGCAAGAATACTGGAGTGGACTGCCGTTTCCTTCCCCTGGGATCTTGCAGACCCGGGGATGGAGCCCTCATCTCTTGCATGGCCGGCAGATTCTCTGTAGCTGAGCCCCCAGGGCAGACCCCTCAGTCTGTCATGTATGGCAGTCCTCGTTCCAGCCCGAACCCACTCTTCCCTGTTCAGCTCTTGCCATTCTCTTTCCTGACCCCGTTTTACCAGTCAGTCCTCACTTTTCCTTTTGGTTCATCCGTGTCCTGCATTCTCTCACGTCTGTGTTTTACTGACGCTCTTCCTTCTGCCTCGAATGCTTGCGCCTCCCAAATTTGTTAAACTTTCATTGAATGCCTTATGTTTCCGACATTTTCTGAAACATGAAAGACAGCACGATGAATAAAGTATAGCTCTTGCCTTGCAGGAGGTTTATAGGCTGTCATCCAGCTGTTATTCATCTCTCAGTATTCAGTTTAACCATTTCAGTCTGCCATTCGTTACCATTTCAATCTGCCACTTGTTTCACACAACTAAAAGTAATCCTCCTCCCCTTGAAATCCTATAGCTCTTTATACCTCTCTCATAAAGATTCGTTAAAATTTGTGTTTTGATAGTTACGTATGTGTTTGAGGTGAGGTGAGGTGAAGTCGCTCAGTCGTGTCCGACTCTTTGCGACCCCGTGGACTGTAATCCTCTAGGCCTCTCTGTCCATGGGATTCTCCAGGCAAGAATACTGGAGTGGATTGCCATTTCCTTCTCCAGGGGATCTCTCCGGCCCAGGGATTGAACCCGGGTCTCCTGCATTGAAGGCAGACACTTTAACCTCTGAGCCACCAGGGCTCCTTGAAACCAGGGCAGGAATTTGGTTAATTTTTATCTCCATCAAAGCTCCTATCTGTGGCATGGGCAGATAGGCACTTAGGAAATAAAAGACTTAACCACTGAGTGGAGAATGGTGACATAGAATACAGATTAGAGTTTCTCAGTGCCATCAACTCTTTTCTTTCTTTTTTATCTTTTCCTGTGGTTTGTTTTCTGTTTTGTCATTTGATATTTATCTAGCATTTACCACATCCTGGGCCTGTTGGGCTTACATGAATGTTTCAGATAAGGACCTTTTAATCCTTAGAGAAATGACAGATTGTACACACTTTCACCTGGGAAGCGGCATGATGTAATGGAAAGAGCGTGAGCTAGGTGGTAAGATCCGAGTTTGTTGAGTTGTTGCTTTCAGAAAAGAGTTGCTTCCTTGTGTCTTCTGTATGGTGAGCACTGCCTGGGCTGTGGACATGCAGTGGGGGCTGAGACAGACGAGGAGCTTGTATACTGGGGAGGAGATGGACATTCAAATAAATCAACAAATAAATATGTAACAGCATCAGGTAGTAAGTGCCAGGAAGGAAAAAAGTAAGATGTGAGGATGGAGAGTGCCTGGAGGCAGTGTGTTTAGAAGGAATGTTTGAGAGGACAAGTGACTTTTGAATTAATGAAGGGAGGAAGCCTGCACTGAATATCAGAGGAAGGCATGTTCCAGCCAAGCTCCAGCCAAAGGGAATGCAAATACAGACTTGAGACAGGAGCACGGCTGGCCTGTGGGAGGAAGAACAAAGAGGCCCGTGTGGCAGGAGGGCAGTGAGCACGGGATAGGGCCCGAGGGGCTCTGGGCCACCACAGAAACTGTGTTTGCAGGGATCAGCAGTGGCCAGGTCATGCGGGGGCCGAGATGCCACTGTGATGGTTTTCATGGGAAGCCTTGCAGAGCTGAAAGCATGAAAGTGTAGCAGTTGATAGATTTCTAGAAGATGATTCTGGTCATTGGCAGAAAACAGATGGTAGAAGGGCAAGAGTGGAAGCAGAAGGCCCAGGTAGACGTTTGGGTAGTTCAGGTGAAAGATGATGCTGACTTACGAGTGGAAGCAGAAGTAGCGTGATCAACCGTGGTCAGGTTTGAGGTGTACTTTAATTAATTTGTTAATTTGGGGCTGTACTGGGTCTTCACTGTTGCCCACGGGCTCCTCTTGGTTGCGGAGCCCTGGCTCTCCTCGCCGTGGCTTCTCCTGTTGTGGAGTGTGGGCTCTCGGGCACGCGGGCTTCAGCAGCTGCAGCGCTTAGGGTGAGTTGCTCTGTGGCGCTTGGAATCTTCCCAGACCAGGTATGGAAACCATGTCCCCTGCAGTGGAAGGCCGCCTCTTAACCACTGAAACACCAGGGAAGTCCTGGATGTATTTCGAAGGTTTAGCTGCTGTGAATTTGCTGTGGATGTGAGAGGAAGAGCAGGCGTGAAACTGACTCCTTCAGCTCTGCCTCTCATTAGTGAGGTGTCCTTGGGCGATCCGCTTAACCTCCCCAAACCTCAGTGTTTTCCCGTGAGGAAGAAAGCCCCTCTCATACCCAGTATATTTGAATGTTTGACATGCTTGTAGAATATATTCGTGTACATTGCTCACAGAATTTTATTTAATCCCTTCCGCAGACAAGGTTGTATGCAAGGTTTACAATTATAGTTATCTTTTATTTTTATGGTAGAAAGTTGAGTTACTCCTTCTCGGTTGATGACTCATCATTTTCATGATTGGCTCATTACAAAGTCTTTTTGTCTTTGTTGGTCTTCTGCAGCCCTAATTTTCTCTCTTTCCACTTTGTCCTCAAGCGCTACAGGCAGCTATGTCCAGCGTTGCAGCTTGTCCTCAGATAGGTGTATATCACTATAAACTATAGAGCACTGGTGTGTGTAGGTGTGCACTCGTGTGCATGTGTGAGTTTAATTTACCGAAGTAGGAGTATGTCGTAGATCTTGTTCTGTTTCTCAGCGTTTTAACTCAGTACTCCTTTTCAGAGTTCTCTTCATCTTGCTGTATGTACACCCGTCTCACTGCCTCTGATCGCAGTGTTACAGTCCCGAGTGCCTGCGCTGTGCTGGGCTTAGTCGCTCAGTTGTGTCTGACTGTTTGTGACCCCACAGACGTAGCCCACCATGCAAAGCGCCTACAGTGGTTCACTTATGCCACCCTCTAGATAATCTCCAGCTCCCCACAATCTAACAGCTCCGGTAAACGCCCTCACTCAGGTCCCTTTAGTCTTCAGCTGAGTTTCTCTGAGACCGTGCCTAGGGTGGGCTCAGCCAGAAAGCCGACGCGCAGGTCACCTCACAGAGAATGCCAGATGGCTCTCCAAAATGCCTGTTCCACTTTGCCCTCCCACCATGATTCTAATTTCTACCATGTTCCTACCAACATTTGGTATTGTTCTCCTTCAAGTTTTTGCCAATATGATGACTGGGAAATGGTGTCTCTTTTGTTTTAATTTGTGCTTCTCTCACTACCAGTGGGTAAGTATTTCTAAGCAGAGTGTGCATGCAGAGACTTGAGACAGGAGCATGGCTGGCATTAGGAGGAAGGAGAAAGGCCAGTGTGGCAGGGCAGTGTGCTCAGGGAGGCGGCGGGAACTTCAGCAGTGGCCAGACTGTGTAGGGCCTGATATGCCCACTGGGGTGGTTTTCATGGGGAGCCTTGGAGAGCTGAAACCTTGAAAGTGTAGCCTTTGATAGACTTCTAGAAGATGATTCTGGTTGCTGGCAGAAAATAGATTGTAGAAGGGCAATGATTTGTTAGCAAATCATTAAATTTTCTTCTCCTTTCTGTGGACTGCCTGTGAATTTCCTTGGCCCACTTTTAGAAACTGGGTTGTTTTTTTTTTTTTTTTCCTGGCCAGTTCCTTATATATTCTGTAGATATTAATTTTTCACTTAGACATTACAAATGTCTTCTCCATATATCTCACCCATTTGTTGACTCTTGGGTGGTGCCCTTTGTTAAAGAGAAGTCTTTGATTTTAATGCAAAATCTTTCAATATTTTGTGGTTTGTGCTTTTTAAGTGTTACTTAAGTCCTTCCTTATTTCAGGATTACTAGGATATTCGCCTAGATTTTCTTCCATATTAGCTTTATAGTTTTACCCTTCATTTTTAGATCTTTAATCCATTTTGATTCTACATTCATTTCAAGTGTGATAAGAATCCAACTTTGTTTTTTTCCTCCATCCAGCAAGCCAGTTTTCCTAAAACCATCATCTAACAGCCTATCCTTGACTGATTTTTTCATACATCAAGTGGCTTTATGCATATATGTATATGTAATATATAAAGCTTTGGCTGCATCCCATAAGTTTTGTAATATTGTGTTTTTGTTTTCACATTTCTGTCTGTACTTTATAATTTCCCTTGTGATTTGTTCTTTGCTCTGCTGGTTATTTAAAAATGTATTAATTTTCACAATTTGAGAGTTTTTATTTGGAGTATAATTGTTTTATAATATTGTCTTAATTACTGCTGAACAGCAACATAAATCAGCTCTAGGTATCTGTGTGTCCCGTCCCTCATGAGTCTTCCTCCCCCCACCCTGCGCCTCTAGGTCTTGGCAGCGCACTGAGCTGAGCCCCTTGTGGTGTTTGGCAGCTTTCTGCTAGCTGCCTGTTTTACACTGGCAGTACACAGGTGTCAGTTGTACTCTCAGTTTGTCCCACCCTCTCTTTCCCCCTGCTGTGTGCGAAAATTCAGTCTCTACATCAGCATCTCTATTCCTGCCCTGCAAAGAGGTACCATTTTTCTAGATTCTGCATATATGCATTAATATGCAGTATTTGTTTTTCTCTTTTCTGACCTACTTCACTCAGTATGACAGACTCTAGGCTCATCCACATCACTACGATGACCCGATTCCATTCCTTTTGACGGCTGAGTAATGCTCCATTGCCTGTGTGCACACATCCTCTTTGTGCCCTGGCCTGTTGGTGGGCATCTAGGTTGCTTCTGTGTCCCGGCTATTGCAGATAGTGCTGCAGTGGGCATTGGGGTACGTGTGTTTTTTTGAATTATGATTTTCTCAGAGTATATGCCCAGTAGTGGGATTGCTGGGTCATATGGTAGTTCTATTCCTAGTCTCTTAAACAACCTCCATACTGTTTTCCATAGTGGTTGTATCAGGTTACATTCCCGTCAACAGGGCATCTACATCCTCTCCATTATGGTCAGTAGACTTTTTGATATGGCCATTCTCACTGGTGTGGTAATACCTCATTACAGTTTTGATTTGCTTTTCTCTAATAATGAGTGATGTTGAGCATCATTTCATGTGTTTGTTGCCCATCTGTATGTCTTCGTTGAAGAGACATCTATTTAAATTTTTGCCCATTTTTTATTGGGTTTTTTTTTTGAAACTGAGCTTTATAAGCTGCTTGTATATTTTGGGGATTAAGCCTTTGTCAGTTGCTTTATTTGCAGTTATTTTCTCCCATTCTGAGAATTGTCTTTTTGTCTTGTTTATGGTTTCCTTTGCTGTGCAAAAATGGCAACCCACTCGAGTACTCTTGCCTGGAGAATCCCGTGGAGGGAGGAGCCTCGTAGGCTACAGTCCATGGAGTCGCAAAGAGTCGGACACGACTGAGCAACTTCACTTCACTTTGCTGTGCAAAAGCTTTTAAGTTTAATTAGATCTTTTTTTTTTTCTTCATTACTCTAGAAGGTGTGTGTCAAGGGGATCCTGCTGTGATTTATGTCAAAGAATGCTCTTTTTTTTTTTCCTCTAAGAGTTTTATAGTATCTGGCCTTACATTTAGTTCTTCAATCCATTTTGATTTTATTTTTGAGTAGGGTTTTAGAAAGTGTTCTCATTTCATTCTTTTACATATAGCTGTCCAGTTTTCCCAAAACCATTTATTGAAGAGAAGCTCTTTGCTCCATTGTATATTTTTGCCTCCTTTGTCAAAAATAAGGTGCCCATAGGTGCATGGGTTTATCTCTGGGCTTCCTATTTATCTACATTGATATTTCTGTTTTTGTGCTGTTACTGTACTCTGTTGATTACTATAGCTTTGTAGTATAGTCTGAAGTCAGGAAGCTTGATTACTCCAGCTCTGATTTACTCTCCCAAGATTGCTTTGCCTCTTCAGGGTTTCCATACTAACTGTAAAACTTTCTGTTCTAGATCTGTGAAAAATGCCATTGGTAATTTGATAGTGACTGATTGGATGTATAGATTGCTTTGGGCAGTATAGTTATTTTCACAGTATTCTTCTAATCCAAGAACATGTGCTGTGTCTCCATCTGTTTGTGTCATCTTTGATTTCTTTTGTGATTGTCTTATACTTTTTTGTGTACAGGCTTTTGTCTCCTTAGGTAGGTTTATTCCTAGATATTTTATTCTTTTTGTTGCAATAATAAATGGGATTGTTTTCTTAATTTCTCTTTGTGAGCTTTCATTGTTAGTGTATAAGAATGCAAGGGATTTCTGTGTATTACTTTTGTATCCTGTGACTATTAAATTCGTTGATTAAATTAGCTCTAGTAGTTTTCTGGTGGCATCTTTAGGATTTTCTTTGTATAGGATCATGTCATTTGCAAACAGTGACAGTTTTACTTCTTCTTTTTCAGTTTGTGTTCTTTTTATTTCTCTTTGATTTCTATGGCTAGGACTTCCAAGACTATGTTATGATAGTGGCAAGAAGCCCTACTCTTGTGTCTTTCCTCATCTTAGGGGAAATGCTTTCAGTTTTTCACCACTGAGCAAGTTGTTTGCTGTGGATTTGTAGTATATGGCCTTTATTATGTGGAGGTAGACGCCTTCTATGCCCACTTTCTAGAGAGTTTTAATCATAACTGGGTGTTTAATTTTGTCTTTCCCTGCATCTATCAAAATATTATCATATGGTTTTTATCTTTCAGTTTGTTAATATAGTATGTCACTTGGATTGATCCATGTGTATTGAAGAATCCTTGCAACCCTGAGATAAACCCCACTTGATCATGGTGTATGATCCTTTTAATGTGCTGTTGGATTCTGTTTGAGGATTTTTGCATCTATGTTTATCAGTGATATTGGCCTGTAATTTCCTTTTTTTGTGTGTGATATCTTTGGTTTCTGTATCAGGGAAATGGTGGCCTACTAGAATGAATTTGGAAGTTTTCTTTTGTCTGTAGTTTTTGGGAAGAGTTTAAGAAGGATAGGTGTTAGCTCTTCTTTAAATGTTTGATATTAAGAGAATTCTCCTGGGAAGCAATCTGCCCTTGTGCTTTTGTTTGTTGGAAGATTTTTGATCATAGTTTTTTTAAAAAAAGTTATTAATTTGTCTCAATTGGGTCTTCGTTGAAGCATATGGGATCTAGTTCTTGATAAGGGATCAAACCCCTGGCTGCCTGCCTTGGGAGTGCGAGTCTTAGCCCCTGGACCACCAGGAGAGTCCTGATGATAGTTTTGATTTCAGTGCTTGTGATTGATCTGTTCGTATTTTCTCTTTCTGGTTCAGTCTTAGAAGGTTGTACTTTGCTAAGAATTTATACATTTCTTCCAAGTTGTCCATATTGGCATATAATTGCTCAGGTAGTCTCTTAGGATTCTTTGTGTTTTGCATTGTCGGTTGTAATCTCCTTTTTCACATTTCTAAGTTTACTGATTTGAGTCTTATTCCTTTTTTTCTTAAGGAGTCTAGCTGATGGTTTATCTATTTTGTTTATCTTCTCAAAAAAAACAGCTTTCAGTTTTATTGATCTTTGCTGTTGCTTTCTTCATTTATTTTCCATTTATTTCTGCCATAATCTTTATGTTTTCTTTCCTTCTACTAACTTTTCTTTGAGGGGGATTCTTCCTTTTCTGATTGCTTTAGGTGTAAGGCTAGGATGTTTATTTGATTTTTTATTGAGGTAGGGTTGTATTCTATAAAATTCCCTCTTAAAACTGCTTTTTCTGCAGCTCATAGGTTTTGGGTCGTCGTATTTTTGTTGTCGTTTGTTTCTCAGTACTTTTTTATTTCCTCTTTGATTTCATCAGTGATGTCTTGGTTATTTACAAGGGTATTGTTTAGCCTTTATATGTTTGTTTGTTTGTTTGTTTTACAGTTTTTTTTTTTTTTTTGTAATTGATACCTAATCTCATAGGATTGTGGTTGGGAAAGATGCTTGATATGATTCAGTTTTCTTAAATTTACTGAGGCTTGGGTTTTGTTACTGATTTCTGACTTCATCCCATATGGTCAGAGAAGACACTTTGTATGATGTCTATCTTTTTTTTGACCATGCTCTGTGGCATGCAGGATCTTAGTTCCCCCACCAGGAATTGAACCCATGCCCCCTGCAATGGAAGGGCAGTCTTAACCATTGGACTGCCAGGAAAGCCACCATATCTATCTTTTTAAATATCTTGAGACTTGCTTTGTGGCCTCATATACAGTCTATCCTGGAAAATTTTCTCTGTGTGTGTGTATCCTGTTGGGTAGCGTGTGTATATCTGCTAGGTCTAGTTAGTTTAAAGTTAGTTTATTGTATTAAGTCCTGTTTCCTTATATATATCTGTTTGTTCTGTCCATTATTGTGAGTACGGTATTAAGGTGTCTATTATTGTAGAACTACTTCTCCATTTACTTCTGTCAGATTTTGCTTCATACATTTGATTTTCATTAGATGTGTAAATGTTTATAATTGTTATACTTTCCTGTTGTGTTGAACCTTTTATTGGAAGATAATGTCCCTTGTCTCTTATAACCATTTTTGATTTATAAACTATTTTTTCTAACATTAGTAAAGTCTTTCCTTGCTGTCTTTTGGTTGTTGTTTGCTTAGAATATCTTTTTCCACCATCCCTTCAATTTCAACTTGTCTATATCTTTGGATCACAAATGTGTCTCTTATGAGAGCATACAGTTGGATCATATGTTTTTATCCACTGTCAATATCTGTCCTTTAATTGAAGAGTTTAATCCTCTTGCATTTAGGTTAATTATTTGTCACTGTGCTATTTGTTCTGTATATGCCTTAAAGCTTTTTTGGTCCGTCATCTCCTGCATTAATGTCTTTTATTGTGTATAGTTGATTTTATGGCAAGGAAATGTTTAAATTTTTTTCATTTACTTTTGTGTTTATTCTGTAGCTGTTTTCTTTATGGTTACCATGGGGATTAAATTTAACATCCTACAGTTAAAATACTCTTAATTTGAATTTATACTAATTTCACTTCAAAAAATACAAAAAGTCTACTCCTTTATAGCTCTGTCCCCATCCCTTTCCATGGAGGTCATAAAATAATATCTTTATGCTTTGAGCCTGAGGGTGTAATCTATTTTAAAATGTTATTAGTCTCTTAAATCATGTATAAAATAAAACATGCAGTTACAGGCCATAGTTATAGTAATACTACCTTTATAATTGCCCATGTATTTACCTTTTTGAAATCTTATTTCTTCATACAGCTTCAAGTTACTGTCTAGCGCCCTTTCATTTCGCTTTGCCGGACTCCTATGAGCGTTTCTTGTAGAGCGAGTCTAGTGGTCAGAGAGTCCCTCGGCTTTTGTTTATCTGGGAATGCTTTAATTTCTCCCTCACTTTTGAAGGACAGTTTTGCAGGCTATCAGATATGTAGTTGACAGTTTTTCCTTTAACACTGTGAATATATGAGCCAGCTGTCTTGTGGGTCCAAAGTTCTTGAGTTCTTGTTGTGGGTCTCTTTGAGTTAATCTTACTTGGACTGCATTGAGCTTCTTGTTTATATTCACATCTTTCATCAGATTTGAGAAGTTTTCAGCCATTGTTTTTGCAGATGTTCTCTCTGCCCTTTTCTCTGTCTTCTCTCTCTGTAACTCCCACTATGTGTGTGTTGGTCGGCCTGTTGGTATCTGATAGGTCCCTTAGGTTCTGTTCATTTTTCTTTAATCTTTTTTCTTTCTGTTCTTCACACTTGAAAATTTCCATTGTCTTCTAATCTTCAAGTTTGCTAATTTTTGTCTTCTGCCTCTTGGGAATCTGCTTTTGAATCCCTCTTGTGGACTTTTCATTTCAGTTCTTAAAACCTAATTTATGCTCCAGAATTTTTTGGTTTCTTTTTAGGTTTTCTATCTCTTTATCAATGTTTCCCTTTTGTTCACACATTATATTCTTGACTTTACCCACATTTTCCTTTAGCTTTTTGAGCATCTTTAAGACTGTTATTTTAGTCTTTGTCTAATACATCATCTTCCATCAAGTCTTTTTCAGAGACAGTTTCTGTTGATTTATATTCACCTTTTGAACAGGCCATGCTCTCCTGTTTATTTCTCTGTTCCTGTTTCCTTATATATATCTGTTTGTTCTGTCCATTATTGTGAGTACGGTATTAAGGTGTCTATTATTGTAGAACTACTTCTCCATTTACTTCTGTCAGATTTTGCTTCATACATTTGATTTTCATTAGATGTGTAAATGTTTATAATTGTTATACTTTCCTGTTGTGTTGAACCTTTTATTGGAAGATAATGTCCCTTGTCTCTTATAACCATTTTTGATTTATAAACTATTTTTTCTAACATTAGTAAAGTCTTTCCTTGCTGTCTTTTGGTTGTTGTTTGCTTAGAATATCTTTTTCCACCATCCCTTCAATTTCAACTTGTCTATATCTTTGGATCACAAATGTGTCTCTTATGAGAGCATACAGTTGAATCATATGTTTTTATCCACTGTCAATATCTGTCCTTTAATTGAAGAGTTTAATCCTCTTGCATTTAGGTTAATTATTTGTCATTGTGCTATTTGTTCTGTATATGCCTTAAAGCTTTTTTGGTCCGTCATCTCCTGCATTAATGTCTTTTATTGTGTATAGTTGATTTTATGGCAAGGAAATGTTTAAATTTTTTTCATTTACTTTTGTGTTTATTCTGTAGCTGTTTTCTTTATGGTTACCATAGGGATTAAATTTAACATCATACAGTTAAAATACTCTTAATTTGAATTTATACCAATTTCTCTTCAAAAAATACAGAAAGTCTACTCCTTTATAGCTCTGTCCCCATCCCTTTCCATGGAGGTCATAAAATTATATCTTTATGCTTTGAGCCTGAAGGTGTAATCTGCTGCTGCTGCTGCTGCTGCTGCTGCTGCTAAGTCGCTTCAGTCGTGTCCGACTCTGTGCGACCCCACAGATGGCAGCCCATTGGGCTCCGCCATCCCTGGGATTCTCCAGGCAAGAACACTGGAGTGGGTTGCCATTTCCTTCTCCAATGCATGAAAGTGAAAAGTGAAAGTGAAGTTGCTCAGTCATGTCTGACTCAGTGACCCCATGGACTGTAGCCTACCAGGCTCCTCCATCCATGGGATTTTCCAGGCAGGAGTACTGGAGTGGGGTGCCATTGCCTTCTCCGGAAGGTGTAATCTATTTCTTTAAAATGTTATTAGTCTCTTAAATCATGTATAAAATAAAACATGCAGTTACAGGCCATAGTTATAGTAATACTACCTTTATAATGGCCCATGTATTTACCTTTTTGAAATCTTATTTCTTCATACAGCTTCAAGTTACTGTCTAGCGCCCTTTCATTTCGCTTTGCCGGACTCCTATGAGCGTTTCTTGTAGAGCGAGTCTAGTGGTCAGAGAGTCCCTCGGCTTTTGTTTATCTGGGAATGCTTTAATTTCTCCCTCACTTTTGAAGGACAGTTTTGCAGGCTATCAGATATGTAGTTGACAGTTTTTCCTTTAACACTGTGAATATATGAGCCAGCTGTCTTGTGGGTCCAAAGTTCTTGAGTTCTTGTTGTGGGTCTCTTTGAGTTAATCTTACTTGGACTGCATTGAGCTTCTTGTTTATATTCACATCTTTCATCAGATTTGAGAAGTTTTCAGCCATTGTTTTTGCAGATGTTCTCTCTGCCCTTTTCTCTGTCTTCTCTCTCTGTAACTCCCACTATGTGTGTGTTGGTCGGCCTGTTGGTATCTGATAGGTCCCTTAGGTTCTGTTCATTTTTCTTTAATCTTTTTTCTTTCTGTTCTTCACACTTGAAAATTTCCATTGTCTTCTAATCTTCAAGTTTGCTAATTTTTGTCTTCTGCCTCTTGGGAATCTGCTTTTGAATCCCTCTTGTGGACTTTTCATTTCAGTTCTTAAAACTTAATTTAAGCTCCAGAATTTTTTGGTTTCTTTTTAGGTTTTCTATCTCTTTATCAATGTTTCCGTTTTGTTCACACATTATATTCTTGACTTTACCCACATTTTCCTTTAGCTTTTTGAGCATCTTTAAGACTGTTATTTTAGTCTTTGTCTAATACATCATCTTCCATCAAGTCTTTTTCAGAGACAGTTTCTGTTGATTTATATTCACCTTTTGAACAGGCCATGCTCTCCTGTTTATTTCTCTGTGTTGTGACTTTTTTCCTCTGCTCAACACTGGACATTTGAACCTAATAATGTGGTAACTCTGGAGATCAGATTTTCCCTCTTCCTTGGGATTTGATGTTTTTTGTTTTGGGGGGTTTCTTTTGTTTTGTTTTGTTTTGTTTTTAACTGTTATGGGATGTCTCTGTGCCAAGGATCAGCCTGAGGTATAAAGTTAAGATTTTCTCAGGTCTTTTCTGAGCCTGGGCTTGTTAAGTCACAGTTACTTCTTAATTTTCCCTAAGTGTACAGTTGTTTTCGAATGTCCCAATCTTTAATGTCTGGTTCCTGAAAGAGGAAAAGTGAAGAATGAAGAGAAGTGAGGAGCGAGCCAACTGTCTGAATCCTCTGGAAGTCATTGGAGGTGGGGGCAGCTTACGACAATGGCAGGAATCGCAACAACAGTGGCCGCCTGCCTCTTTGCACCTCTGTGATCAGAATCGGCGATCAGCGATCACAGCACACATCTCTGGTGTTTGAAGAACAGGGTCGCCTCTTCCCACCTTGGCTCCTATAAAGTGCTGCTCTAGGAACATGTGCACAGCTGCCTGGCACTGGGCTGGGGCTGGGGAGTGGGTAGCTGCTCTCTTATTAAGAGCTGAATTTATCCAAAACTGCAATTTATTATCCAAGTCTTTCCCTGGAAGTTTAATAGACATGAGAGTTCCAAAGTAATTACATAGAGAGGTTCTGGCAGTGCAGTTGTTATCCAGGTGGGAAGAGAGATTCTTACTTCTTCTGGTTCCACTGTCTTCCAGAGACCTTTGCTTTTACTGAGTGAGGTTTTTGTCTGTTTTTAAGTGTATTGTGGTACAAGTCCTTTATCAAATATAAGATTCACAAATGTTTTCTCTCAATCTATGGTTTGTCTTTTTATTCTCTTTATGTCTTTCAGAGAGCAAACATATAAAGACATACAATTTATAGTTCTTTTGTAGACTGGGCTCATGATATCTTATCTAAGAAATCTTTGCCTAACCAAAGGTCACAAAGATTTTCTCCCATGTTTTCTTTTAGAAGTTTTATAGCTTTAGGGTTTTGGATATATGATTCATTTTTAGTTGGTTTTGTGTATGGTTCTTATAAAGATCCAAAATCTTTTTACATATAGCTGTCTCATTGTTGTGGCACCATTTCTTGAAAAACCTGCCCTTTCTTCAGTGAATTGTTTTGCACTCCTTTGTCCATATATAAGTGAATGTACTTCTAGACTTTCTTCTCTATTGTGTTGATCTGTTTGAAGCCATTGCTGCCACAGTGTTAAAGGATCTTTAAATTATGCAGTGTTAGATATCCAATTTTGTTCTTACTCATAGTTGCTTTGGTTATTTGAAGTCATTTGCATTTCCTTGTGAACTTGTTTTAATTTACTTATCTATTTTTGGGTACACGGTGCAGCTGGCAGGATCTTAGTTCCCCAACTGGGGATTCNGTTAAAGGATCTTTAAATTATGCAGTGTTAGATATCCAATTTTGTTCTTACTCATAGTTGCTTTGGTTATTTGAAATCATTTGCATTTCCTTGTGAACTTGTTTTAATTTACTTATCTATTTTTGGGTACACGGTGCAGCTGGCAGGATCTTAGTTCCCCAACTGGGGATTCAACCTGCACTTGCTGCAGTGAAAGCACAACATCCTAACTACTGGACCACCAGGGAATTCCTCCATGTGAATTTTACTTATTGTTTGTTTTGTATTTGTTTTTTGTTTACTGGAATATAATTGCTTTACAATGTTGTGTTAGTTTCTGCTGTACAGCGTGAGTCAGCCATATGTATACCTGCTGTCTCTTATACACATCTACAGAAACTGTGTTTGCATAGTAGAACTTTCCTCAAAATTAGAATCAGTCTTCTCAAACCTTCTTGCTGCTTTATCAGCTAAGCTTACGTAATACTCAGATTTCCTTGTTGTCATCTCAACAGTCTTTACCAGGGGTGGACTCCGTTTCAGGAAAACACTTGGTTCAACTCCTTATCCATTAAAGCTTTATCATGAGACCACAGCAGTTCACTCGCATCCTCACATGCTACTTCTGTTTCTCTTGCTGTTGCCACCACATCTGCAGTGACTTCCTCCACTGAAGTCTGAACCCCTCAATGTCATCCACAGGCTAGAATCAACTCCTTCCAGACTCCTGTTAATGTTAATATTTTGACCTCTTCCCGTGAAGCATGAATATTCTTAATGGCATCTAGAATGGTGAATCCTTTCCAGAGGTTTTCAGTTTACTTTGCCCAGTTCCATTAGAAGAATCGCTATGTATGGCAGCTATAGTCTAATGAAGTGTATTTCTTAAGTAGTAAGAGATGTGTATAAGAGACAGCCCCCAGCCCGCCCAGGGTCAGGCAGAGCAGCGCTGAGCTCGCTCCCTGGGCTTTAGGGCCACTTCCTGGTGGCTAGTTTTCAGATATACGTCAGTGCCAGTCTCTCAATTTGTCCCCCCTTTGCCCCTCCCGGCTGTGTCTACAAGGCCATTCTCTGTCTGCGCCTCTGTTCCTGCCCTGCAAATAGTTCAGCAGCACCATTTTTCTAGATTCCCTATATATGCATTAATATGCAGTGTTTGTTTTCCTGCTTGTGACTCGGGTCACTCTGTATGACAGGCTCTAGGTTCCTCCACCTTTAATAGAACTGACTCAGTTTCATTCCATCTTATGGCTGAGTAATATTCCCTGTTTATTTGTACCACGTCACCTTTATACGTTTGTCTCTCGATGGCCGTCTTGGTTGCTTTCACGTCCTGGCTGTTGTAAACAGTGCTGCATCTGCATGAACCTTGGGATACTTACATTTTTGGGGGTTATGTTCTTCTCAGGGTATATGCCTAATAGTGGGATTCTTGGGTCATATGGTAGATCTGTATTTAGTTTCTTAAGGAGCCTCCATACTGTTCTCCACATGGGCTGTGCCAATTTACGTTCCCATCAACACTGTAAGGGGGTTCCTTTTCTCCACACCTTCTCCAGCATTATTTATTTTTTGTAGATTTTTTTGAAGATGCCATTTTGGCTGATGTGAGGTGTGATACCTTACTGTAGTTTTGATTTCTATTTCTCTAATAATTAGTGATGTTGAGCATCTTTTCTTGTGTTTGTTAGCTATCCGTATGTCTTCTTTGGAGAGATGTCTGTTTAGGTCTTCTGCCCATTTTTATTGGATTATTTTATATATATAGAAAGAGAGAAAGAGAGAGAGAGCGCTCCATTAGCTGTTTGTATATAAGGAGATTAATCCTTTGTCAGTGCTTTGTTTGCAAAAGCTTTCTTGCATTTTGAGGGTTGTCTTCTTGTTTATGGTTTCTTTTGTTGTGCCAAAGCTTTTAAATTTAATTAGGTCTCAATTACTTATTTTTTGTTTTTATTTTCATTATTCTAGAAGGTGGGTCAAAAAAGATCTTGCTGTGATTTATGTCAAAGAGTGATTTTTTTTCTGTTTTCACCTAAGAGTTTTATAGTATCTGATCTTACATTCAGGTCTTTAATCCATTTTAAGTTTGTTTTTGTGTATGGTGTTAGGGAGTGTTCTAATTTCATTCCCGCTGTCCAGATTTCCCAGCACCACTTATTGAAGAGGCTGTTTTTTCTCCATTGTGTATTCTTGCCTCCTTTGTTATAGATCAGGTGATCACACAAGCTTGGGTTTATCTCTGGGCTTTCTATCTTGTTCCATTGGTCTATATTTCTGTTTTTGTGCCAGGACTGTACTGTTGATTAATGTAACTTTGTAACGTAGTTTGAAATTGCAGAGCCTGATTCCTCCACCTCTTGTTTTTCTTTCTCAACTTTGCTTTGGCTATTCGGGGTCTTTTGTGTTTCTTTACAAATTGTAAATTTTTTTGTTCGAATTCTCTGAAGACTGCCATTAATTTTGATAGAAATTGCACTGAATCTGTAGATGGCTTTGGGTAGTAGCAGTTCAGTTGAGTCGCTCAGTTGAGTCCAACTCTTTGCGACCCCACGGACTGCAGCACGCCAGACTTCCCTGTCCATCACCAACTCCCAGAGCTTGCTCAAACTCGTGTCCATTGAGTCAGTGATGCCATTCAGCCATCTCATCCCCTGTCGTCCCTTTCTCCTCCTGCCCTCAGTCTTTCCCAGCATCAGGGTCTTTTATAATGGGTCAGTTCTTGGCATCAGGCGGCCAAAAAATTGGAGCTTCAGCTTCAGTCAGTCCTTCCAATGAATATTCAGGACTGATTTCCTTCGGGATTGACTGGTCTGATCTCCTTGCAGTGCAGGGACTCTCAAGAGTCTTCAACATCACAGTCCAAAAGCATCAGTTCTTCGGCATCAGTCATGGTATATATATTTTTCACCTGTTTGTGTCCTCTTTCATTTCTTTCATCAGTATTCTGTGGTATATATATTTTTCACCTGTTTGTGTCCTCTTTCATTTCTTTCATCAGTATTCTGTGGTTTTCTGAGTACCGGTCTTTCCTTAGGTAGATTTATTCATGGGTATCTCATTCCTTTGTTGTGATGGTAAATGGGATTGTTTCCTTAGTCTCACTTTCCGTGCATTCATTGTTTATTTTTGACTGCACTAGGTCTTTGTTGCCGCGTGTGGGCTCTCTCTAATTACAGTGCATGGGCTTCTCATGGCGGTGGCCTCTCTTGTTTTGGAGCTTAAGCTCTAGGCTCATGGGGTTCAGTTGATGCATCGCATGGACTCAAGCGTTGTGGCTTGCAGTCTCTAGAGTGCTGGCTCGGTAGTTGTGGTGCACAGGCTTAGTTGCTCCATGATTCATGGGATCTTCCTGGACCAGGGATTGAACCTGTGGCACCTGCATTGCAGGTGGATTCCTAACCACTGGACCACCAGGGAAGCCCTGTGCATTAATTTTGTATCTTGAAACTGTCAAACTCAGTGATGAGGTCCAGTAGTTTTCTGGTGGAATCTTTAGGATTTTCTGTGTATAGTAACATGTCATTTGCAAACAGTGACAGTTTTACTTCTTCTTTTCCAATTTGTAATCCTTTTATTTCTTTTTCTTCTCTGATTGCCGGAGCCAGGACTTCCAAAACTGTGTTGCATGTGAGTGGTAGAGTGGACATCCTTGTCTTGTTCCTGATCCTAGGGAAAATGCTTTCATTTCTGTTTTTCACCATTGAGAATGATGTTTGCTGTGGTTTGTCATATATAGTCTTTATTATGTTGAGGTCGGTTCCCTCTGTGCCCATTTCCTGGAGTTTTTATCATAAATGGGTGTTAAATTTTGTCAAAAAGCTTTTTTTGGATCTGTTGAAATGACCATATGATTTTTATTCTTTCGTTAACATGATATGTCAAATTGATTGATTTGTGTGTTTTGAAGAATGTGTGCATTCTTGGGATAAACTTCACTTGAGCATGGTGTATGATCCTTTAATGTGTTGCTGTTGTTCTGTCCTTAAGTCATGTTCATCTCTTTGGGACCCCATGCACTGCAGCATGCCAGACTCCCCTGTCCTTCAGTATCTCCCAGAGTTTGCCCAAATTCATGTGCATTGAGTCGATGATGCTATCTAACCATCTCATTCTTTATCACCCCCTTCTCCTTTTGCCTTCATTCTTTCCCAGCATCAGAGACTTTTCCATTAGTCAGCTGTTCACATCAGGTGGCCAAAGTATTGGTGCTTCAGGTTTTCAGCATGAGGCCTTCCAATGAATTTCAGGACTGGTTTCCTTTAGGATTGACTGGATTGATCTTGCTCACCAGAGGACTCTCAAGAGTCTTCTCCAGCACCACAGTTTGAAGGCACCAATTCTTTAGTACTCAGCCTTCTTTATGGTCTAGCTGTCACATCTCTATGTGACTATTAGAAAAACCATAGCTTTGAGTATACGTTCCTTTGTCAGCAGAGTGATGTCTCTGCTTTTTAATATGTTGACTAGGTTTGTCATAGCTTTCCTTCCAAGAAGCAAGCATCTTTTGACTCCATGGCTGCAGTTACTGTTCACTTAAGTAGTTGTGGCACACTGGCCTAGCTGTTCCATGGCATGTGAGGATCTTCCTGGACCGGGATTGAACCCATCGCCCCTGCACTGGCAGGCAGATTCTTAACCACTGGATTACTAGGGAAGTCCCAGCCAGTTGTGATTTCAATCCAGATTGTGGTGAATCTGTTGGTAAATGAACTTGGTGAGAACTAACATCTGACATCTTAATATTGCGTATTCTGACTTACGAACAAATCTGTTACTCCATTTGTCTTATTTAGGTCTCAAATATTCTTGAGCAGTGTATTATATTTTTCACTCTAGGTCTTTTACATCATTCGTTAGAATTTCTCCTGTGTATTTCATATTTTGATGCTATTTCAAGTGGTGTTTTTACAACTCCAACGTCCTATTCCTTATTTGTATGAGTCAAGTTTTTAGCTTCCTGTATTTTATGACACGTTGCCATCTTAGGGCTTGCCACTCTCAAGGTTAGCTAATTTCTTTTGTTATCGTTGCTTTCTTGTTGTTTAGTCGTGTCCCACTCTTGCAACCCCATGGACTGTAGCCCACCAGGCTCCTCTGCCCATGACATTCTCCAGGCAAGAATACTGGAGTGAGTTGCCATTTCCTTCTCCAAGGGATCTTCCTGACCCAGAGGTTGGTCTCGAGTCTCCTTCTTGGCAGGTCCATTCTTTACTACTGAGCCACTTGGGAAGCCAGCTTATTTCTAGAGAGAGCAAATAATTTGCTTACTAGCCTGCCGTTGATACGCAAGCTATTGATTTTTGTATATTTTTGTATCCTTCAGCTTTACTAAATTCATTTACTTGAATAGCTTTTTTAAAAATAATTTTCTTCTGATTTTCTAAATAGGCAGTTGTTATCTACAACTAAAAACAGTGTTCTTGTTTTCTTGCCCTGTAGCACTGGGTGTAACTGGTAGTACAAAGTTTTTATTTTAAAAAAATCTTTTTTTGAAAAAACATTAGGCTGTCCTGGGTCTTTGTTGCTGCTCATGGGCTTCCTCTAGTTGCAGCTAGAGGGCCTGCTCTGCAGTGCAGTGCACGGGCTCCTCATCGTGGTGGCCTCTCTCTGCAGAGCGCAAGGCTCCAGGGCGCTCGGGCTTCAGCAGCTGCAGCCCGTGGGCTCCGCAGTCGTGGCTCACAGGCTGTAGAGCGTGGCTCACTAGTTGTGGTGCTCGGGCTTAGTTGGTCCACAGCACACGCGATCTTCCCAGACCGGGGGTCGAACTAGTGTCCCCTACACTGCAAGGAAGATTCTTAACCACGGGACCACCATGGAAGCCCCTGGGGCCACAGTGTTGAATAGAAGTGATGAGAGTGAAATCTTAGTATTATTCCTGGAGTTAATGAGAAAGCATTCAGCCTTTTACCATTAAGTATATACTCTTTGATGCTGGGAGGGATTGGGGGCAGGAGGAGAAGGGGACAACAGAGGATGAGATGGGTGGATGGCATCACTGACTCAATGGACACAAGTCTGAGTGAACTCCGGGAGATGGTGATGGACAGGGTGGCCTGGCGTGCTGCGATTCATGGGGTTGCAAAGAGTCGGACACGACTGAGCGACTAGACTGAACTGATACTCTTCGTGGTAGAGTTGCTTTTGGTAAATGCTCTTTTTTAGATTGAAGAAGTTCACTTCTGTTCTTAGTTGGCTGAGAGTTGGGTTGTTCTGTTTCATTTTAAAATCTTGAATGGCTGTTGGATTTTGTCATGCATTTTCTATATCTGTTGAGATGAGCATATCGTTTTTCTTTTTCAGTTTAATACAGTAACTTACTTAGTTAAAACTGCCATGCATTTCTGGAATAAACCTCAGTTACTCATGATTATCCTTTTACGTATTGTTGGAGTTAACTTGCTAATGTTTTGTTTAGAATTTTTATATCTAGTTTATGAGGGCTGTTGGTCTCTAGTTGTCTTATCTTTGGTTTTTGTATTAGGAAAATGCCAGACTTTAGGCGTGAATTGAGAAGTAAATGTCTCTTCTTCAGTTTTCTAGAAGAATTTTTCTTGACTGGAGTTTTCCTTGTGGGAAACATTTTAATGAAAATTTCAGTTTATTTATCAGATAAAGAATTAACTAGGTTATTTGTTCTTGAATGAGCTTTAGTAGTTTGTGTCTTCTTTGGAATTTGTTCATATCATTTACGTTGTTGAATTTATTGGCATAAAATTGTTCCTAATAGCCCCTTAGTGTTTTTTAGTGTCTGTGGAGTCTATGTGATTGGAACCTCTCTCATTTCTGACATTGTTAGATTGTGACTTTCTTTTCTCCTGATCAGTCTGGCTAGAAGATTATCACTCTTAAATGATCTTTTGAAGCAGTCATTTTTGCTTTGTTTTTCCCTACAACCTTCTCTTGTCTCTTTCATCAATTTTTTCCTCTCTTATCTTTGTTATTTAATATTTTCTGCTTTGGATTCAACTTGCTGGTATATTTCTAGTATAGTGGAATCTGAGGTCACTAATTTGAGACCCAAATTTTCTTCATTAATTTCCTTCTTTCCTAATATAGATGGTCTTCTCAGACTATCAGCCCCACCCAAATCTTCTCTCCCAACACTATAACTTGGAAAATCTCAAAACAGTACATTGGGGCAATCATCAGACTCATCTTGTTTCTCATCTCCCAGAGATCTTTCTTCGATGTCTTAAAAATTGTTGTTTGATGTTCAGCATCTTGAAAACAGTTCTTCCTTATATTTTGCCGCCTTATTTTGGTTGTTTCAGGTACTATGGTAAATATGGTCCCTGAAATTCAAACTTTGCCAGAAGTGGAAGTGACAAGAATATGAATTTTCAAAATATACTTTATAAGAGGCATTCCACTGTGTTGATCAGTTGTGGATATCTGATGGAATTTTCTTTGCTAGGATTTGACCCATGTTGATAACTTTCGCTTATCCAAATTCACAGTGCAGTGATGTTGGGCATGGGGGTATTTACAGAATTCAGGAAGAGTAGCTGTAGGAGTCTTCTTCCTAAACTAGGCACAGTATAAATAAAATTACCAGTTCTGGATCAGTATAAGAAATCATAGTTTAGGGAATATTCACAAGTTTTAATGTGAAAGAATTGGAGCAATTGGTGACAAAGCAAAAGGAAAATCAGAACTATCAAAAAGTGTAGACAAAAGAAAACAATAGGAAAAGGAAGACAAAAATCCCAACTAAGGTAAAATAAATTTATTCAAAACTTACTGATAACAAAATTTATGATTAGATATGGCATTTACTCTGAAGTTTTCCTTGACTTAGAATAGATATTGCAAGTTAATAGGTTTTAAAGACTGGAAAAAAAGATACTTATTTTTCAAATCAACTGTTGCAAACTTGGAAGGAAATAAAATCTGAATGAACGGTTTTCTTATGCTTCAGAAATATCTCTATACAAACACTTAATA
>SJYT01023675.1:200075-246343 GCA_006410635.1 Cephalophus harveyi | reverse complement strand
CAACTACAGATTTATTTTTCTTATTCTATGAAGTAAGACTCCTAATAATCTCCACTGAATGAATTGGCCTAGTGTGAATGACTTTATATATTAAATGTTTTTTAATATATTTAAGTAATTCATGGCTCAAATTTTAATGATGGAGGCCTGAGGTTCTTCCTTCATTAAACTAATAAGGGAGAAGGAAGTTGAATACAGGCACACAGCAGAGGTGTTGCATGTTTGGTAGTCTGGAGACTACCTCAATAAATCACGTGAATTTTTTGGTTTCCTAATGCATATAAAAGTGGTGATACACTATACTGTAGACTGTTAACTGTGCAATAGCATTATATCTGAAAAAAATTATATTTTAATTTAAAAATACTTTATTGCCAAACAAAATGCCAATGATCATCTGAGCCTTCAGTGAGTTGTAACCTTTTTGCCAGTGGCGGGTCTTGCCTCAGTGCTGATGAACCCTGACTGATGAGAGTGGTGGGTGCTGAAGGTCGAGGTGGCTCTGACACTTTCTTAAAATAAGACAAAAGAGAAGTTTGCCACATTGATTGACTCTCTCCTTTTATGAATAATCTCTCTGAAGCGTGCCGTGCTGTTTGATAGCATTTTTCCCCACAGTAGAACTTTCCTCAAAATTAGAATCAGTCTTCTCAAACCTTCTTGCTGCTTTATCAGCTAAGCTTACGTAATACTCAGATTTCCTTGTTGTCATCTCAACAGTCTTTACCAGGGGTGGACTCCGTTTCAGGAAAACACTTGGTTCAACTCCTTATCCATTAAAGCTTTATCATGAGACCACAGCAGTTCACTCGCATCCTCACATGCTACTTCTGTTTCTCTTGCTGTTGCCACCACATCTGCAGTGACTTCCTCCACTGAAGTCTGAACCCCTCAATGTCATCCACAGGCTAGAATCAACTCCTTCCAGACTCCTGTTAATGTTAATATTTTGACCTCTTCCCGTGAAGCATGAATATTCTTAATGGCATCTAGAATGGTGAATCCTTTCCAGAGGTTTTCAGTTTACTTTGCCCAGTTCCATTAGAAGAATCGCTATGTATGGCAGCTATAGTCTAATGAAGTGTATTTCTTAAGTAATAAGATTTGAAAATCAAGTCGGATCCACAGTCTCCAGAATGGGCACTGTGTTAACCGGCGTGAAAACAACGTGTATGCCATTGTATGTCTCCATCAGATAGGAGGTGGCCAGGTGCCTTGTCAGTGAGTAGTAGTGTTTTGAAAAGAATCTTTCTTTCTGAACAGTGGATCTCAACAGAGAGCTTAGCATATTCAGTAAACCCTGTTGTAAACAGATGTGCTGTCATCCAGGCTTTGTCGTTCCGTTTATAGAGCACAGGCAGAGTAGAGTTAACATAATTTGTCAGGGCCCTCGGATGTTGGAAATGGTAAATGAACATTGGCATCAGCTTTAATTCACCACCCACATTATGCCCTCAGAAGAGAGTGTATCTGCCCTTAAAATCTTGGAAGCCAGGCATTGGCTTCTTTCTAGCTGTTGAAGTCCTAGATGCCTTCTTCTTCCAATATAAGGCTGCTATTTTAAGAAGTTTTATTTATTTTTGGCTGTGCTGGGTCTCCCTTGCTGGGCTGCGCTTTTCTCTGGTTGCGGCGAGCAGGGGCTTCTCTTCATGGCCGTGCAGGGGCTTCTCATCGCGCCGACTTCTCTTGCTGTGGAGCACAGGCTCTGGGTGCACGAGCTTCGGTAGTTGCGGCACGGGAGCTCAGTAGTTGTGGCTCCCGGGCTCTAGGGCGCAGGGTCAGTAGCTGTGGTGCATAGGCTTAGTTGCTTCACAGCATGTGGGATCTTCCTGGACCAGGTATCGAACCCGTGTCTCCTGCACTGGCAGGTGGATTCTTTACCACTGAGACACTAGGAAAGCCCTCGGCTCTTTTGTCTACATTGAAAATCTGTTGTCTGATGCAGCCACCTTCAGAATTACCTTAACTGTGTCTGGATAACTTGCTGCTGCTTCTACATCAGCACTTGCTGATTTCCTTTTATGTGATGGAGACAGCTGCTTTCCTTAAATCTCATAGACAAACCTCTGCTTGCTTCAGACATTTCTTTCATAGGTTTCTTTCCTGTCTCCATCTTTAGAGAATTAGAATTAGGGCCTTGCTCTGGATTAGGCTTTGACTTAAGGGAATGTTATGGCTGATTGATCTTAAAACTTTCTATCAGCACTTAGGCTTTTTTTGTTTTCTTATCATTCTTATTTTCACTGGAGTAGCATTTTTAGTTTCCTTCAAGGACTTTCCTTTGCATTTACAACTTGCTAACTATTTGGCATAAGAGGCCTAACTTTTGGCCTATTTCAACTGACATGGCTTCCTTACTAAGCTTAATTTTTTTAGTTTTTGATATAAAATTGAGATGTGTGATTCTTCCTTTCATTTGAGCTCTTAGAGGGCGTTATAGAGTTATTAATTGGCTTAATTTCGATATTGTTGTGTTTAAGGAAATAGGGAGGCCTGAGGAGAAGGAGAGAGATGGGGAAACAGCCAGTTGGTGAAGCAGTCAAAAGACACTTATTTATCAGTTACGTTTGCTCTCATGTATGGGCATGGTTACTGGTGCCGCCAAACAGTTACAGTAGTGATATCAAAGGTCACTGATGACAGAGCACTGTGACAAGTGTAACAAAATAGCAACAACAATAAGAAGGCTTGGAATATTGTAACAATTACCAAAATGTGACGCAGAGAGACTAAGTGAGAAAATGCTATTAGAAAAATGGTGCCAACAGACTTGCTGGACACAGAGTTGCAACAAACATTCACTCTTTAAAACACACACTATCTGGGAAGCTCAATGAAGTGAGTACAGTAAAGCGAAATCTGCCTGTATAGCTGGCGATTACGACTGACCACCTCTGAAGAAATAATCATATACTTTGAGTTGGGAGTATACATGTCCTTAAGCATAATTTATGGTTTTTTTATAGATTTGTGGGACCACTGGGTACCATCATCATAAAATGTAAGGATTTTCGAATTATTCAGTTGGATATTCCTGGAATGGAAGAATGTTTGAATATAGCCAGTTCCATAGAGGTAAGTGTTTTGGAAATAAAATGTGATAAAAGAAGGAACTTTATTTTCTGATTCAGTGTAACTCTTATGTTTCTTTTTTAGATAAATATCATTTGAGTCATGTTCTGTGACTCAAATCTGGAAGACTAAATGCAAAGCCTTACCCTGAATCATTGTTACAGGAATGTAAAAAGATTTTATTGACTTAGAGCAGTTATTAAGGTTACTTATTCTTCTGGGTTCATCTGTGTTGTAGCCTGTGACAGGATTTCCTTCCCTTTTAAGGCTGAATAATATTCCATTGCGTGTTTATAAATGTTGAGACTTTTGAAAATCTTACTTCTTTTGTAAAGCAAGTAATTATCACCAATGATTGTAATCTTTTGTTTGTTTTTAGTAAATTTGAATTTCCATATATCATGTTTGCTTGAGATAGGATGTGTTCATTTTATATTTATAGAAATGATAGTGAACATATGTACAGATTACAAATAATAGAAATTTTACTTGGATAGTTTAGTGTTTAAATTGAATCAGTTCAGTTCAGTCACTTAGTCGTGTTCGACCCTGTGACCCCAGGACCACAGCACGCCAGGCCTCCCTGTCCATCACCAACTCCCAGAGTCCACCCAAACCCATGTCCATTGAGTCAGTGATGCCATCCAGCCATCTCATCCTCTGTCATCCCTTTCTCCTCCTGCCCTCAATCTTTCCCAGCATCAGGGTCTTTTCAAATGAGTCAGCTCTTTGCATAAGGTGGCCAAAGTATTGGAGTTTCAGCTTTAACATCAGTCCTTCCAATGAACACCCAGGACTGATCTCCTTTAGGATGGACTGGTTGGATATCCTTGCAGTCCAAGGGACACGCTATTTTCTTTCCCGCTTTAACCAACTATTTTGGTATATATTCATTTTAAAAATTGCTTTATTTTAAATCATTATCACTAAATTATAGCAGTTAACTTTATGTTTATAGTATTTTTCTAGATAATTAGAGACACACTGAGGTTTTTTTTCCTTCTGTCTTTTAGTGCCTAATACGGGCTTTGTGTGCAGAATAACTGCCTTTGGCTTAACTATTAAAAAGAGGCAGAAAGGCTTAAACCTGTAACTAGGATTTCCTTTGGCTTCTAAACAAAAAAGCAGAAATAGAGGAACTGTTATGGTACTGAGAAAACGGCATGTAGTATTTTTCTTTCTGCTTTTGCTAAATTTTTCTTATGAAAACAAGAAAATGAGCTGAACACTTTGTGTTACATATTCATCATTGGAAATAACATAGGAACGTTGACTTGGCTGAATTTGTTGACATGAGTGAGAATCGCACTGTACCTTCTAGGCTGTTGAAGGGAAATGCTGTCTCGCTCTTTGAGCCAGGTAATGCCGCTCACCCACTTCAGTTGAGCCTGTTATTATTATTTTTTTTTTTTTTTCGTTGTGGGGTTGGGTTTTCACTGACCCATGCACATTTTTTTTTTTCTTATCCCTTTTATAACTTGTAAGATAGCCGGTGAATGTTGGTGAAATTGCCTGTGGTAAGGAAACAGGGCAAAAAAAGCCTATTACCCCACTCAGATGGCATTTACTTAGCTTCGCTAGCATTTGACACTAATCAGTTGCTTATTTAGCTATACATATTAAATATTATGTAAAACTCTGTAGAAACTGACTGTGGAGAAGCCCCTATCGCTGAGAAGAAGCCGCAAATTCTGAGCCACTCTTGTAATGTGACCTTGAAAAATGAATGCTCTGTTGATTGTTTTCCCAGCATAGGACATGTACACAGTGCTCTTGGCCTCTAGCCTTTTCCTGGCATCCAGTTTTCCTCTGTCCCTCCATACAGCTTGATATAATTTGGTAGTAATAAGTGAATTCTTATAAAGCATAGTTGAGCTATTCTTTGTTATCAAAATTCATATACTCAAAATCTGCTACCCTAAGTAGAGTCCCACTGGAAGAATAACTGGCAAGTGCTCAGTTTTCTAAATTATAGTAGGAAGTCTGATGAACTATTTTTTTCTGTGTAGTTTCGGTTGTCTTTTAGGGTTGAAATGACTTTATTTCTTTGAGCATGAATGTGTTTAAAGGAAAAGTTCTATCTCTAGCTACATGAAATGTAATCATGACAAGTCTGAGTGGTTATTGCCTGCTGGAATGTTTGTGAACATGGATTTAAAATAATGATTGTACCAATCACCATTAATATAGTATGGAGATTCCTCAAGAAATTAAAAAGATCTGTCATTGATCCAGCAATCCCGCTTCTCAGTGTATATCTGAAGGAAACAAAATGATTGTTTTAAAGAAAGATATCTGTGCTCCCATGTTCATTGCAGCATTATTCATAATATTCAAAGAATATAAAAACCAAAGTGTCTGTTGATGGATGGATGAATAAAGAAAATTATACACACAATGCCTGCATACATGTACACACATACAATGGAATATTATTCAGCCGTCAAAAGGAAAGCAGTCCTGCCAGTTGAAACAACTGCATGAACAATGGCATGAACAAACAGTGGATGAAACTAGAGGGCGTTGTGCTAAGTGAAATAAGCCAGACAGAGAAAGACAGATATTGCATGGCATCACTTATATGTGGAATCTCAAAAATAAAAGAGGGACACATAGAAACAGGGAGTAGAAGAGTGGTTTCCCGGGGCTAGGGGTGAGTGAGATAGGAAGAGGCTGGTGAAAGCTACAGATGCTGAGTTAAAAGACCTGAGAATCTAATGTATAGCATAGACTATAGTTGATAACACTATATTATGTAACTGAAATTTCCCAAGAGAGTAGATCTTAAATGTTCTCAAAAGCAACAACAGAGGGTAAATATGTGAGGTGATGGATGTGTTAGTTAACTCAAGGGAGAAACTCTTACATTGTGTTTGTGTATCAAATCATCACATTGTACGCTAGAAATATTTTACATTTTGTTTATCAATTTATACTACAATGAAGCTGAAAAAAATTTTTTAATATTGAGAAGAATATTTTTTAAATAGTAAAATAATAAAATTTAAAAATTAAATAAAGGTTCTACTGACCTGATCTTTCTGTGACTTAGAAGGAGGTAGCTTTACTCTGAGAGCTTGGGGATGTTAACATGATGTTGGGCCCCTCGCACCCCTCCAGCTGAGTGTCTCCAAAATTACAGCAGTTTGAATTGTGCTAATGGATTTTGGTGCCGTTGTTTTTCTAGCCATAGAAATGCTTTCTAAAACTCCCCTGTCAGGGGACGTTCCATCTCTCAGCTCCTCATCTAGTCAGGATTCCTTGGCGTTGTACTTCAGATGACCTGTAGGCTCACTGGGACCGCGGAGTTACTGCCCTGGTTTGAGAGTGGTTAGCGTAGCATGAAGGTGTGAGGGTACCTGGTCACTCTAGGAATGGAGGGAGTTTCACATTGATGGAGGCTACGTGCACCGTACAGTAGCTGAAATTAGAGTTTGCTCTGTGTCACGTACTGTTCTAGTCCTGCTGCGCACATTCTCTTAATGCCTGAACAGCCCTAGGCGTTGCCCTGTGAAGTTATTTCCTCCACTGACAGCTGAGGCATGGAGCGGCCGCATTATGTAATGCCGCTGTTGGCGCTGGCATCTGGAATTTGAGTCCAGCAGTCTGACTCTTTGGCTACTAAGCTTTTTTTACAATTGCTCAGAAATTCTGATTTTAAGTAATTTACATATATAGTTAATAACTGGATTTTGAGCCAAGGCCTTACTGATTAACTGCAGCCTGTTCTCTAATCCCCAGAAATATCTGGACCTTTGCATTAGGCCTTATTACATGGTCTCAAGAAGTTTTTTTCATTTTTCTTCTAGAATAGGTGTGCACATTGTTTTGTTCTTTTGTTCATTCAGCAAATGTTAATTGAGTGTTACGTGCCAGACACCGTGTTAGAGGCTGAAAATAAGGTATAATTGTATCTAGTGATAAATATAATGTTAGAGAAATGTACTAGGTGTCCATCATTTTAGACCATATTTGATGAATATCAATTTGGCAATTAGAAAATGTTTGGAAGTGTGACACGTTCCTTCTTTCTTTACTTCTTTTTTCCCCTAGGCATTATCTACCCTGGACTCCATCACTCTGATGTACCCTTTCTTTTACCGGCCCATGTTTGAAGTGATAGAAGATGGCTGGCACTCTTTCCTCCCTGAGCAAGAGTTTGAACTCTACTCTTCAGCTGTGAGTAACTTTGAGAGAATTAATGGGTAATGAGAAATTACGCGGCACTTTACTGGTGAAGATGATCGCTTCCTTTTGACAAGTAAAAGAAGTAGCTAGTGGCTATTAGCGCTGCAGCCTCTGCCATTCAGAGATTTGCATAATTGTTCTCAGTGCTACAGCTTAAGTAATGTTCCTTCTAGTAGATTTGCTGATAAAGCATTAAGATCTTCATAAAGATAGTCCTGTTTTAATTTCGGGGTGTTTTAAAAGTATTCCATAGAAGCAGTTTTATATATAGTAATTAGGTTCTGAGCCTTCCCCCCAGAAGTCTGTTGAACTCACTGTGTACCCCAGAGAGCATCAGAAAACCATGTATATCGATTTCTTTCTGCAGGATAGTTTTTGTGATTTCATGATTTGGGTTACTAAGACCAGTGTACTTCTCCTTTGTCTTTGGACATGGGGCATCTGTTTTGGTGGATTCCAGCGTTCTTCTCTTGATGGTTGTTCAATAATTGTGATTTCAGTGCTCTCTCAGGAGGAGCTGAATGCGTGTCCTCTTACTGTGCCATCTTGAACCAATCCCTGAGTGTGATTCTACTTACAAAGGTTTTTTGATTGAACCAAAAGAGAAACATTTGTGTCTTGCATTGAGTGTGCCTTCCCCTTTACTCTTGGCTGGCCAGAATATACAGATAACCTCAAAAAAGAAATGGGCTGTATCTCATTAAGAAAGAACCTAGAGTTGTCCAATAAGTAAATACTTTTGGTCTGCAAAAAAAAAATTTTTTTAACTTTTTCTACTATACCTCTGTAAATGGGTCCTGAGAGGATCAAGAAGTAGGGACCAGGTGCCATGAAGTTTAAAGAACAAAGACGTCCATAGCAGCAAAGTGAAAAAAGAAGGGGAATTTTATATTCTTGCGTATAGAGTATTTTTATATAGCTCGTGCTACCTGTACCTACATTTATTCTCAAGGTCTTTATAGCATTAAAACTACATAGTAAACATTCTCAAACGCATGATGCTTTTCTTTCATATCAGTTGACTGCTACCTGATGGCTACCTTAGAGGAATCCGTAGTTACTTCCTAGGTGGAAAACAGCAGTCCGAGTTTGATCAGGAAGGGAGATGTCTGGATGATTTTCCTGGTTATCCAAAAAGGGTCAGTGTAAATTATTCATCTTGTTTTGCATTGGCCTCTTTCAGAATTAAATTACTAATGAAGGCACAGAGGAAATGACATTATTAGATTTATGTTAGAGCAAAGCAATTCTGATGCAAAATGCTGGGAAACTGCTTAGGAGGCTACTGAAGTAATGATTGGATCAATAACAGAGGGGTTATAGTGCAGAAAGTTTCAGGAAGTGGAATTAAAAGGAGTTGGTAACTCACTCATTGGATGTGAGAGGTAAAACAGGCAGTGGCGTCTGGGTTTTACTGCTGAGATGGGAAAGACAGAAAGAGAAATGTGCATGACAGGGAGTGAGCTGAGTTCAGTTTTGAAGATGGCAAATTCGAAGGGCCTGTGTGGTGCACATCATTGAATATGTATAAGAGATAGTTTAGAGCTTGAGAGATCTGTTAAAAATGAAAAATTGAGAGTCATCAGTGTATACATTGTGTACATTGTGAGAATCATAGGCAGAAGTTGAGATTACTGAGGGAAAACATCTAATGTCAGTAGGGACCAAGGACTAACCATGTAAGGACAAGTGGAGGAAAAAGCCAAGAGAAGAGCAAGTTTCAAGTAGGAGGCGGTCACCAGTGTGAAAGCTTCTTTTCATTGTTTATTGTCTCCTGAGCTAGAATACAAGTTGCTGGAACACAAGCTTTAGGAGGCTGGGAACCATGTCATTCATGTTCCCTACTGCATTCTTAGTACATGGTTTGCAAGCAGTAGATACTTGTCAAGTCAATAAATACAGGAATGTGTGCATTTGTGCAGGACAAGACAAAGTTAGGATAAGTCTTTATATCACTGAAATCCTCTATCAGGTAGATATATATCACTTCATCAGTATTCCTTAAGGAAGGTTTTTTGATCATCTAAAAAACTTTCTGAATAGTATTAGCTAGTCCCTACTTCTCTGTTATATCCAAAAGAGATAACGTGGTATTGAGAAGACAGAGTACTCAAACTATCTCTCAAATTATTTACATTGCATCCCAGATATTAATGCTGACTGCTTGACTTTCTGGGACTTTGTTTCCACGTCTATAAAATCAAAGTGTTGGACAAATGATCTGTAAGAGTTCCTCCCCTTTTAACATACTTTTATTCTAGGATATAATAAAATACTATTTCAGATACTTTGCTGAAATGCACATAAACAGTATGTATCTGTACTTCCCCAGTCTCCCACTTTAGAAATTATATACAAAAAAGATGATGATAAGGTAATTTTTGTTTCCACGTCTATAAAATCAAAGTGTTGGACAAATGATCTGTAAGAGTTCCTCCCCTTTTAACATACTTTTATTCTAGGATATAATAAAATACTATTTCAGATACTTTGCTGAAATGCACATAAACAGTATGTATCTGTACTTCCCCAGTCTCCCACTTTAGAAATTATATACAAAAAAGATGATGATAAGGTAATGGTTGAGTAGCCCCTGTCTGACAAGATCTCCGGCAGATATCAGTGACGAACTATGAATAAAGCAGAGAAACTTGAAGCTGTGGTGAGTGAACAGAAAGCAGCGTACTTTAGAGGGAGGGGAGGAGAAACTTAGAGTAAGTGAACGGCAGAGTAAATTTCCTTTTTGGGGGCTTTGTCCTGAAGTCTGCACAGTTAACGGCATTGATGGTGCCGGACAGCTAACAATCTAATGGAAAGCCCACTTTCTCTCTGGTGGAAGGAACCAGAGAGCCACATGAGGGGAACCTTGATTCTGTATGGAATCCTGAATCGCTGGCTGACTCTTGAACCACTGCTTGGGGCAGTCAGGACTAAGATCAGAGTTGCTATGCATCTCAGATGTTATGAAGTTTGTGGTTTGTCTGAACAAGCTAATTCCTTGTAAAACACTCTTCAAAGGTGTTTAACGGAATGCAGATTTTCTGCAACATAAAATTCACAGTGAATATAGGATATAATTCAAAGTTGAGTCAGGATATTATGACCCATTCTCAAGAAAAAGAGACTATCAAAAAAAGAAAAGAAGACAGTCAACAAGTACCAGTCCCAAGATGTTGAAATGTTTGATCATTCAAGGTCTTTAGAGCAGCTGTTTAAATTGCTCGATTTTCCATAAAGGTAAATATATTTCAAATGAGAGACAAGACAGGAAATCTTAACAGAGAAATAGAAATGCTAAAAAGAGTCAAATGAACCTCTCAGCATTTTTTGAAAATATATATCTGAAATAAAATATTCACTTTGTTAAATAGCAGAGAGGAGAACACGACAGAATCAGTGAAGTTGAAGCTAGAGCAATAGAAACTATTTGGAGAAATAAAGGTCATGAGAAATTATGGAAAAAAGAGCCTCAGAAACCTGTGGAGCAAAATGGCTAGCATGTGTGTAATTATAGATCCAGGAGAGAATAGACAATAGGTAGGAAAAATATTTAAAGAAATCATGTTCAGAAGCTAAAAATTTGGTCAATTTTATAAGTTCAAAAAGTTCAGCAAGCCCAAAACAGGATGAGTATGAGAAAAATCATGCTAGGCACATGATAGTCAAATTGTCAAAGAACAATGGTCAAATGAAGATCTTGAAAGTTGCCAGTTAAAAACAACACATTACATACAGAGATAATCCAGACAACCATGGACTGTTCATCGGAATTTATGGAGACTACATGATAAAACTTTTATATTTTAAATTTTATTTATTTTTAAAGAGTTTATTTAGCTGTGTCGGGTGTTAGTTGTGGCACACGGGACCTTTATTGCATCGTATGCAATCTTTTGCTGTGGGCCACGGGCTCTCTAGGTGTGGCGCATGGTCTCCAAGGCATGTGGGCTAAGTAGTTGCAGTGGTCCAGCTTAGTTGCTCTGCAACTTCTTCCCTGATCAGGGATCAAACCCTTGACCCCTGCATCATCACAGGGCAGATTCTTAACCACTGGACCACCAGGGAAGTCCCAACAAATCTTTTATTTAAAAGTGCTGAAAGATAAAAAGCCTATCAACCCTGAATTCTGTATCTGGTGAAAATATCTCACAAGGAAGAAGGTGAGACAACATTTTCAGATAAAAAGAAACTAAGAACTTGGCACTAAGAGACCTTTACTATAAGAAATGTTAAAAGAAGTTATTCAGACTAAAGGGAAATAATACCAGAGGGAAACCTGAATATTCAAAATAATGGAAGAATATTGGAAATGGTATAATTAAGTATAACAAGCTATTTTTTCTTTTTAATGTCTTTAAAATATGTATGATTATTTTAAACAAAAACTATAACACTGCCTTTGTGGTGTTTATGGTGTGTGTAGAAATGTTACACAGAAACTATGTCATTAAAAAAGGGTGTGGGGTGGCTGAATGGATCAGTTCAGTTCAGTTGCTGAGTCGTGTCCGACTCTTTGCGACCCCGTGAACCACAGCACGCCAGGCCTCCCTGACCATCACCAACTCCCAGAGTCCACCCAAACCCATGTCCATCAAGTCAATGATGCCATCCAGCCATCTCATCCTCTGTCATCCCCTTCTCCTCCTGCCCTCAATCTTTCCCAGCATCAGGGTCTTTTCCAATGAGTCAGCTCTTCACATCAGGTAGCCAAAGTATTGGATTTTCAGCTTCAACATCAGTCCTTCCAATGAACACCCAGGACTGATCTCCCCCAGGATGGACTGGTTGGATCTCCTTGCAGTCCAAAGGACTCTCAAGAGTCTTCTCCAACACCACAGTTCAAAAGCATCAATTCTTCGGTGCTCAGCTTTCTTTATAGTCCAATTCTCACATCCATATCACTGGAAAAACCATAGCCTTGACTAGACGGATCTTTGTTGGCAAAGTAATGTCTCTGCTTTTTAATATGCTGTCTAGGTTGGTCATAACTTTCCTTCCAAGGAGTAAGTGTCTTTTAATTTCATGGCTGCAGTCACCATCTGCAGTGATTTTGGAGCCCAGAAAAATAAGGTCAGCCACTGTTTCCACTGTTTGCCCATCTATCTGCCATGAAGTGATGGGACTGGATGCCATGATCTTAGTTTTTTGAATGTTGAGTTTTAAGCCAACTTTTTCACTCTCCTCTTTCACTTTCATTAAGAGGCTCTTTAGTTCTTCTTCATTTTCTGCCATAAGGGTGGTGTCATCTGCATATCTGAGGTTATTGATATTTCTCCTGGCAATCTTGATTCCAGCTTGTGCTTCCTCCAGACCAGCATTTCTCATGATGTACTCTGCATAGAAGTTAAATAAGCAGGGTGACAATATACAGCCTTGACGTACTCCTTTTCCTATTTGGAACCAGTTTGTTGTTTCATGTCCAGCTCTAACTGTTGCTTCCTGACCTGCATATAGGTTTCTCAAGAGGCAAGTCAGGTGATCTGGTATGCCCATCTCTCTGAATGGATACATAGACTTATACAGTTTCAGGGTTTTTACATATTATGTAACATGGGCTACTGTTTAAGTTAACCGTATATAGTATAATCCCTGGAGCAGAGTTTCTTAAACTTGGCACTGTTGACCTTTGGGGTGTATAATTCTTTGTTATGAGAAGCTGTCCTGTGCATTGTAGGGTGTTTGGCAGTATCCCTGGTCTACCACTAGATGTCAGCAGTGGTCTTCTCCAACCCCCAGTTGTCTCCATTCATTAATAAATGTTCCCTTGAGGCAAAATCACCCCTAGTTGAGAACCATTGTCCTTGTCACTTCAGTTCAGTAAAAGTAATCAGAGTCAGTTCAGTTCACTGGCTCAATTGTGTCCGACTCCATGCGACCGTATGGACTGCAGCACGCCAGTCTTCCCTGTCCATCACCAACTCCCGGAGCTTGCTCAAACTCATGTCCATCAAGTGTGTGATGTGATCCAACCATCTCATCCTCTATCGTTCCCTTCTCCTACCTTCAGTCTTTCCCAACATCAGGGTCTTTTCTAGTGAGTCGGCTCTTCGCATCAGGTGGCCAAAGTATTGGAGTTTCAGCTTCAGCATCAGTCCTTCTGGTGAATATTCAGGGTTTGTTTCCTTTAGGATTGACTGGTTCGATCTCTTTGCAGTCCAGTGAACTCTCAAGAGTCTTCTCGCAGTTCAAGAGCATCAATTTTGGTTTTCAGCTTTCTTTATGGTCCAACTCTCACATCCATACACGACTACTGGAAAAACCAAAGCTTTGACTAGACGGACCTTTGTTGGCAAAGTAATGTCTCTGCTTTATGCTATCTAGGTTGGTCATAGCTTTTCTTCCAAGGATCAAACATCATTTAATTTCATGGCAGCAGTCACCATCTACAGTGATTTTGGAGCCCAGGAAAATAAAGTCTGTCACTCTTTCCATTGTTTCCCCACCTATTTGCCATGAAGTGATGGGACTGGATGCCATAATCTTTGCTTTTTGAATGTTGAGTGTTTTAAGCCAGCTGTTTCACTCTCCTCTTTTCACTTTCATCAAGAGGCACTTTAGTTCTTTGCTTTATGTCTTGAGGGTGGTGTCATCTACATATCTGAGGTTATTGATATTTCTCCTGGCAATCTTGATGCCAGCTTGTGCTTCATCCAGCCTGGCATTTTGCATGATGTACTCTGCATATAAGTTAAATAAACAGGATGACAGTATACAGCATTGACATATTCCTTTCCCAGTTTGGAACCACTCTGTTGTTCCATGTCCAGTTCTAACTGTTGCTTCTTGACCTGTATATAGGTTTCTCAGGAGGCAGGAAATGTTAAGAGATTTAAAGTTAATTTATTAAAATGCTGTTCTAAAAAGTAATTCAAAAGAAAGTGGGAAAGAAGAAATAGCAATAAAAAAATGAAGGGGCAAACAAAATAAATGCTTGACTAAAATCCAGCAATATCAATAGTTAGTATTACTGAACTTAACACGCCAATTAAAACCCAGAGATTGTCAGAGTGAATTGAAGGGAAAAAGCAAGGGAGTTCCCTGGTAGCCTAGTAGTTAAGATTCTAGGCTTTCACTGCTGAGGGCCTGGGTTCAATCCCTGATCAGAGAACTGAGATTCTACAAGCCATTGGTGCAGCTAAAAAAGTAAGATTCAAATATATGCTGTGTACAGAGATGCATTTTGTGTTCTTATTTTTGAATAATTTTTATTGGACTATAGGTTCTCTACAATGTTGTGTTAGTTTCTACTGTACAGCGAAGTGCACCAGCCATTCTTGTACATGTATCCCCTTTTCTGGGTAGCCTTCCCATTGTGCCACCGTAGAACACTGAGGAAGGGTCCCTGAGCTGTACAGTAGCTTCTCACTCGTTATCTATTTTCTACATAGCAGCAGTAGTGTATATACGTCAGTCCCCATCCCCCAGTTCATCCTACCCCCACTCTCCTCTTAGCGTCCAGTGACTCTGTTTCATTCCTTTTTATAGCTGAGTAATATTCCATTGTATATATGTACCACTGTTTTGTTTTTTTTTTTTTCAGCTTGTCCTATTTTTATTTGGAGGCTGTATTCAGAAGGGCCTAACTAGATAACTTTTGCCGTGAGTTATAAACTCTAGAGAGCCTGTTGTTATAAAGACAACTCACACTTTCTTTCTTAAGATGGTAGTTTTATTTGTTTATTTGCACATTCATTCTTTTTTTTTAACTTAAATTTTTTTTAATTGGAGGATAATTGCTTTACAGTATTGTGTTGATTTCTGCTATACAACACCACCAGTCAGGCGTAAGTGTGTATATACATCCGCTCCCTCTTGAGGCGCTCTCCCCCAGCGTCCCACCCCTCTAGGCTGTCAGAGCGGGTGTCACAGCGCCGGGCTTGGCTCCCTATGTTACAGAGCAGCTTCCCAGCAGCTGTTGCGGCACGTGGTGGTGTGTATGTGTCAGTGCCACTCTCTTGATTCATTTCCTCCTCTGTATCCACGAGACCGTCTATGTTTCTATTCCTGCCCTGCAAATTAGTTCATCAGTGCCAGTTTTCTAGATGCCATACATACACAGTAACATACTACAGTTGTTTTCTCTTTCCATATAACAGGCTCGAGGTTCATCCACCTTGTTTCAGCTGACTCAAATTCATTCCTTTTAATGACTGATATTCCATTGTGTACATGTATATATGTATGTATCACAGCATCTTTATCCTTTCATCTGTCAGTGGACATCTAAGTGGCTGGTGACTGTAAATGTGTGCAGTGAACATTGGGGTACGTGTCTTGAATCATGGTTTTCTCAGGGTATATGCCCAGTAGTGGGATTGCTGGGTCATATGGTAGTTTTCACTCCTAGTTTTTACAGGAATTTCCATACTGTTCTCTGTAGCGGTTGTATCAGTTGACATTCCCACTGATAATGCCAGAGGGTTCGCTTTTCTCCACATCTTCTCCAGCATTTATACTTAGTAGATTTTTTTGATGGTGGCCATTCTGACTGGTGCAAGGTTTATAACCTCATTGTAGTTTTGATTTGCATTTCTCTGATAATGAGCAGTGTTGAGCATGTTTTCATGTTTGTTGGCCATCTGTACATCTTCTTTAGAGGAATGTTTGTTTGGATCTTTTGCTTGTTTTTTGATTGGGTTGTTTGTTTTTCTGATATTGAGCTGTATGTATATTTTAGAGATGAATGTTGGCTGCTTTGTTTGCAGTTATTTTCTCCCATTCTGAGGGTTGTCTCTTTACGTTGCTTACAGTTTCTTTTGCTGTGCAGAAGCTTTTAAATTTAATTAGGTCCCATAGGCTTGTTTTTGTTTTTATTTCCTTTACTCTAGGGAGTGGGTCATATCACATCTTCTTTATCGTTTCCTTTGTTGATGAACATTTAGGTTTCTTCCATGTCCTGGCTATTGTAAATAGTGCTTCAGTGAATGTAAACATGTGTCTTTTTAAAAAATTAATTATTTTTGGCTGTGCTGGGTCTTTGTGGCTGCGTGTGGGCTTTCTCTAGTTGTGGTGAGTGGCAGCTACTCTTTGGTTGCCATGTGTGGGTTTCTCGTTGCAGTGGCTTCTCTTGCTGTGGCCCACAGGCTTCAGTAGATGTGGCACGTGGGTTTAGTTGCCCTGTGCCATATGGAGTCTTCCCAGACTAGGGGTCAAATCTGTGCCCCCTGCATTGGTAAGCAGATTCTTCACCGCTGGACCACCAGGGAAGTCCTACATGTGTCTTTTTGAATTCTGGTTTTCTCTGGATAAATACCAGAGAAAGAAGTAAGTGGGATTTCTGGGTCATATGGTAGTTTATTTTAGTTTTTTAAGGAACCTTCACGTTGTTCTCCATAGTAGCTGTACCAGTTTTTATTTCCAGCAACAGTGCGAGAGGGTTTCCTTTTCTCCACATCTGCATCATCGTTTATAGATGATGGCCATTCTGATAGGTAATATCTCACTGTAGTTGGATTTGTATTTCTCCGATAACTAGTGATGTGGAGTATCTTTTCATGTGTTGGTTGGCCATCTGTATGTCTTCTTTGGAGAAAGAGCTGTTTAGGTCTTGTGCCCATTTTTTGATTGGATGGTTGTTGTTGTTTTTAATTTAGCTGCATTTGCAAGTACTTTCTCCAACTCTGAGGGCTGTCTTTTCGTCTTGTTCATGGTTTCCTTTGCTGTGCAAAAACTTCCAAGTTTCACTCGGTGCCGTTTGTTTACTTTTTATTTTCATTACCATAAGAGATGGATCCAAAAAGATACTGCTGCAAATTATGTCAGAGAGTGTTGTACCTGTATTTTCCTTTAAGAATTTTATAGTGTCTGGCCTTACATTAAGGTCTTTGATCCATTTTGAGTTTATTTTTCTGAATGGTATTAGGTAATGTTCTAATTTCATTCTTTTACACGGAGTTGTGCAATTTTCCCAGCACCACTTTTTGAAGGGGCTGTTTTTTCCTCCATTGTATATTCTTGCCTCCTTTGTCATAAATCAGGTGAGCAGATGCACATGGGTTTATCTCTGGGCTTTCTGTCCCTGGAGTTCCATTGGTTTATGTTTCTGGTTTTGTGCCCGGACCATACCCGGTTGATTACTGTAACTCTGTAGTATAGACTGATGTCAGGAAGCCTGATTCCTCCAGCTCTGGTTTTCTTTCTCAAGATTGCTTTGGCTGTTCAGGGTCTTTTGTGTTTCCATACAAATTGTAAAACTTTCTGTTCTAGTTATGTGAAAAATGCTACTGGTAATTTGATAGGAATTGCAATGAATATTTAGATTGCTTTGGGTAGTATAGTCATTTTAAAAATATTGATTCTTGAAGTCTAAGAACGTGGTATATATCTCTCCGTTTGTGTCATCTTTGATTTCTTTCATTAATATCTTATAGTTTTCTGCATATGGGTGTTTTGCCTCCTTAGGTAGGTTATTCCTAAGTATTTTATTCTTTTTGTTGCAATGTTAAATGGGATTATTTCCTTAATTTCTCTTTCTGATCTTTTATTGTTAGTATATAGGAATGCAAGAGCTTTTTGTGGGTTAATTTTATATCCTGCAACTTTACTAAATTCATTGCTTAGCTCTGGTAGTTTTCTGGTGGCCTCTAGGATTTTCTATGTATAGTGTCATGTCTTCTGCAAACAGTGACAGTTTACTTGTTCTTTTCCAGTTTTTATTCCTTTATTTTTCTTCTCTGATTGCTGTGGCTAGGACTTCCAAGACTATGTTGAAAAACAGTGGCAAGAGTGGACACTCTTGTCTTGTTCCTGATCTTAGAGGAAATGCTTTCAGTTTTCACCACTGAGAATAATATTTGTTGTGGGTTTGTCATATATGGCCTTTATTATGTTGACGTAGGTCTCTCTGTGCCTACTTTCTGAAGAGGTGTTTTTTTTTTTTTTTTTAATCATAAATGGGTGTTGAATTTTGTTGAAAGACTTTTCTGCATCTGTTGGGATGATCATGTTGTTTTTATTCTTCTGTTCACATTGTTTGACTGGAATATATTGAAGAATCCTTGCATCTCTAGGATAAATCCCTCTTAATCATGGTGTATAATCCTTTTAATGTGCTGTCGGGTTTGGTTTGCTAGTATTTTGTTGAAGATTTTTGCATCTCTGTTGATTAGTGATTTTGGCCTCTAATTTTCTCTTTTTGTCTGGTTTTGGTATCAGGTGGCCTTGTAGAATGAATTTGGCAGTGTTCCTCCCTGTGCAGTTTTTTGGAAGAGATGCATTTGGAATATAAAGAGACAGATTGAAAATAAATGGGTGGAAAAAGTTTGCCATGAAAACAATGAGTATAAAAAAGAAGTTGCTTTATTAATTTCAGATTAAAAAGAAAAACTTCAAGACACAGAATATTATGAAATAAAGAGATCACTCCATAATGATAAAATTGATCAGGACAATAAATATATTTTTATAGCCTAAACTGATGAAAATAAAGAAAGTTCTGTGGTCATAGTAGATTGTTTAAACGGCCTTCTCAGCAAGTAACAGAACAACTAGACTAAACAAAACAACAAAATGAGTAGAAAGAGAATCCGAACAGCACTGTCTGATATTCATTGAGTGCTACTCCCGACTTCTGCAGAATAAACAGTATGCAAGAGCAAATGGAATTATCCAGGAGAGAACATATGCTGGACTGTTAAATGAATTTCAAAGGCTTGAAACCATACAGAATATAATCTCTGACCACAGAGGAATTAGATTAGAAATCAGTTAGTCCTGGTGGCTCAGATGCTAAAAGAGTCTGCCTGCAATGCAGGAGACCCGGGTTCCATCCTGGGTTGGGAAGATCTCCTGGAGAAGGGAATGGCAACCCACTTTAGTATTCTTGCCTGGAGAATTCCGTGGACAGAGTAGCCTGGCGAGCTACAGTCCATGGGGTCACAGAGTCGGACACAACTGAGTGACTAGCACACAAGGTATTGAGGAATACCTGGAGTATTTCTAGATTAAAGGAAATACTTGTAAATAGTTTATAAGTCAGAATGGAAATTAGGAAATATTTTTAGCTGAATGATAACATCAAAATCTGTAGACTACAGCTAAAGCAGTGTTTAGAGAAACACGATGTTAAAGCACTTATGTGAAACAGGAAAAAAGGTCTAATAAGTTCACCAACTTAAGCTCCAGCTTAAGAAACTAGGGGGACAAATGAGCAAAGTAACTTGAAAGAATGAAAAAATAAATAAGAACAGAAATCAATAAAATAACTAGAACTAGTAAGTTTAGCAAGATTGCTTGGTATAAGTGTTCAGAAACGAATTAGTGACACGACTGAGCGACTCAGCACTGCACAGCACAGTCTAAAAACGAATAGGATACTTAGTAAGAAAATTAAGAAAAGGGCAGGATCTGTACACTGAGAAAGACAAAACATTGCTGAGAGAAGTTAAAGGACATCTAAATAAATGGAGATACATGTCCATGGATTGGAAGACAATATGGTTAATAGTGGACTGAGTTATGTAAGGGACCCAGCAGTGAATATATTAGGCTTTGTGGGGCATGCAGTCTTTGTTGCAGTTACTCCACTCTGTTGTATCATGAAAACATAATACATCAGTGAATGAGTGGTGCTGTGTTCCAAAGGTTTTTTATAGGAATACCTGAATTATTGTGTTTCATCTTATTGTATTTCCTAGATATTCCTCATTTTGTTTACAGATTGAATGTTTGTGGCAATCCTGTGTCGAGCAAGTCTTTACATGCCATTTTTTTCCAACAGCTTTTGGTCACTTCACATGTCTCTTGTGTTTTGGTAGTTCTCAATATTTTGAATCCTTCACCAGCAGAAAGATTACGACTCACTAAAGGCTCAGATGATGGTTAGCATTTTTTAGCAATAAAATATTTAAAATTAAGATAGGTACATTTTAATTTTTAAAGACATGATGCTATTGCAAACTTAATAAACTATAGTATTGTGTAAACATAACTTGTACAGGCATTGGGAAAGCAAAAAATGTGTGACTAGCTTTAGGGAACTATTTACCTCATTGCAGTGGTCAGGAACCAAGCAAGCACTGTCTCCAAGGTATGCCTGCATTTACAAAACAAGTAGGGGACTGGATTTGGGTTGTGGAGTATAGTTTGCTAATTCTCACCAAGCTGGTTTATTGATTCAGTGCAGCTTCCTATCAGAATTCCAGTAGGTGTCTTTGTGGAAATTGTCAAAATTATCCTGAAATTTTTATGGAACTGCAAAGTTACTAGAATAGCCACAACAGCTTTGGAAAAAAAAAAATCTGAATGATTTACAAAACACTATCAGGCTGCGGTAATCAAAAAAATGTGGCATATTGGCATAAGGATAAATATAGTGATACATGGAACAGAATAGAAGGTTTAAAAAAGAACCCTTGCATCTGTGATCAGTTTTTGCCAAAGGTGCTTAGATAAAGGTTAGTTTTTTCAACTAATGGCATTGAAACAATTGGATGTAAAAAAGATAGATCTAAACCTTTATTTCACAAAAAATAACTCAAAATATAGACCAAAACATAAGAGCTAAAGGTGTAAAACTTCTTGAAGAAAGTACAGGAGAAAATCTTTATGACACCTGACTAGGCAAAGATTTCTTAGATATAACACTAAAAGTGAATGAAAGCAGATGGTGATTCCTGCTATTGGGTGTGGATGGAGAGGTACAGACTAAAAATGTACTAGGAATTTTTGTGAAAGATGATTGAAATGTTTATCTTGATTGTGGTGGTGTTTTATGGGTGGGTACAGCCAGCAAGAGTCATGAAATCGTGTCCTCTAAATAGATCTAGTTTATTTTTTATATAAAATAGTAAAATCTCAGTAAAGTTGATTTAAAAGAAGAGAAAAGAATAACTTGATGTAAAGGTTAAGTAGCTGATTAGAGATAACTAAAAATGAGAATCTAGTGATCTGGAGTATAGATACTCAAACAGGACAGAGAAAGAAGGAAGATGGAAAAAATTATAGAGAAGTTAGATGCATGCATGGATGGTAAAAGGAGAAGGTTCAATATTTAGTAAATGGAAATTCAAGAAGATAATAGAGAAGCTGTAAGAAAGGCAGTATTGAAATAGATGATAATGGAGATCATCATCTTCAAAATCAGAAAGTCACAAAGCCTTAGACTAAGGTATACCAGCAAACACCACATGGGATAATGAAAAGGAAGTCTTAGACATATTGAGTTCTGCTATTGAACAGTAAGGCAAAGAGATATCACAAAATTAACCAAAGAGAAAAGACAAATTACATATATGATAAGACAAAATTAGAAGAGAAAAAAACTGTTTGAATAAATTAAGCATTTGTTCATGATAAAAGCTCTTAGCAGAGTTGAATTTGAAGGGAATTTATTTAATCTAATAAAGGGTAACTACAAAAGTAAAAACATACAAAAAGCAAATCTTTAATTATTCCCTGTAAGTTCAAGAGTAAGACAGAGATTTGCTCACCATCACTACGCCTAGCTGAGGAAGTCAAGAAGGGAAAATAAAAGGTATAAGGATTGAAATGAAGAAGCAAAATTGCTATTAGTTGTTGATATATGTTTCTGTACATAGGAAACTGAAAGAATCTTGAAATTGTAAGCATTTCTCTATACCAGACACAAATTTGAAGACATACAACTAAAATGCATTAAAAAATAAGGTTCCTAGGAAAAGATATGCAGGATGTTTATTGAGAGAATTTTATAACTTTATTGAAAAAAATTAAGAAAGATTTAAAAGTGGAAGGATACTATGCTCATAGACAAGGAAATTAGATATTATAAAGACGTCATTGTTTCTAAATCACTCTATATAGCCAGTGCCATCTTATTAAAACCCCAGTGGGATTTTACATGGAATTTGATAAAAAGTTACATTAAAGGGGCAAAGGATCAAGGGAAACCAAGATTCTCTTGAAGAACAAGAAGGAGGGAAGAGGATATAGGAGACTTGGCCTACTAAATGCCAAGCTTATTCTAAAAGCCAGAGACTCACTGCAGCTAGACCAGTGGGATGGAATACAGGCCCCAACGTGTGTGGAAAGTTAATAAGAGGTTTGACACAAGTGGTATTGCAGGTCAGTGAAGAACCACGGCGTTCTCTAGAGCAGGAAACCAGTAAGGAATGCCTAATAGTAAAAATACTCAAAATCAGTAAAAATCTAAGAGTTGAAAATGGTTGCTCTGGGGAAGCAGAATTAGATGATAGATTAGCAGAATACTTTCTTAGTATTAAGCGGTTATTGCTTTAAGAATGCTGTTAACAGGCTTTCCTCATTTTTTCTCCTTTTTTAAATAACAGAAATGAGCAAGGGATTTGATGGAGATAGTGGCATTATTCTGTTCTGGTTAAGTATTATCTGGAGTTGCAGTCTTCTTGTTGCTATACTTTAAGAGTACCATTAACAAAGTAAATGGTACCCAGATAAGAATGAATGAGAATAATTAATATATTTAATTTGGATAATAGAAAACTAAAGGAGAATCAGCTATCTTTCATATATTCCATAGGCTGCTGTGTGAAATAGGGAACTTGTACTGAAATCATGGTTAAAAAATAAAATACAGGAAGCTACTGAGCAATAAATTTTCCTCAATATGAGGAAGAACTTTCCAGAAACTAGGGATACTTCTTTTTTTTGAAAAATAATTGACTCTTTTAGAAAGTATCTTTTAAATTAATAATGTGCATAAGTTTGAACAGTGAAAACATTTAATTAAAAATGATACTGCATCTTCTGGAAGGTTTTTTCAAATACATTTACAGTATATCAAGGGGCTTCCTCAGTGGCTCAGCGGTAAAGAATCCACCCGCAGTGCGGGAGACATAGAAGACTCAAGTTCAATCCCAGGGTTGGAAAGATCCCCTGGAGTAGGAAGTACCCACTCTTGACAGGTTCCTCTCTTTCATGAACAGAGGAACTTGGCGGGCAGTAGTCCATAGGGTTGCCAAGAGTCAGACACAACTGAGCAGGACCACGAGCATAGTATATTAAACATGCTTTGGCTTATCCTCCTGATACTACAACCCGTGGCCAGTATGTTAGGCTAACTCTGATTTACAGGAAAATATCAAAACTTTCATGCACAGAAGCTTTTTACAGTCTTTAAGTGGCTTTCATTTTTCATGTTAGAAATAAGTTGTCATTTGATAGTTTTATATTGTGTACTTTTGATCCTTAGCTTGCTGAATTTGAAATTATTTCACTGACTCATAAGCATAATCTTTCTTAGTATTAAGCTGTTATTGCTTGAAGAACGATGTTAACAGTCTTTCCTCATTTTTTCTCCTTTGTTAAACAGCAGAAATGAGCAGGGGATTTCATGTAGATAGTAGCACTATTCTGTTCTGGTTAAGCGTTATCTGGAGTTGTTGCTATAGTTGCTGTAGTTCCTGTTGGTATACTTTAAGGGTACCATTGGTACCCAGACAAGAATGAATGAGATGATGTTCATGAATATAATTAATATATTTAATTTGGATAATAGAAAACTAAAGGAGAATCAGCTCTCTTTCATATATTCCATTGGCTGCTTTGTTAAATAGGGAAATCATGGTTAAAATCATGTACTAAAATCATGGTTAAAAAAAAAAAAATAGAAGACGTTACAGAGCAATAAATGTTGCTCAGTATGAGGAAGAACTTTTTAGGAGCTAGTGATACCTAGCCCTGTAAAAAGCTGGCTCTCAAGAATGGAGCTCGTGTTTTCTGAAAGTGTTTAAGGAAGGTGTCCTCCTATTAAGCTCCTCCTGTGAGACGGTGTCTTATGAAAATGAATCTCTAAGCTCCTTTAATAGAAGTTTTTAGATTATTTTGTGAGATTGAGGTACCTGCTTAGCTTTAAAGTATCTTGTGTCTTTCAGATCAGTGAATGGAGGTTAAGCTATGTCAATAAGGAATTTGCTGTGTGCCCCTCTTACCCGCCAGCTGTCATAGTGCCCAAAGCCATCGACGATGATGCACTTCGGAAGGTGGCCACATTTCGCCATGGAGGCCGCTTCCCAGTTCTCAGCTATTATCATAAAAAGAATGGAATGGTAAGTGAACAGTAAATACTGCTCCGTGGTCAACTGGAAGATTTGGTTTGAGGTTCTTAGAACTGTTCACCTTTTCTGTGTACCTGTTCAGTGAAATGATTAGTCTCTCCTGCGAGGAATTTTACTTCTGTTTAAACTTTTGGGAATCAGGAGTAGAATGTTTTCTGTGATCAGGATATGACTGTGAATTCTTTCCATAATGCTGCTTAGCCTTAGAAAAGCCCAGGAAGGTTTATCTTCAGGACTCAGGACAAAGGGAACTAATGTTATCTGATACTGAAAATGACACTCTTTGGTAGAAAATAAAGTTCTCTGACTGGAATAATGGTATGACACGTTTTTTCCACACCCCTGGCTATGCCCTGCGGCACTTGAGGTCTCCATTCTCCCAACCAGGGATTGACTCTGCACCCTGTGCGGTGGACACTCAGAGTCCTAGCCACTGGACTACCAGGGCAGGCCCTGTGATACTTTAATTATTCTCACCACATTTCCCTGGTGAGGCAAATTGAGCAGACATTTTTATTTTCGAAAGGGAGACGAGTGACACATATCATTAGTCGCAACTTAAGTAAATACAGGAGTCGAGCATTGAATAGGCAGGTGTTCATTGTGTACTTGTTTCCTAAATATTTTCTGAATTCATTTTTCTCCTCATGTTTTCTCTCAGTCAGTAAACTCTGCTTCTCATTTTGCATCCAGTAGTAAATTAGTGAATAAGTTATAGCTATTTTCTTTTTTCCTCTGAATTGTAGATATTTAAGACAAAGAGTTTTTTTTTTTAATTAGGTCACCTATCTTGTTTGCTGAGCAGTATTTCTCTTCACTAGGGTTCACCATAAAGCACTTTAACAACTCAAAATATATTATTGTTTAGTTACATGGTAAATACAGTCAGAGAGTTTGCCATTCTGGATGACCTTCCTTGATTATGTTAAATTTCAAAGTACTTAAGATAACAGTATATGTTATGGGATGAGATTAGAATAATTCCAGACCATTCACCAGGGAAGAGATCAGTATAATAGATGTTGCTTTCTTGAGAAAAGTATCAAATAAGTAAGATCTTACGGAAAAACCCAAAGGACCTTTCTGACCAACCTAGTATATAGTTGTTGGTCTTTGGAGAGGAGTGGTTAAGTCCTGGAATATTGAAAGAGAGCCACTGGAGAATAAAGAATAGATAACAAGTAGCTTTCAAGACATTGAAAATGATTCCCAAAGCAAGTATAATAGTGTATAACCTTTTTAATTTTACTACTGGTTCCTTTTCTCTTTATAATTCTTGATAAAATCTGGCAAACCTAAGTTTACGTAGCTGAAGCAAAAGTTTCCTGGTGTCTAGGCCATTATTATTGTCTTAATTACAGACCTGGATCTACTGGATGACTAATTCACTGACTAAATGAACTATAATATTTGACCTTAAAGAGGAACTATATTATGTGAAAGTATTTTGAGACAGTGGGAAGAAAAATCATGTAAGAATGCCAAGTCTTTCTAAATTCCATATATATGCGTTAGTATACTGTATTGGTATATGGCAAAACCAATACAATATTGTAAAGTAATTAGCCTCCAATTAAAATAAATAAATTTTTAAAAAAAGAATGCCAAGTCTTATTTTTGTTTTACTATTTTTAAACTGTTGTTAATACATAGAAATATTTCTTTGTTTCAGGATCAAATTCATCTCTGAAATGACACACAATTGTTTTTTGAGACATTCTTAATCTAGCTTAATTCATTTCTGTTTTAAGAAACTTTCAAAGCAGCTACTACTAAATTTTAGACTCTGTTATCCTTGTAGGTTATTATGCGAAGTGGTCAGCCACTCACTGGGACAAATGGGAGACGGTGCAAAGAAGATGAGAAACTGATAAATGCTACCCTCAGGGCAGGAAAGCGTGGCTACATCATTGATACTCGACCTCTGAATGTAGCTCAGCAGGCTAGAGCCAAAGGAGGCGGCTTTGAGCAAGAAGCTCATTATCCCCAGTGGAGGCGGATTCACAAGTCCATTGAGAGGTAAAAGATTCAGGAGACAGTAGTGGACTCTTATTTGAAGCTGATCAGAGTGGGTGAGCTCTTAGCTGTTGGAAGATCACAAGTTTTCAAAGGAACCTTCATATTAGCTTGAGTCAAAAATTGGCTGGGTGTCTTGCCCTTGTCTTCTGTAAGATAAGCAGAAAACTCATGGTAGATGCTCACAAGTGAGTTTTAATCAAATAGCATTTTTTTCTCTCTTAGCTCTCAAATTTCATCACATGAGATCTCCTCTGCTTTAGATCAGCGGTCACCAAACCTACTGAAAAGAGATGCTACAGACCAACTATATAATTTTCCTAAGTCAAAAATATGTAGACTTTTAATTTCCCCCATACCCACTTACCTTCCACATCTTGTTTCCTCCACCTGTATCATCTCATTTATGCTTGCAGTTAATGGTTTAAAATTGCTTCTGGGAGGGTGAGGGGGGGGAGTGGGAACTAATGAAATAATGCGATCTGAGCTGGCCTTGGGTTCTCTGCTGACAGTACAGGTGTCCAGAGTGAGCCCATGGGAGTAGGGTGCAGACGTCAGTGGCGCTGTCTCTGACCGGTCACAAAGTGCAGGGCTCTGATGCTCTCCCCAGTCAGATCATTTTAAATATTAGTTTCATAATCCTATAAATTATTATAGGGTTATAATTATAACCCTATAAATTATTACATAGCAAGGTAAATATTTTTAGAGTATTTTGAGCTCTTGCTCTTGGATATATTATGGGGGGGGGGGGGGGGGAGTGGGAACTAATGAAATAATGCGATCTGAGCTGGCCTTGGGTTCTCTGCTAAAAGTACAGGTGTCCAGAGTGAGCCCATGGGAGTAGGGTGCAGACGTCAGGGGCTCTGTCTCTGACCGGTCACAAAGTGCAGGGCTCTGACGCTCTCCCCAGTCAGATCATTTTAAATATTAGTTTCATAATCCTAAACCCTATAAATTATTACATAGCAAGGTAAATATTTTTAGAGTATTTTGAGCTCTTGCTCTTGGATATATTAGAGGCTGAGTTTTTTATTCGGTTTCTTCCTTCATTGTTCTGTCTTCTATTATCTTTTTTTCTTCTTATTTACTTTATTTCTCAAAGGTATCACATTCTTCAGGAGAGCTTAATCAAACTCGTGGAATCTTGTAATGACCAAACACAAAACATGGACCGATGGCTCAGTAAATTGGAGGCCTCCAGCTGGCTGACTCACATCAAAGAGATTCTGACAACTGCCTGCCTGGCTGCGCAGTGCCTTGACAGGTAAGTATCAGGGTTCTGGCATGGGGAGCGCCTGTCAACTAGACTTGCTTCCGTCCAGACCTGTGCTTCTGTATCGGGTTACCATTGGTGTCTGTTCTATAACTTACGTTCATTGTTGTTTAGTTGCTAAAGTCATGTCTAGTCCTTTGCAACCCCATGGACTGTAGCATGCCAGAGTCCTCTGGGATTTCCCAGGCAAGAATACTGGGGTGGGTTGCCATTTCCATCTCCAGGGGATCTTCCCGACCCAGGGACTGAACCTGCATCTCCTGCCTTGGCAGGCAGATTCTTTACCACTGAGCCACCAGGGAAGCCCATCTTATGTTCACCTTATTGTATAAGATAGCCAATGCCATTCAGTATCTGTGAAGTGTATGTGAAGAGTCTGGCATTTAATTGTTAATGTACATACACATGTCATCCATGACACAGATTTTTTAAGTACTCAAGGACCTATTTTTTTCTATACAAATCCTTAAGTTGTGAATCTAACAATTTCTATTTTCTTAAAGTGAAAAATAATGAAAAGTTTCAGAGCTGTTGCCCTATGAAATTTGGGACTTACCATACTTTCATATTTTCCCCAAGGGAAGCTCTCTTCATGTACCTTATTTAGATCTGAACCTACCAGACAGAGCAGAATGCAAAAGGCTTTCAACTGTTACTCTCAAGAAATGGTTATTATTAGCAGTCAGTTGACAGTGTTGGGAGTGTCCCATTTGTTCTCTGCATTTTCCTTCCAGGGAAGGAGCTTCCATACTGATCCATGGAGCGGAAGGAACTGATTCCACACTTCAGGTTGCCTCCCTGGCCCAGATCATCCTGGAACCAAGAAGCAGGACCATCCGTGGCTTTGAGGCCTTAATAGAAAGAGAGTGGCTGCAGGTGAGAAAAGCTGTTTTGTCCACAGAGGAGCTACTCATAATTGATGTTTGATCCTGGTTTGTGGGAACAGATGTATGAAATTTTGATTGATTCAAATGTTTACTTTTCTGGGGGACAGTTCATCTATCTTCCTCTTAGTAAATGTCTGTGGTCTTTACTGCCCCTCCATTTTTGTCTCCCTCTTTGCTCATATTGTTCATTTGGCACTTTATTCCCCTAACAAATGCTTGTTAGTTGTCCATTGTTACCTACAGGGAAACACAAAGAGTGTAAAGCATGGCCTTGTCTCATAGAGCCTAGTCTTTTTAGAGGTAAAAGACACAAACCAGCGTGTGAGGAGTGGGGACTTGTAAGCAGGAAGCGTGTGCTTCAGCACTTCCTGTCTTCTCACCTGGCTCCATCCTGCCTTCTCCCCCAGCTAGGCTGACGTCCTTCTCACCCTGTAAGACCCAGCTCACTGTCGCTTCATGGAGTCTCTGGGACCCTGACTTCCTCTACAGATAAAGTTGATCCATTCTGTCTTCTCACCTGGCTCCATCCTGCCTTCTCCCCCAGCCAGGCTGAAGCCCTTCTCACCCTGTAAGACCCAGCTCAGTGTCGCTTTCATGAAGTCTTTGGGACTCTAACTTCCTCCACAGATAAAGTTCATCCATTCTTGTCACGCTTTGTTTCCCGAACTAGACCCAAGTACAGTGACGTCTTTGAGTTCAGAGAACCTTGCCAAGTTCAGCTTTTACTCCTTGGACACAGCACAGTGCTGGCCTATGAGATGCTGAAGGGCAGCTAAAATAAAGGTCTCGTAAAATAGATGGAAATCCTCCAAGCTAGAGATTAATTCAAATGTTTGTGCACTGTGTCACTTAGTATATAATTGTGATTGAAAGCAAATGTTTAGATATAACTTGAAAGTAGAATTCTCTCTCTTCTAGCCCTTCCAGTTACAATTCATATTTATTATGTGTTAATGATGTTATGTTTACCACATCTACCCACCCTGACAGCGGTCCTTTAAGTCAGACCATCCTAAGTATTTGGTGATCTTACACAGCTACATTCCTTGTGAGCATAGCAAACAAATGCTTATGATTTGTGTGTGTGCTGATGCGTGTCCGACTCTTTGTGATCCCATGGACTGTAGCCCACTTGCCAGGCTTCTCTGTCTATGGGATTTCCCAGGAAAGAATATTGGAGTGGGTTGCCATTAAAGATCCAAAGATAAAACAAGTGAAATACCTAGAAGGATATGATTGTGGGGATGACATCAATACTCAGGTTCTGGGTAGGCCAGAGAGCCAAATGATTTGAACATTTCCTTTGGTCAGTAGATGGCCGACTCTTCAGTTCTTTTGTTGAGGAGAGGGAAACTAAGGAGAGCTTTGTCTCTAATATAAAAGTATTCCTACAGATGTCTTCATGACAGTAACTTTTCATATGTTCAGTTCAGTTCAGTCGCTCAGTCGTGTCTGACTCTTTGTGACCCCATGGACTGCAGCACGCCAGGCCTCCCTATCCATCGCCAACTGCCAGAGTTTACTCAAACTCATGTCCATTGAGTCAGTGATGCCATCCAACCATCTCATCCCCTGTTGGCCCCTTCTCCTCCTGCCTTCAATCTTTCCCAGCATCAGGGTCTCTTCAAATGAGTCAGTTCTTCACATCAGGTGGCCAAATTATTGGAGTTTCAGCTTCAGCATCAGTCCTTCCAATGAATATTTAGGACTGATTTCCTTTAGGATGGATTGGTTGGATCTCCTTGCAGTGCAAGGGACTCTCAAGAGTCTTCTCCAAGACCACAGTTCAAAAGCATCAATTCTTCGACGTACATGACTACTGAGAAAACCATAGCTTTGACTAGATGGACCTTTGTTGGCAAAGTAATGTCTCTGCTTTTTGTCATGCTGTCTAGGTTGGTCATAACTTTTCTTCCAAGGAGCAAGCATCTTTTAATTTCATGGCTGCAGTCACCATCTGCAGTAATTTTGGAGCCCCCCAAAATAAAGTCTGTCACGGTTTCCACTGTTTCCCCATCTATTTGCCATGAAGTGATGGGACCAGATGCCATGATCTTAGTTTTCTGAAGACTTATTAATATCAGGAGTGACCTGATGAAATCTGTCTATGAGAAACCCGTATTTATCCCTATGTAGTGGTGAGGTTTATGGAGCTTACTCCAGGCTACAGCACTCTGGCTGGATAGAAGGGGAGAGCTGACCTTTGTTTTGTACCTGCAGAACTTAACGTTCTTTGACTTTGCTCCAGATTTCACCAACCTAGTAAGATTTATATTACGTTTATTATTACTGAAGTCCATTACTCTATTTGATATTCCAAGAACAACCACAGCTCTTATGGCTAACTATGTAGCCTTGTTAAGTTCTGGGATGGCCAAAAAGTTTGAGTTTTTCCAAGCTTTTTGGTCAGCCCGATATTTGGAAGTCTTGTCTTTTCCCTTAGTTGAAGGTTGTCTATCTGTCACCCAAATCATAGGATGCTCTGTGTAATAGTTTTGTTGCAGCTGTGTGAAATTGTTAATAACATGCCGTAGTGTGGTCTCACTAGGATATGACTGCCACCTTTTCACCTTCTCTCTTAGGCTGGTCACCCGTTCCAGCAGCGCTGCGCACAGTCAGCCTACTGCAATAGCAAGCAGAAGTGGGAGTCACCTGTGTTTCTTCTCTTCTTGGACTGTGTGTGGCAGATACTTCGTCAGTTCCCGTGTTCTTTTGAATTTAATGAGAATTTCCTCATCATGCTCTTTGAGCATGCTTACGCCTCACAGTTTGGAACATTTCTGGGCAACAATGAAAGTGAAAGGTGGGTACACTGTTCACGTGGGGGCCATTTTCAGTCGTTTTGGTTATTTCCTAAAAGAGATGAGGATTTGCTTCTATGTTAACATTATCAATATTTAAAAAGATGTTGGTGGTTACTGTTAGTATAACTGAGAGTCTTTCTGTATGAGTCCAGATGCTACATGTTTATTACGAGCCTGTCACATGCTAGATGAGAGCATATCCTAGATTTTGTTCTATTAGATTAAAATGAGTCCATACACTGACTAAAAAGCTTTGAGTAAATTAAGCAACCATTAAAATGTTACTTTCCTTTTATAAGAACATAGTATGTGACACCTGTAAGAAGCTTAAATGTATAATCTAATTCTATCTTCCATGCAGTTTCATAGAGTAAAAGAGAAGTTAATGATTGTCCAGGGACCCCCAGCCACTTGGTCACCAGCAGTGTGGCTACAGTACAGGTCTTCCTGCTCCTGTTCTCGATTGTGTCTCTCATACCAAGAAACTGTCCTCAGGCCCAGAGTGCAAGCCTCGCTTCATAACCCAGATGCCATCAAGTGAATAGGGTTAATTAGGAGATTCATATCAGAATGATCATTAAAAGATGCTTAACTGGTCATCTTCTCATTTGGGTACAATCTAAGGGCTTCCTCTGGGTGAGAGACAGGATTTGTCTTGACTGGTAGCTGGCATCGTGTAGTTGAATAATAAATGCAAACAATTAACAGTCTTCACAAAAGAATGGAATCACTGAGTCTTTACCAGTTTAAAGTTCAAGCAATACATTTTTCTTTCTTGTTTACTTTAAAGCTGAATTGGCAAATATTTCAATATTAGATTTTTTATAGATTATTGTGGGGGAAAATTTAGAACTATTTGCTCTAGAAAATTCTGTCACCATAGTTTTCTCACTGTGTTTTGGCGATAGTTAACTGCAGCCACACGATTCACATGATCAGTTTGACTAATTGGTGTGTTTATATTTTATACTGCTCTGTATCCCAAGGGTATTTCCTCTGAGTGTTTTCTTTGATGACAGTATGGAGTTCAGATAGGATTAACTTGTTCAAGTTGAAATGTCTTCTATACTGCTTGTCGCACCACAGGCCAATAAATTGAGACAAGTTGTCAGGGCAGAGACTAGCAACTTTATTAGGAAAGCCAGCAGAGCAGGAAGATGGTGTATTAGTGTCCCAAAGAAGGGTCTTGCCTGGGTTTGGATGCTGGGTACTTTTATAAAACAAAGAAGGGGAGGAACTAAGAAGGTAAAGTTAAAAAAGTAACTTGTTTGAAATGTTTCCTGGTTCCAGCCAGATTTGGGAGGGGATGTGTTAACTTCTTTTCTGCAGCCATTCATTGGTGAGCCTGGTAAGGATGTTTCCTAGGAGCAAAACAACTATATTTTAGCTTAGCATTCAGACATGGAGGCAGGGTTCCCAGACATGGGCCATTATGTATACCTCAAGCTATAAGCAACATCCTTTTAGTGATTAACTTGTAATAAAAGGAATAGAATACAAAAATTAAAGTAAAAGAAACAGATCCAATATGGAGTCAGATTTATTTACTTGTTATAGGTCTGTTGAGATTTTCTGTTTCTTCAATTTAGGTAATTGCTGACAGTTAAAAATGCTGACAAATATTTCAATTTGACAGCGTTTTGTTCCTCTGCTAAAAAATCTTGTGTTCTGCCTTCCAATGTACAGAGAAAAGAAATGGTCCTATTAGAAGCAGCATTTCATAGTGGTTGTCATAAATTAATTGGTTTAACGGCAGTTTTCTTTCTTGATCAGATGTAAGTTGAAGCTGCAGCAGAAAACGATGTCTCTGTGGTCCTGGGTCAACCGGCCCAGTGAACTGAGTAAGTTCACCAACCCTCTCTTTGAAGCCAACAATCTTGTCATCTGGCCTTCTGTTGCTCCACAGAGTCTTCAGCTGTGGGAGGGTAAGTCATGCATCCTTTGCAAACCCTTTATTGATAGTCCAGGATGTTCTCTTGACTGCCTGTGGGTACAAGCATAAATGAATACTGCTGTTCATATCAGATATTTTCTCCAAATAAGAAGGTACATTACTTCTTTTTATTGTGATAAAAACACAAAATTTACCAACATAATAGTTAATTGTACACAGAGATGGTCAAGTATATCACGTTGTTGTGAAACAGGTCTCCAGAACTTTTCTTCGTGTAACTTGACGACTCTGTACCCATTGAACAGCAGCTTCTCAGAGTTCCTGTCCAGCCCCAGGCACCCACCACTCTGCTTACTCCTGCAGCCTCATCTGAGTGGAACCATACAGTATTTGTCCTTTTGTGACTGCGTTATTTCACTGAACGTAATTATTGTGCTCAAGGCTTATCCATGTAGTAGCATGTGATGGGATTTCCTTTTTAAGGCTGAGTAATTTTTCATTGTGTGTACATTTTGCTTATTTATTCATATGTCAAAGGACACCTGGGTTGCCTCTACCTTTTGGCACACAGGCATGCAGATATCTCTTCAGGACCCTGCTTTTGATGCTGGAATTGCTGGATCATACAGTAATTCTATGTTCAATGTTTTGAAGAACAGCCATACTGTTTTCCATAACACTCGTACCATTTTACAACCCCATCAGCAGTGGACAAGGGTTACAGTTTCTTCAAATCTTTGTTGATACTTATTTCCTGTTTCTTCCCCCATCTTTGATAGGTCATCCTAATGGGGGTGAGGGAAAGTACATTACTTTTTGTGTAAGAAAGTGATAGATAGTTGGGACAGGAATAAATTGTAAGCTCTTAGGAGATGGTTTCTGTCCTCTTTATCAGCTATCTTTAGGACAGATTCTTCTGTTAAGTGCTGTTGAAGGGTTAATGAGCTAGTCTATTTTAGTGAGATTCCATAAAATGTACATAGTGTCATCCATCAAGGCAGTGATGCAGGTGTCTTGTTTAAGTGGAATAATCCTGACCTGATTTTCATATCTAAAGAAGAGTTTTTACCTTCATTGCTTTCAGATTCTGACGCTTATCTCCTTAAATACTCAATGCAGTCAGTTCAGTCGCTCAGTAGTGTCTGACTCATTGCAACCCCATGGACTTCCCTGTCCAGGGAAGCATGCCAGGCTTCCCTGTCCATCACCAACTCCTGGAGCTTGTTCAGACTCATGTCCATTGAGTCAGTGATGCCACCCAACCATCTCATCCAACTTTGTTGCCCCTTCTCCTCCTACCTTCAAACTTTCCCAGCATGAGAGTCTTTTCCGATGAGTCAGTTCTTCGCATACCTTAAATACTAAAGCTTGTTTTTTAAAAAATTACCAAAAACCTATCTAAAATATATTATCTATTCATTACACAAAGGGTATAACATACCATTTAATTTCTTTTTAATCAGTTTGAAGGTGGTAAGTACATTTTTAGTCATCTTTATGTTAAACAACAAGGGCATACACACAGGAATGGCAGCTGTTTGGTAAACTCAAGTACCATCCACATCCGTTATTTTACTGTGGTCTCCTGTGTGAGACTCTCAAGGGCAAGTCTTTTGTGGAAACTGTCTGCCCATTTGACGTGTGAGGGGTCTCGGGTTGCTTTCCTTGCTGGGTTTGACACGGAGCCTATCTCTGTCACTTCTCTGGCTGTCAGCTCCCGTGGCTTGTTCTGCATGGGATATCTGTTGTTAGCTGCCTCCTTCCCGCTCAGCTTCTGCTTCTAATCTTATCAGTCGAGGTGTCCCATGTTTAGCACTGTGGGAAAGTGGCCCCAGCCTTCGAGTCTCCCGGGGCTCTGAGCCTCAGCTCACTGTTTCTCCTTACTTGAGTAGTCAGTCACAGGTGCAGGAGAAGTGACCGCTTAAATGAGAGATAACAGCTATACTTCTTGTTCAGGAATTCTGAGACAGTTTACCTGAAAGCCACTGTCATGTTTAATAACAGAAATGAGAAACTAGTTATTTGGGAGGAAGGGCAAACTTGAGAGCCAGATGGCTCCTGAAGGACAATTTAACTGGTTTTTACAAAACCTCATTGAAAGTTCAGGAATTAAGTGATAAAAGAAGATTTTTTTATGTGGATGTGCTCCTGCCGCTCCATTAAGGACAAGGTTTCCCTGTATGTTTAGTGCCTCTTCAGCTTAGAACTGGATGAAATGCTAAGTTGGATAAAAATATTCTCATGGTAAGTATATGGATTGTAGAACACCACCACTGTGGCCTTAAAATGTCTCTCTGCTGTTTACATCTGCACCGAAGTTAATCATTAAAAGTTAGCAACTCCTGTATTGAAGAACAGGATTTTAAAAATACATGCAATAGAAATGTCAACAAGGTCGGCCTTTAGTCTGCGTTTCTATCTCCCTGCTTTGATAAGAATGTAAGTAGTATTTGGACACATACAGAGGGACTCTCTGGGGTGCATGGCAGTTTGGTTTATGGAAAGTGTTCTGATAACTCGTAAAATCTTTGTGAACATACCAGCTACTGGTAAGTTGCTGCTGGTACATGTATGCTGCAGTCTGGAAGTATTTGTACCTCCTGACTTGAATATGTTTAAGCCATCACTTTGAGGTGATATCAACAACATATATGTATGTACAGGAGAAATGTCTTTTTATCCATAATAAAAGGATAGTTAATGTTATCTGGGGGAAAAAGCAGTTGCCTACAGAATTGGAAGACGGTCTGTTAAGAAAGAGAGGGAGAGAGAGTGCTGAAGTTCCAGCTTTTTAAACAATTTGTGTGGTTCTGCTTTTGCTCTAACTTCCACTTTTCCACTGAAAGTGATTTCACACCTATAGGAGGTCTTACAGGTCTGGATAAAGTTCTGTAATTGTTTAAAAAAAGAATATTTGTATTGTGAAACTGTGAAGTTTATGGCATTATAAATAATTAGTTTGTATCTGAATATAACCAGAACTGCATTTTGATCTATTTCATAATGTTATGGGATTTTTTTGAATAACAAGCACATACATGGTGACTTCTTGTACACTATTCAGCTGTACTCTTTCAGTACCTCAGATTGCTGTACATTTTAGAGTATAATAAAACACAGATGTGAATTGTGAAAAAAGAAAAGGGTTCTAATACATGGGATTATGTATTAACCACAACAGGTATAATGCTAATCCATGGTGTGCATCTTTTTCCCTCTGTTCTTCTTTCGTGGATTCAATAGGTATTTTTTTACGCTGGAACAGATCCTCCAAGTATTTGGATGAAGCATATGAAGAAATGGTTAACATCATAGAATACAACAAGGAATTGCAAGCGAAAGTAAATCTCCTTAGGAGGCAGTTGGCAGAACTGGAGACTGAGGATGGGGTGCAGGAGAGCCCCTGAATCCCACCGACTGCAGCCCTTGCAGGACCGTGCAGACTGGTAGCCCACCTCTGTCTCCTCTGCCCTCAGTTCACTGTCACACGTTCAGCCTTGAACGTAAGGCTTTAGAAGTGAGAACCTTCTAATGTAATGGACTCCTCAATACTTTATGAATGAAACTTACTATAATTACTCATGTTACACGTGGCCTGTTGGGGCTCTTCACTTTGGGAGCAGAAAGGAGGTGCTAGTCATTCTATGTGAAACAGGTGACCTATTTAATGCAATTTGTGTTATACACCATTTCATTGTAAGCTTTTCTCTGCATCTACTTTGTAAACAGTGCTCCAGACTAGTCAAGGATATGACTAATCTCTTTAGAGAATATTTGTTAGTTTAAAAAAGGATCAGACTTTTTAAGCACTCCAAATACAGAAATATTTTTGAAACCTGAAATTGCTGGTAAACCAAGACTTTTGTGTTTAACATGCTATTTCCAATATCTTTGCCACATAAAATAGCCCTTCTTCTTTTAAAACAGTTTTGGACTGACAAGAGCTGAATTCGTGTCCTCATTCTGGTTTGTCAAGAAAACAAAAGCTGAATATTTATTCAAGGTAAATTATTTTTACAAGGGCAACAGCTAAAGTTCTCTGGTATTTACATTAAGAAGTAAATTTATTTTAACCGTAGACACTAAAAGTATGTGCAATTTAGAAATAAAGGAGAAATTTGTTACTGATAAGGTGTCAGTAGTGTCGAATTGGTTCTTCAGGGTTTTGGTCATACATTTTAAATGTGTCAAATGCTGGATGTAACGTTAAACCATCATTTAGAATAGATGTTAATTTGTTATAATTAAGCTACAAATACGGTTACCTTAAACCAGAGATGCACTGCCCTTATCTGAAGTTCTTATTGCACTGGTTTATGTACAGAAGTGTGTGCTTGATTGTTTTGTTTTTAAATATTCTAAGTTTACTAATACTAAGGTTAAGATTTTCTTACTCCCTTGAGCCTTTTGAAAATTTATCTTGACTCTGCTGGTTTGTCCATTAGGCAAATATAATTTAAGCGAAAGTTTATGAACATGATGCAGGTATGTTTTAAACTTCAGAAGCCAATTTGAAATGTTTTCAGTGTTATAGAAGCAGTGATGACTATGCCATAGGTTGGTTTTTGCCTGTTAACTCTTAACAGTTCGTGCTTAGGTGCTTTCCATGTACATTTCTACTTTGTGGCACTGCTCGTTTTAACAAATACTTTGAATTGTAGTTTTCCCTTAAAAGGAGAGTTGAAGGGTAATATTTAATATCATTTCAATCCCATCTATATATAACCATTTCATTGTAAAACACACCAAAACTGAACCCAGCTTTAGAGTTATGTATCGAGTTAAAATTTTAGTTCTTCAAAATCAACTCTAACAAAATCTATGGCCACATTCAGAAGCTGCGGAAAGCAGCAAATACTTTCTATCTCCAAAAGAGTTGCCAAGATGTCTTTTTCCCCATTTCCTCAGACTGGGAGCAAAAGGCTAGACAACTAATCTACAGTGGGAGCTTTCTTTTCGGTAAATTTGTCTTTCTTCTCTAAGCTCAGTTTTACTCCTGGCCCGTTTTCTTGATTATAGTTAAGAATCTTAGGGCATTCAAGTCCTCACCTAAAGAAAGGCTAATGAGGGAAGGAGCAAAGATGTACTTTCTTGCTATAGGTATTTGTGTGCTGTGTGAAATGTCTCTGTTAATTTTTTAAAAAAGGAAATACTCTAGCTTTTTTAATGGATCCTCAAAATTGAAGAAGGAGCCTTTATCATCTCAGTTAACTGACCCGTAAAGAAAACAAGAGAATTTGTAGTGATTTTTTTTTTTAAAGAAGCCACTCTTGGTAGTGATGTTGGTTGGCATTTGGCCATAAGGTTTCTGTGGGTGGAAACTTAGAGGGCTTTTTTTTTAGGCTTGGTCATGGAGAACCTGTATGCCATCAGCGTATACCTGTCTTCCTGATGAACATTTCACATGTGAGCCAGAGTATGATGATAACATAGTGTTTCCATTTCTTTTTCTTTCTCTTACTGAGACAGCAATCATAAGCAGTTTGGACAAGTTTGTGTTTTAGTGTTAATTTATAATTAGGGATTGTCCAAACTATAGTTCTGTTTACAGGGAGTAAAAACAAACTTTTGTATCATTGCACTTTCAAAGGGGTCATCTGTTAATGTAAATACTAAGGTTTTCCCAAACTTGAGAATTCTGACAAAGACAAGTGTTTTATCAATATAATTTTGGAGAGGGTTTTTAGTAATACTATTAAATTACTCATCCCTTGGATGAAAAGAATAATTACAGTGGATATATTAATAAGATACTTACTGAAGGTTAAGTTTGGAGAACTGTCTTTGATAAAGGCGGCTTTAAAAACTTTCATAATGAAGAGAATAGTGGCTCAATTAGTGAGAATGCAGATTGCCCCATACAAGCATTAAGTGACGTATAATCAAGTTCATGTACATTGTGCATCTTCTGTATTTATTCATTGTGAAGGCTGGTTTCCATTTTTGGAGTGCAAAAAAGTAAGCCCCCCACAAAGAATATTTTAATACAAAGGACTGCTGCAGTACAGGGATCTTTAGATTTAAATTCATAATTGTTTTTTTAATCAGAAGAAACAGTTTGGTTATATCAAAATGCTGAAACTTTTTGGGTAGTTTAAGACTTGTCAGTAATTGTTTCAATTTTTTTGTCTTGATTTTATTAAATGGGAAGAAAACAAGCAGAAATTATAAAACCTGATAGAAATAAGATAATTTTATAGCTTGTTTTAAACCTAAAAAGATTTTAAAGTGATTTTGGGGAAAACTTTGGAAGACAATAATCATTTAAGATACATACATACTTTCGTATGTATCTTATTTTAAAACTTTTCTTTGAACTCCGCAGCCTGATTTTGTAGAGGTGATAGATAAGTCACTGCTTTTCATTTTAAAGGATGAAATTAAGTGAGATTTTAGTCTTTGATTCAGTCTTTCTTAAGTTAAAGAAGAAAAAAAAACAGTATCATGGAAAAGATCTGACCAGTAATTGTCACTTGAAGTGAAAAACAAGAGGAGCATTGTGCTGCATTACAAAGAAAGCCGCTTAAAGAGGTAAGGCTTGTAGTTATCTGGCTTCAAGAGCACCTGCTTTAATGGTCAGTCCTAGCTAGGGCATCAGGTCCACTTACTATCAGACCTTCACCCGAGACACAGTTTTGGTACCTACCCATATCCAGATTTTATGAATTAAAACGACACAAGTCTATTACGAGCACCCTTTATCAGAGGTATTTCCTGGACCAAAACAAATGGGCAATATTTGGAATAGTTAATCCTCTGTTCTAGAAGCTTTGAACTTTTCCAGAGAATGAAGTCATTCAGTCCATCTGATCCAGGTTATCCTATACCTCAGGACAACATAGATGAGTCATTTCTTATTCTTAAACATGACACAGACTCCACCCACCCACCCCCGCCCCCAGAGCATGTACACTAAGTTATTATAAGTAGTATTTTTGTGTAATTCACCATCTCAACAAAAAACTGTAAAAGACTGGTCGCTACACTCATATTTACTCTCAGGTAATAGGGAATGGTTATTTTCTAATTTTTGGTTTCTTAAATAAAAACTACTTCTATTTTCACTCAGTCCTTATAGTCTACCATCCACAGCATTTTCTTCCTTTCAACTAGAAGCCCAAGAGACCTTCTGAAACTCTACGCTAGGTTTTAGAAAGTCTGAACTTGTTATCTGAATTCCCTCAAAAAAAACAAAAGAAAAACTAATGTCCTATAATTGAACCACAGTGCAGAACTGTCATTTTACATTGGCCGGGAAAATGGTTCCTGATGAGAGCTCACTGTCTTGTAGAGCAGTTCTCTTTAACCATCTGTGAGTATACATATTGTATGTGTGATTTCTGGTAAAAAATTGTGTAACACTGCCTGTGTCTATCAGCCCAAGACATTTGCTTCAGTTTTCCAAATGCACATATTTTTAGAGAGGTGGATTATTCTATACAAATACTCCTCGCGTTCTCTTATTTAGAATCCGTATAGATATATTACCATCTACACTGAAAATCTTGTACTTGCACAAGTTATTTTAAAAAATAATAACAGTATGTATTTCTTCAGTAACCAGGTACTTGAAGTTTACTCTTGATATATTTGAATGTGACTGTTGGATTTAAGTGCACTATTACTCATGTCTTACACAATAAAAATTGCACTGTATGGAAAACGTATCTATAATGTGTGCTTTGCAAAAACCTCAGAGTGCTGTGATGTACAGTTTTCTACATGGTGAACCTGTCTGCGTCTAGGAGAAAAGAAAATGACGAACTTTCGTTAAGTCTGTGTAACATTTTAGTATAATCTGTAATATTCCCTTAAGTGGTAAGTTCACTTATGTCCTGGAATCATTTCTCTTGAATTGGCTGCTCTGTCAAGCTTGGTTTACTGAATCAAGAAACAGTCTTGTTGAACATGGTACAGTTATTTTTAGTGTATAAGGTTTGTGTGTTAAGATCCTCCTCTGACGAAGAGGACTGTTGCACAAATGCTAGTGTTAAATATCTATAGACAATGGTAATAAAATTTGAATACATTCAAAGGCTGACTTTTTCCCCAAATATTTATAAAGGTTTTTGCAGTGTCTTAATTAAAATTGCTATATACATGGGTAGCTCAGATGGTAAAGAATCTGCCTGAAATGTGGGAGACCTGGGTTCGATTCCTGGGTCAGGAGCATCATCTGGAGAAGGGACTGGCAACCCACTCCAGTATTCTTGCCTGGAGAATCCCAAAGACAGAGGAACCTGGTGGGCTACAGTCCATGGGGTCACAAAGAGCAAAGAGTTGGTCACGACAGAGCGACCAACACTTGACACTTCATATATTTTTGGACTTTATGTTTTGAAAAAATTCACATCAGTAGAAAATTTGCAAATAGTGCAGTGATCTCCCACATACTGTTCACCCAGGTGGAATACTTTATAAATCAACATAGGCTTGAACACCCTTGAGTGTGTGTGTGTGTGTGAGAGAGAGAGTGTGTGTGTACCATCACTGTTGTTTTGGTGAAACATCTGCAGGTATGTGCAGACATCATGACCTGTCCACCTAAACTTCACAGGTATCTCCTAAGTAGGAGTAGATATTGAAAATATATTTATTCAGTATGTAGTGAAAAGAAATTCCATGAAAGGCGCTCAATTATGGGGAATTATTAGAGACATACAAAATGAAAATTACACATATCACCTCACACCAGTCAAAACAGTGATTATAAAAAAGGCTGCTGCTGCTGCTAAGTCACATTAGTTGTGTCTGACTCTGTGCGACCCCATAGACAGCAGCCCGCCAGGCTCCCCCCGTCCCTGGGATTCTCCAGGTAAGAACACTGGAGTGGGTTGCCACTTCCTTCTCCAATGCATGAAAGTGAAAAGTGAAAGTGAAGTCGCTCAGTTGTGTCCTATCTTCGCGACCCCATGGACTGCAGCCTACCAGGCTTCTCCGTCCATGGGATTTTCCAGGCAGGAGTACTGGAGTGGGGTGCCATTGCCTTCTCCATAAAAAGGCTACTGGCAGTAAGTGGTATAGTGGGGAGCTTAGGGAAAGGGAACCCTCCTATAATGCTGGTGGGATGTAATTGGTAACAAACACTATAGAGAACATTATGAAAGTGTGTCTAAATGGTGAAAATAGAGCTCCCATATGATCAGATAGGCACATTCCTAAGAGAATAAGAGGAGAAAATAAGAATTCAAAAACAAGTGCACCCAAGCATGCACTATAGCACTATTAACAATACCCAAACACAAAAGCAAACCAAATGTCCATCGACAAATGAATGGATAAGGAAGTGACACATTTCCACAATGTAATAGGATTCTGCCATGAAAAAGAAAGAATGCCATTTGTAGTAACCTATGAATTGGGAAACAATATGGTATACAGTACTAAGTGAGGTAAGTCAGAAAAAGACAAACATCATATATCAATTGTATGTGAAATGGAAAAACTGATACCAATCCACTAATCTATGAAAGTGAAAGAGATGCACAGACTTAGAAAACAAATGCATGGTTACCAAAGGGGAAGGCGGGATGGGATACACTGGGAGGCTGGGAGTCATGTATCACACTGATATATAAGACTGTCAACAAGGAACCAACAACTACATGGGAAAGCAGGGAACCGTAACACCGTGTAACAACTTAGATGTGAAAAGAAGGCAAAGGTTGAACAGATATGTATATGTGTATAACTAAATGAAATCCTGTATACCTACAGCCTCCACAACAATAAATCAAATGTACTACAATAAATGAAAAATCTAAAAAAAAAAAGAAGAAGTAATAAGACATAAGCTGACGGTGGTTCCAGCTGGTATATTCAACCTAAGGTAGAATCAGATAGTCAAACTGACCGGAAGGCTTTCGTAGTACCAGAGTTGCGCATGAAGAAATGCTGCCATCTTGTGGCCATTTCCAACAACAGGAACCTAAAACCTATTCCTTTTGATTCAAAAGGACTGCTGCTGCTGCTGCTAAGTCGCCTCAGTCCTGTCCGACTGTGCGACCCCACAGACGGCAGCCCACCAGGCTCCCCCGTCCCTTGGATTCTCCAGGGAACACTGGAGTGGGCTGCCGTCCCCTTCTCCAATGCATGAAAGTGAAAAGTGAAAGCAAAGTCGCTCAGTCGTGTCCGACAAGGACTACTAAATGATACCTGCTGTCAAACAATTTTCATACAACTAATCAAAAATAATTTTTTGCAAAAGGAAAAGACTTGGAAACTAATTACAGCTGGTAAATGCTAGTTTCCTTCTTAAGTTTAAAATGTCCATGAAACATGCTCAATATCGTGAATCTATACACAGGAAAATTTAATTTGAAAAGGAATAAACTGGTTCCATATGAAAAGCCATCATCAAAAAGTCAATACAAAAAAAAAGGAAAGAATAAATGGTGGAGAGGCTGTGGAGAAAAAGGGAACTAATTTACGGTGCAGCTGGGATGTAACAACTACTATGAAGAATAGTAGAGAAGTGCCCTGAAAAGATGAAAATTTTCAGCCACAGGGTGATTGGGCAGGCGCACCTCTTAAGAGTGTCCTCGGAGAAACCCAAACAGCACCGTTACAACAGCATGTGGCTGCACACAGAGTGTCCACGGACAGGCAAGTCCAGAGCAGGAAGTGATCTGTGAACAACAGAAGACGACACAGCCATGAGGAAGAATGAGAGAATGCCACCAGCAGGAACACAGCTATACCCACAGCTAATCAGACGGAGTGCAGTCAGTCAGTCCAGTTGCTCAGTCGTGTCCGACTCTGCAACCCCATGGACTGCAGCATGCCAGGCCTCCCTGTCCATCGCCAACTCCCAGAGTTTACCCAAACTCATCTATTGAGTCGGTGATGCCATCCAACCACCTCATCCTCTGTTGGCCCCTTCTCCCACCTTCAACCTTCAATCAGGGTCTTTTCAAATGAGTCAGCTCTTTGCATCAGGTGGCCAAAGTATTGAAGTTTTCAGCTTCAGCATCAGTCCTTCCAATGAGTATTCAGGCCTGATTTCCTTTAGGATGGACTGGTTGGGTCTCCTTGCAGTCCAAGGGACTCTCAAGAGCCTTCTCCAACACCACAGTTCAAAAGCATCAATTCTTCGGTGCTCAGTTTTCTTTATCGTCCAACTCTCACATCCATACATGACCACTGGAAAAACCATAGCTTTGACTAGATGGACCTTTGTTGGCAAAGTAATGTCTCTGCTTTTTAATATGCTGTCTAGGTTGGTCATAACTTTCCTTCCAAGGAGTAAGCATCTTTTTATTTCATGGTTCCAGTCACCATCTGCAGTGATTTTGGAGCCCAAGAAAATAAAGTCTGCCACGCTTTCCACTGTTTCCCCATCTATTATTTGCCATGAAGGGATGGGACCCGATGCCATGATCTTAGTTTTCTGAATGTTGAGCTTTAAGCCAACTTTTTCACTCTCCTCTTTCACTTTCATCAAGAAGCTCTTTAGTTCTTCACTTTTTGCCATAAGAGTGGTGTCATCTGCATATCTGAGGTTATTGATATTTCTCTTGGTAATCTTGATTCCAGCTTGTGCTTCATCCAGCCTGGCATTTCTCATGATGTACTCTGCATATAAGTTAAATAAGCAGGGTGACAGCCTTAACATACTCCTTTCTCTATTTGGAACCACTCTGTTGTTCTATGTCCAGTTCTAAGTGTTGCTTCCTGACCTGCATACAGATTTCTCAAGAGGTAGGTCAGGTGGTCTGGTATTCCCATCTCTTTCAGAATTTTCCAGTTTGTTGTGATCCACACAGTCAAAGGCTTTGGCATAGTCAATAAAGCAAAGTAGATGTTTTTCTGGAACTCTCTTGCTTTTTCGATGATCCAGCGGATGTTGGCAATTTGATCTCTGGTTCCTCTGCCTTTTCTAAAAGCAGCTTGAACATCTGGAAGTTCATGGTTCACATACTGTTGAAGCCTGGCTTGGAGAATTTTGAGCATTACTTTACTAGAGTGTGAGATGAGTGCAATTGTGCGGTAGTTTGAGCATTCTTTGGTATTGCCTTTGGGATTGGAATGAAAACTGACCTTTTCCAGTGAAGTCAGTCAAAATCAAAGAACAGTATCATAAGCTATCCCATGAATCTGAAATGCACATCGTGAATACATGCAGGAAACGACAGACACAGAAATGGAAAAACTTCTGATTAACAAAGGAGAATGAAGGGGCCAAGGGATCCGCTATGCTGGTTGAGAAGAAACAAACTATGACATATACTATAGATAATCAACCGGGACCTACAGACACGAAGCCAATTCTAACAAGACTCAGGAATGACATACATGGGAAAAGAATCAGTGAGTAGTTGAGTAGCTGTCTCATGGAACTGTGAAACTGAGAAAGACTCTGGAGTCCTACAGTACTGTATACCAATGTTATTCCAACTCTGGGGGGAAAAAAGGCATAAAACAGAGGAACCAGAGCCAGGCATTTGGCATTCAGTCTGGCACATTATACCATCCTTCACAGTCCCAAAACATGACTTCCAGAAGCTCTGACTGCTTTAGAAACCAGAGCCAGGGATGAAGAAATCTTTCTGCCTTCTAGCCCTATGGCCCAACAACAACCTGAACACTACTGATTCTCAGAACTTAATATTCATGGGGGCTACTGAGCTTGATTTATCCAAGTCTATGCCCCAACCAGTAATGCTAAAGAAGCTGAAGTTGAACGGTTTTATGAAGACCTACAAGATCTTTTAGAACTAACACCCAAAAAAGATGTCCTTTTCATTATAGGGACTGGAATGCTAAAGTAGGAAGTCAAGAAACACCTGGAGTAACAGGCAAATTTGGCCTTGGAATGCGGAATGAAGCAGGGCAAAGACTAATAGAGTTTTGCCAAGAAAATGCACTGGTCATAGCAAACACCATCTTCCAACAACACAAGAGAAGACTCTACACGTGGACATCACCAGATGGTCAACACCGAAATCAGATTGATTATATTCTATGCAGCCAAAGATGGAGAAGCTCTATACAGTCAACAAAAACAAGACCAGGAGCTGACTGTGGCTCAGATCATGAACTCCTTATTACCAAATTCAGACTCAAATTGAAGAAAGTAGGGAAAACCACTAGACCATTCAGGTATGACCTAAATCAAAT
>SJYT01023675.1:0-199825 GCA_006410635.1 Cephalophus harveyi | reverse complement strand
GGTGATGAACAGGGAGGCCTGGCGTGCTGCGATTCATGGGGTCGCAAAGAGTCGGACACGACTGAGCGACTGAACTGAACTGAACTGAACATTAATAAAGTCGTATGCCAGTAGAAAGAGAGACAAACCATAAACACACTGAAAATAAAGAGCCAATTAAAACAATGGGTAGTATAAGAAGTAATCTGATTGCAAGAAACCATCGTCAGATGGAGAAGCCAAATTCTGGAAGATCAGGTAAAGAGAAAAAAAATATGTTTCATCTTTATTTACCAAGGGGCAATTTATCAACTTGTAGTAAGTCATAGCGTAAGAGTAAAGGTTTTTCTGGAAAATAAAGATTAAAAGCTGGTATATTTCAGAAAAAATCATAGAATTATAAATCATATTTATCAATTCATTCAGTTCCATGTAATTCATTCCTGTTGATCTGGATGAAGCTGTCAAGTTTTCTATCAGAGTTTTCTCACACAGTTAATTTCTCACACGGTTTAGCAGTATGGTCATAAGTTATCAGAAACATTTATCAAGAAGTCTTTTATGAATTTTCTTGAAGATCTTCATTTTGTAAAAAGAGTAAAACAATGATTGTCTATAGACCACAAAAGACTTAAATAGCATGGTGAAAGATCTGATTACAAGCCAGTTGACAAGAAACTTGGATATTTCTGTGACATACAACATTTTAAGATAACTGGAATATGACTGATAATATTATACAAGTACATATCACATTTTTAGGAATTCCATATAAATTTTAGAATATCTCTATTAATGTTATTTATCCATACAATATAAGGTTTATCTCTAATCACTTGACAATTCTTCTCAAGTAATTTAACATATCAAATAAGCCTAATTATTTTAATTTTCCTCTCTGAGTTCCCCCCGGGGTTCCTCTGAAGCATCCCAGAGCGAGCTGGAAGTCAGAAGAACTTTAGTTACAATTTGCTATTCAGGAAGGCAGTTTGTCAAAAAATATCAAATAGCTTTCAAACACTTGGTCCAATAGGATCATAGGTCCTTGTGAAGCAACTTAGTCACTTAAAGTGACAAAAGATTTCCAAAAGCAAATACAAATGTCTTAAAGGCAAACAAACTCATGATCTGTTACCAAAAGCTATATTTCAAGAAAACTTTGTTCTCTTAACAGAGAGAGGAACAAAAATCTAGTCTTGCATCAGCCTACTTTTGTAACAAAATCCACTTATCTAACTAAATTTAATCTAGTCTCAGCTGGACCATTTACAAAACTTCTTTATAGGGCTCTCTTTCTACAAACTAGTCACAACTTTCTGTATCCTTATTAGTTTGTTTTTCTACCTCCAAAACAAACACACACCTAAGTCTAGGGCACAGTCATTGTTTTCCCTTAACAAAATGTTTTTGCATTCTTCATACCTTATTTTGCTGAAAATGCCACATCCTGTTTTCTTTCCATAATGAAATATTTCCATTAATATCTTTAGTAGCTTCAATTACATATACAATTCTAACCCTTAAAAATCTTAATCTCTAGCAAAAACTGCCAAGCACCAAGTAATTGTAGTCTTCTCCATACCAGCATTTCCTGATTGGAATATTCCACAACCTCTAGAAACAAATAACAATTTCTTTCTTCAGTGTGGTACCAGATGTGTATCTAATAAACCCCCACATCTTTAGTTTCCCCTTCCTAAGGAGCTACTGTCCATAGCGTTGCAAAGAGTGGGACACAACTGAAGCAACTTAGCACACACACTCACTCATAAGGAGACAAGGTAAGTCAATTTAGACTTGTTTAGCAGTTAACATTCAGGTATTTTATCTTACTTGAACTGACTTGGATAATTCAATGAATTCCCATCATTTAATTTAACTTAGCAAAACTCAAGTTACCAAACATCTGGAGAAACTATTTTAGAAAGACATAACCAAAACATTGTTTAATAGCTAAGTTGGGTCCGACTCTTTGTGACTCCATGGACTGTAGCCGGCCAGGCTCCTCTGTCCATGAGATTTCCCAGGCAGGAATACTGAAGTGGGTTACCATTTCCTTCTTCAGGGGATCTCCCTGACCCAGGGATCAAACTGTCTATGTCTCCTGCATTGGCAGGTGGATTATTTATTCATGGCAGAGATTAGACTGCCATTATAATACTGATCTTGTTGTATTTAAATCTTACAAAAAAGATAAATAGCTCCATTTTCAAACATGGAAGGAATGCCACAGTGTTTGCAAACCAAGCCTTATTAGAATATCTAACTGACCCTCACTAGGCTAAAAATATCCATACACATTCTTTCAATAAGTGAATTTTTGTCTGGTGCCATACAGTATCCATGTTCATGGGTGGATTTTTCTAACTAAACTTGGGGCTTCTCACAGTATAGCATTATTCACAAGAGCTAAAAGGTGGAAACAACCCTAATTTCCATCAATAAATGGATAAGTATGATAGACATATATAATGGAATATTACTCATTCTTAAAAAAAGGAAAAGAAATTTTGACATGCCACACACAGATAAACCTTAAAAACATGCTAAGTGAAGTCACAAAAGGACAAATAATGTATGATTCCACTTATAGCAGGCACCTAAAGTGGTCAAATTCATAAAGACGGAAAGTTGTTGAATGATAGTTGCCAGGGTGTTGGGGGGGCGCGTGATGAGAACTTACTATTTAATGGGTACAGAGTCTCAGTTTGGGACAATAAACTTCTGGAGACAGATGGTGGCAATGTTTGCACAAAAGTGAGAATATATTTTATGAGTACATTTAAAATGCTTAAAATGATTAATTTTACGTTTTTTACATATTTGACCACAAGTTTAAAAAAAAAAATGCCGGGATTCATATAATTAATCTTGACCACACTGAGTGGCTGATTATGTAACCAGGCTGTTCAGATTTGTTTTAAAATAAACCTCAAAATATAACAGAATCACTACATAGTCATTAGAGCAATATGAGAAAGCTCTAGTCTATGTTTAAGTTCAAGATCCAGAGTAACATGCCCTTTCTCAGAACTCCAGGAAGCCGTTCAACGTAGTATTTTTCTAACACTGGAAATTCCCTTTCAAGTTAAATTTTTTTTGAAAAAAAGCAGAAAAGACATGAAACCTATCCTACCTTGACATTTCAGAACTCTAATCCATTTTGAGTATTATAATGTACTTAATTTTGAGTATTATAATACAGAGCAATGATGGCGTGAACCCATCTGCTAGAAGCCTCCCTTTGGAATAGCATCATCAATTGCCATTGCTGGAGCCAGTCTGAACCAACTTACCAGAGCTGAAGCTGACTGTTAACTTTCCAGGAATTTTGTCAGCTGCTTCTTAAATATAGGCATTATTAAAAATCAAATTACATGAACTTAACAAATAAATGAAATCACAAAGGTAGTTAATAACCAAATTCACCACTTCCTATGTATTTTACTGTGTTTTATTTTACTCTGTATGCTCTTGAGATTAGTTACTGTAGCCTTATCTCTATGGTGGAAATATTACCTAAGGAAATATTGCCATGTGGCACAGTACATCTCTCGCCAAATCCAAATGCAGTGTGACGTCATGCTGGTAGGCTGAAATTGGTCATGCTTTAAATACTTACACCATGGAAATGGGCAAATGCTGTAAATCAAGAGTTGTTACATTTTAAAAGGGTTATAGAAACAAATGAAGAAAACGTGACACAGACTATATGAGACCCATAATGCCTAACATATTACTCTCTTGCCCTTCACAGAAAAAGTGTGCCAATTTCTGGTTAAGATGTTGACAGAGATTGTGTTAATAAGAGAATCAGACTTAAAAGTGTGTGTGTCTGAGTCATTACACCAGAAATAGCACACAAAAAAATTAAGGAATAACTTTTCCAGTATTTAGAAACTGTTACCTAATTCAGCAAAGAAGTCACAACGCTGATGAATGAAGTTCTGACATGGTTCCACTACTGCCCTTTCATCTTACTCATGTTAATAAATAAAAGTATCACACCAACACTCATATCAGTACAAAATTTTGATATATGACAAATAGTACAAGAGAAAGAGTACTGGATTAGGAGGGAAAGGAACGGAGTTCTAATCTTAGTTATGACCTTGAACAATTTACTTCATCAGTTTTCTATTTTCTAAAATGAGTGGGTGGAAATACTCAGATAATCCCAAAAGGGATTCCCAATAATATATGACTACTCTATGACTGGATACTCTATGTGTGGATGTGAGAGTTGGACTATAAAGAAAGCTGAGCGCCAAAGAATGGATGCTTTTGAACTGTGGTGTTGGAGAAGACTCTTGAGAGTCCCTTGCACTGCAAGGAGATCCAACCAGTCCATCCTAAAGGAAATCAGTCCTGAATATTCATTGGAAGAACTGATGCTGAAGCTGAAACTCCAATACTTTGGCCACCTGATACCAAGAGCTGACTCATTGAAGGCAGGAGGAGAAGGGCATGACAGAGGATGAGATGGTTGGATGGTATCACCGACTCAATGGACATGAGTTTGAGTGAACTCTGGAACTTGGCGATGGACAGGGAGGCCTGGCGTGCTGCGTCATGGGGTTGCAAAGAGTCAGACATGACTGAGCGACTGAACTGAATCTACCGTTCCTTTTTCTTTTGAAAGCTTTGTTTCCCATACCAGGGTTGGTTTGTTGAGATCACTTTTATTTCAACAAACTCTATTCAAACTATTCCAACTACCAACTCAAGAACAAATGATGCCAGTCTTCCACTTCATTCCCCGGCCCAGCCCTGCCCAGTGACTTTCAGTTGAGCAAAGTCGTCCCAGTCTCTCAACTGAGGATGAGCCTCTTGGTGTCTAAGCTAAGCAGAAATCTTCCCAGCGTCTTTCTCTGAGGATAACCCAGGTACCTCTACTTAAATCTAAGTTTCAAGGGTACCTGACTCCTCCAGAGAATTTAAATACCACTGAATAAAACTTAGGATCATCAGCCAATAACAAGAGATTCAAGAACCAGGAGACACTCACCCAGATTCCTCTGGAGTCTCTATTGGCACCAAGCTCCAGGTCCTCATCAAGTTCAGGTGAAGGAGAGAAGTCTGTTTGGGTCCCTTCGTAGTCATCAGAACTGTCGACTAAAAGAAACGCACAGCCTAAGAGTTGCGAATCATGTTTTACTTGGCAAATTTTCTGAGGACCTAAGCCCAGAAGTCAGCCTCAGATTGCTCAGAGGGGCTGCTCCAAAGAGGTAAGGGAGAAAGAAGCCAGGGTATATAGAAGTTCAGTAGTCAGAACATCAAAAGACTACTGTTTATTAAAAAAAAAAAAAAAGCCAAACATCAAATTAAAGAATTTAGTGCTTTTCTAAGTATGGGAAGATCCGAGAGTCTGGATTCATTGAAATCATTCCTTTGATTTGCACCTCAGCTATCTGGGGCCAGCATCGTGCTTTTCACCATCGTGGGTCCCCTTAGGGTGAATAGTCCGGGCACCTGCCCATGGCTGCTGGCTTGATGACTGCACCATCCTTCCTTGACTGATGTGGCAGACAACATTTTCCATCCACCCCAGAAACCACTCACCTTTCAGTCTCTTGGGAATCACCCTTTCTTCTTGCCCTGTCCTCAGGAGCAAAGGTTGAATGTCTGCTTCCTCACTTTGCCCTCTCAAACTGGCAGCGTCTTCAGTGGGCTGCTCCACTCTGAAACATCCCTGTCTCCAGCCCCCTCAAAGCAAGCTCAGTATTATCTCCAACCTCACCACACCGTTTGCGGAAAACCAAAAGTAACTCCTCATGATATGATTCGGTGTATCAGAAAGGGCAGTGACCAGTGGCTGAGTCAGTTTTAGGGTCCCCCTGGTCTCTTGGGAATTTCTTCACCGGTTTAGGTGGGGCTGCACCTCTGAAGCACAGTGGCCTTGATAATCTCCTAGGTCTTTTGAGAGGCCAAAATCTAATTAAAATTTCAAAATTCAAGCGCACTAAAGACCCATAATGAAGATCATGTCAAAGAGGGAAAGGTGAAGAAATGGGGCCTTCTAGGAGTCTGTAAAACAGAAAGACATACTTCACAAAATCATAGATTCTTAATGTTGGAGGAGGCCTTACAGATGTTTTTCCAAAACCCTCACATGCATAAAAACTACTTGGAAAGCCCCTTAGAGATGCAGACTGGGAGATTCAGTAGGTCTGGCTAGGGGCTGCTTTTTCCAGGGGCCACACTGGGAGGTATACCTCTAGGGTATACCCTGTGGTTATCACCTTGACAGCACGTGGGGATTGCTCAAGAAGCTTTAAAAAATACTCCTGCCTGGACATCCTGCGGCCCCTGCCCCTCCGCACAACAATGTAACTGATTTATTTCAATCACTACCCCCTGATTCTAATCTGCAGCAAAGTGAGAACCGCTGCCCCAGATCAGTGCTTCTCAGCTTTAGCACATATCATCATCTAGAGAGCTTGTGAAACCACAATTCTCGCAAGAGCCCCAATGCAGAGATTCTGACTCAGCAAATCTGAGCTGCAGCCTCAAATGTGCATTTCTAACAAGGTCAAGAAGCAAGAGTTAGAACTGGACATGGAACAGCAGACTGGTTTCAAATCAGGAAAGGAGTACATCAAGGCTGTATACTGTCACCCTGCTTATTTAACTTATATTCAGAGTCAGTCAGTTCAGTTCAGTCGCTCAGTCGTGTCCGACTCTTTACGACCCCATGAATCGCCGCACGCCAGGCCTCCCTGTCCATCACCAACTCCCGGAGTTCACTCAGATTCACGTCCATCGAGTCAGTGATGCCATCCAGCCATCTGATCCTCTGCCGTCCCCTTCTCCTCCTACCCCCAATCCCTCCCAGCATCAGAGTCTTTTCCAATGAGTCAACTCTTCGCATCAGGTGGCCAAAGTACTGGAGTTTCAGCTTTAGCATCATTCCTTTCAAACAAATCCCAGGGCTGATCTCCTTCAAAATGGACTGGTTGGATCTCCTTGCAGTCCAAGGGACTCTCAAGAATTTTCTCCAACAGCACAGTTCAAAAGCATCAATTCTTCAGCACTCAGCTTTCTTCACAGTCCAACTCTCACATCCATACATGACCACAGGAAAAACCATAGCCTTGACTAGACAGACCTTTGTTGGCAAAGTAATGTCTCTGCTTTTCAACATGCTATCTAGATTGGTCATAACCTTTTTTCCAAGGAGTAAGCGTCTTTTAATTTCATGGCTGCAGTCACCATCTGCAGTGATTTTGGAGCCCCAGAAAATAAAGTCTGACACTGTTTCCACATCTATATGCAGAGTACATCATGAGAAATGTCAGGCTGGATGAATCACAATTTGGAATCAACATTGCCGGGAGAAATATCAATAACCTCAGATATGCAGATGACACCACCCTTATGGCAGAAAGCAAAGAACTAAAGAACCTCTTGATGAAAGTGAAAGAGGAGAGTGAAAAAGTTGGCTTAAAGCTCAACATTCAGAAAACTAAGATCATGGCATCTGGTCCCATCACTTCATGACAAATAGATGGGGAGACAGTGGAAACAGTGACAGACTTTATTATTTTGAGCTCCAAAATCACTACAGATGGTGACTGCAGCCATGAAATTAAAAGATGCTCGCTCCTTGGAAGAAAAATTATGACCAGCTTAGACAGCATATTAAAAATCAGAGATATTATTTTGCCAACAAAGGTCCATCTAGTTAAAGCTATGGTTTTTCCAGTAGTCGTGTATGGATGTGAGAGTTGGACTGTAAAGAAAGCTGAGTGCTGAAGAAAGGATGTTTTTGAAGTGTGGTGTTGGAGAAGACTCTTGAGAGTCCCCTGGGCAGCAAGGAGATCCAACCAGTGAATACTAAAGGAAAGCAGTTCTGAATATTCATTGGAAGGACTGATGCTGAAACTCTAATACTTTGGCCACCTGATGCAAAGAACTGACTCATTTGAAAAGACCTTGATGCTGGGAAAGATTGAAGGGGATGACAGAGGATGAGATGGTTGGATGGTATCACCGACTCAATGCACATGAGTTTGAGTAAACTCTGGGAACTGGTGATGGACAGGAGGCCTGGCATGCTACAGTCCATGGGGTCACAAAGAGCTGGACACGACTGAGGGACTGAACTGAAATGTTTTTTTTCCGGCTATTTAGGCAGCAACCTATACAGGACTCCTGCATCTTCAACAACAAGCACAGTCCATGATACACAGTGTATGTCGCTAAGTATCAGTACATAAACTGAATTAAAAATAAAAATTATCAGAGGCAAGATACTAAACAGCACAGTTGTGCTAGGTTGCTTCAGTCGTGTCTGACTCTCTGCAACCCCATGGACAATATCCTGCCAGGCTTCCGTCCATGGGATTCTCCAGGCAAGAATACCAGAGTGGGTTGTCATTTCCTTTTCCAGGAAATCTTCCCAACCCAGGGATGGAACCCGGGTCACCTGCACTTCAGGCAGAATCTTAACCACTGACCCACCAGGAAAGCCCCCAAACAGCAAAAGTCTAATCCAAATTCTAAAAGGAAAACTATTTCTTTTTTCAACAAATATTATATTGAGCTAGGCACTGTGCCACTAGAGATAAAAGACAGACATGATCCCAAATGTACAGCTTACGTTATAAATGACGACTTAAGTGTCTCATTTGAGGTTACAATCCCTTTGATCAATTCGAAAAGAGAGAGGTACAGAGTGACATGCTTCACAGGAAGGCTTTTCCCACCCCTGAGCAGGAGGAACAGCACATGCGCACACTGAGCGAACAAGCTCCTAAGAGATGCTGAGTCTGCTGGTCCCGTAGCCTTAGAGGTCATCCAATTTCGCATCAGTTTCCCACGTGGGAAACCAAGATGAAGTGAGTCGCTCACGGTCTCTTCGTTCCGTATCTCCTGACTTTGCTCCCCGGGTATATACTCCGCCAGTCCTTTCTGCGTCCCGCATTCTTCCCCTAGTCCTCCGCTAATCGCCAGAAGGAGCTTGTGCCCGGGGGCTCGGGCGGGTCGAGGTTCCTTGCGGTGGGAGGCTCTTGAGCCGCCCTCACCTGCACAGTCCGGCGCGAAGACTTGCGGTCTAGCCCTGCCGCAACCGGGACGCCGCTCGCTGGATTCGAAAGCTCGGCTGGCAGTGCGCGACCTCTCCTAAAGAAAGGTGGGAGGTGGAGCCCGCGAGAGGGGCTCGGGCCGCGAGGGCGGTTGCCATGGCAACCAGTGCCCTCCCTCGCGGTAACCCTACGCTGACGTAAGGCTGCCAGGACCGAAGAAGGAGATTGGTGCGTCTGGGGGCGGGTTTGCGCGCAGAGAGGATAAAGGCGCGGTGCGCCCGAGGCCAACTGGGCTTTCTGCTCTGCGCGCTGTCTCCGTGCCGCGTGCGTCTCCAGGGCCGCAGCGGCGCAGCATCTTTGGGCGGCTGCCTCGGAAGGTCAGTGCGGTGGGACTGGATGTTCCCTCGCGGCTGATCCTGGGAACTGAGCCTCTTTGAAACGGAGGCTGACGCCGCGGGATTGCCTGACCCCCCTGCCCCCCACTAGCCCGATAGGTGTGACAAGGCCGAGCGCCGCAGACTCGGAGCTCCCCGGGGCGATCGCGGGTCCCCAGCCGTCGCTGCGGAACTGGGAGGCCGAGGGAGGGTCGGGGTACTGCTGGGATCTGCTGGCGCGGCTACTGGCCCTTCCTAAGTTTCGAAAGGGCACCCCCTGCCAGGAGCGGTTTTTCTCATAAAACCGGTTTATCCAGTCATCTTCCTTGGAGGTTGAGCCCCCCCACAACTTTTCCATAGGAAAGTGGGAGGCTAAGGCTGGAGATGCGCCAGCGGCCCTTGTCTCCACATCTTTTGGGGTTCCCTCTCCTAGGCCAGTGTGTACTGAGGGGAAGGTGCGGGGCGCCCGCTCCCCAGGGCCAAGCCTGTCTCTGAGACCCTCTATGGCTCACGCTGAGAGCACCAGGATTCCCCCCCACCCCCACCCTTCCTGGCTTTCAGATCATCCCCACGTTAAGTCCAGACTTTACCAGCTGGTTGATGGAGTCTTTAGCAGTTCGCTAAGTGCTTTTATAAACTGCTTTTATTAAATCCTGTCAGCATGTGGTGTCCCCTTTCTAAGGATGGGGAAACGAGGTTGGCGAGGTAGTGTAAGCAGGCTCGCGCCAGAGGGAGGGCGGTGTCTGGCCTTGAACCCCGGGTGCTGGTGGGTACCCTTCTCCTGGGGAGCGGGGAGGAGGAGGAGCCGAGCTACAGGGGAGGGGGGCAGCGGGGAAAGTGGCCCCTTCGGCACCACGAGGATGTGTCCTCCTTGTCCCCTCTCTTAGGTACCCGATGTTTTCTCAGGGAAGAGTGGGGGTGCTGACAGGGGAGTTTGAAACTCAAGGGACCGGGTTTACAACCCCTTTCCCTTTGGTAATTAATTATGTGCCTGACCTTGGGCGGGTCAATTCATTCTGCAAAATGGAGAAAAGATCCCAGCTTCAGAGTTACTGTGAGGCTTAAATAAGAGTTCAGGAGAGCAGATACTTCCTCAGCGCTCAGCAGTTGAGGTGCCAGATTTTCGCGTTGGATCATTACTGTGAAAAGTACACGTTTGGGGACTTCTCTGGTGGTCCAGTTAAGCATCCCCGTTTCCACTGCCGAGAGCACAGGTTCAGTCCTTGATGGGAGAACTAAGATGCAGAATCCCACAAGATGCAGCGCCCCCCCCCCCCCAAAAAAAGAGGACACATTTATTTATATGAATTTTTTATGATTTAATGAGCAGGAGGATATAAAGCCAAGACTGCCTTGCAAATAAGCAGTTATAAGCATTGCTGCTGCTACTGCTAAGGTGCTTCAGTTGTGTCCAACTCTGTGCAACCCCATAGACGGCAGCCCACCAGGCTCCCCCATCCCTGGGATTCTCCAGGCAAGAATACTGGAGTGGGTTGCTGCCGGGGTCCAGCCCTGGTGGATCCAGGGAAATTCAAAGCGTGGACGGTGTAGGCGAGGAAAATTTATTTATTTAATTAGAAATATAAGGAGAGATTAGAAAAAAATAGTGTAGTAGGAAAATTTAGTGGAGAAAAGAGGCTGAATAACTTGGTTTACGTGGAGAGCTAATAAAACCTCGAGACAAGAGGTTTGCACCATCTATGTTAGGCCACCAGCGCCCGTTTGAATATTGGAGAGTGCCCCGTCTTGGGCTCCCTCTCTCACGGATCTTCGAAGCCAGGGCAAGTAAGTAGACATGGCGAGCCTCCACGCCCCAGATGGAAATTCAGCCAGAAAATAAAGAAGACACGGGGAGACCAAGCTGCTTCCGTGAGCAAGGCCCCAATACTTTTATTTTTTAAAAGAACTTTTATACCTTTCCCACAAATGATGTTGTGTACATTATCTTCTGGCCTTGGTGGCCTGTGAAACATTTTAAGACCCTCTTTTGATAAAGACTGCTCAACCAGAAAACTTATTTTCCCTTGAAGTGTTTTTTCTTCATATTTCTAATCTATGTCAGCCTCAGAAAGTATCAAACAAAGTTACATTTTCTCGAAGCAAAGATGCAGTAAGTTACAACAAAGAAAGAACCAATTAGCTCAAAAGTCTGATGTGGTCAGTTTCAAGGCTACACTTAGGTTTTCTTACATTCTAACTATGTTAACGAATGTGCTCCGAATGTGCTCCCAGGTGCGCAGTGGATAAGAGCTATGGGAACTTAGCAACAAGCATTGGCTCAACAGTTAAATCTTACCCCAGCGCTATGCTAATAACTTTTAACTCTTGGAAAGGCTTTATGTTTTAAGCTTCCCGTGCCTCTCACAGTTGGGGGGCTGTAAACAATCACATGCGTAGTTGTAAAAGTCCGGGTAAGGCAAGTTAGAGAGCCATCAGAGGGGTTTGAGCTGAAACACTTCTTTCAAATGCAGAAAACTGAAGCCCTAAGTTAACTTTTTCCAGAGAGTGTCAGAAGAGTACACAGTACAACAAAATCAGGCTGACTCTGGTTTTTTGGGGGGTAGATGTTCAGGAAAACTCAGGGTGAACCCCTGAAGCTAGATCACGCCTTTGCATTTTGTCCGGCTTCCTTCCTCATGACCATTGCCACGAGTGGGATTCCTCACGCTGGCTCCCGGCGTCTCCCCCTTTTTTGTTTTTTAAAACAGCCAGGTGTAGTTCAATTGCGAGATTCCGAACGCTCTGCCGAAGAATCCTGATAATACAAGGAAGAATGGTTATGAGGAGCAAGATTAGAGCACCCATAGCAACATAGCTGAAAACAGTAGACAGAATAGTCTTTCCAGAAATGAAGTTAGAGAAGGTGTGGAAAAAGTCATTAGCTGCTCCTGCGGCAGTAAAATCTAATCAGGAGTGTTTCTTGGTCTCTATCTGACCATGATTATACCCTCAAAACGTGATTCCCAATTCCCTCCTAGCCACAGTCCGTCTCATTTACCCTCAGGGGTGTCACACAAATCAACAAGACAATGTTAACTCTACTTTCAAAACCTACAATTCAGTCCCAACATGCATCATCGCCTCCTCTAGGGCATGCACCCCCACTTCTCGCTTCCCTTCTACATCCTCCTGTGTTGCCAACACCAAAGAAACATTTCCGGGCATAGTATCAACATATGGGGCAGTATACATTTGTTGAGTCAATGATATTGTTGCCAAAGTAACAATAACTAATAGTAACTGTAACAGTTGTTATTAAAGCTGAATCTTCTAAGATTAGTAAGCCTACAAATCGTCCTGAAAGTATTAAATCTTGTAGCTGTTGCAGTACAGCAAGGCCATGGTTATCATACCAATAAGTGGTTACAGTTACAGGACGTTTTAACACCACAAAAGAACAAACATTATTTTGAGGAGTTAAGATGAAAGCATACAATGTTCACAGGTCACTACATTAGGTCCATTTGTACATTAAGTTTTCCAGAATCATTGGTGAAAAGAAAAACATAAGGAGAGGATTAACAAGCCAAAATAGAGTAAATAGAGTCATTTTCTGGTCGGAATTTGCGCTGCAGCAGCTCTGTCAGTCCCGCCGGGATCTTGATGTTTATCTTGCCTCTCCTGCCGGCAGGTGCGGCCAAGCAAACGCAGATGGATGCTGGCGAGGCTGCTGGCTGTGAGCGCGGTGCACTGGGTCCCGTCAGTCAGGCTGGCCCCGCTCTCGGCTCCGGCGCGCGTTTGTTCCCTGCGGCGGCAGAGGAATTCCCCTTTTCTTTTGTGGTGAATGTCTGTCCGAGATCCAAATTGACAAATCTGCGTCCTGTGGAAAAAATATAAACACTTCTTCGACCTGCAGTTAATGGGTCGGGATCTTTTTATTGTCTGGAGAGGAGGTCTTTTCACTTTACCAATGGCTTTACATTTTATTGTTCCAGACGAATCAGCATTGAATTTATTACAAAGAGGGCCTGTTGTAAAATCTGATGGGGTAAAGCTATACTTAAATTCTCCTTTTTTAATTTTTGAATTAACAAAGCATATGAGGGTAAATGATGCAAGGTTTGACCACAATAATTTCCTATAGCAATCTGCCAATCATCATCAAACATTTGAAAAGCATCAAGTTGTTCTGTTATATGGAATTACAATCTTTGATGGCTCTTTACTAAACAATTTAATAAATCAATATACTTGAATTAATCTTTATAATTAATATGTTAATTAATATATATATTGCAGCAATGCAACATGCACACAACTAATACCAACCAACACAAACCAATGCATTGTAATAAAACATGTCTCACACACACAATATAATTATACAGTATATATAACATATGTTATCGCAGCATGCCAATCTATACCAATTAATATCAGCCACATACATATTATATTACTGCAATATACATATGTATATATAATTATACAGTATATATTCAATATGTGTATATAGTCTACATATTAATTTATATATGAATTAATTAAGTATACTGCTACTCCCCCCCCTTTTTTTTTGCACTGTGTAATTCCATCATTTTCTGCATGTTAGTGCTTTACCAACACTACAACCATAAAGAACACAATTTCAAGTACTGTACCTTTTAGTTTGGGGAGATCACAGTCTACAGACTCATTTACTTATATTAGACAAGATTAACCCATTTAACTTACTGCAGTTTTTAAATGCACATAAAATACAGAAATTGATGCAATTAAACAAAATTTTCAGGATTTTTTTTTTTTTTTTTGCAGGTTTAATTACCGGTCCCCATGATCACCAATGGTTATGGCTCAATTTAACTACACCAATTTATCAACCTTTCATATCCTTAAAGATAACATAAGTGAAAATTACAATTTCTTATCAAAAGGTTTAGGGTTTTTTGAATTTTAAATATTTGCTGTCCCTCCTCCCCTCACCTTAGGACATTTCAAATAAACTAAAAATAACCACATCTCACCTGCAACGTTCCTTAGCAATCATTTGATGTATAAAGTTTTAACTATGCCCCCAGTTATTTTAAGACACAAAAATGGCTGCCTACCAATCTGTCTTGTCACAAGTTAGAAATACTACATTTAAGAATTAATATGAGGGTTTCAAGTTTCTTCCAGTTTAGACATTTATACCTTTGTGCTTGTCGCTTCCGGATGTTACTGTAACATTGATATTTGTATAACCCATGTTTATGTACCTTATAGGTAATCCTTTAAAACACTAGTAATTTAAAACACTAGTAGGTATATCTTTATTAAATTTTATTTATACCCATACCCAATCAGGCAAACTGTAATTAGGCAAATATATTTATATTATGTATTTATATCAATATATGAAGTATTGTTAATTGTACCACCTATTGATAACTGAAAAATTGAGAAATCTCTTTTCTGAGCAACTATTTGAGACAGCACGTCCCTCCCCCATAGGGTAAAGGGGAGCAAAGGAACTACATAGAGTTAGAGAAGTTTCACAGGTATCCTCAAACTGCCAATTTAATATTTTTGCACTTTTAACTACTGCGGGGGCTTGAGGGCAAATGAAACAAAATTTGACCCCTGAAATCTATTAGGGCAACTTGCCAATCATTACTATTTTGTAAAAGACTTGCAGTTGATCCTCATTGAATGGAATTACTATATTTGTTACTTCTTTTCCAAAAAGTTCCACACTTCTTTTTCTTTCTTTTAAAATTAATTGTGCCACCAAGCTGGGATAAGGTAAAACTATTTTTCCTGGGGTCACTGGTAGATGGAACCAATGGGCCTTCTTGTCACAAGCATCCTGTTTTGTGGCAAGAATAATTTAATCTCATCTTTTGGTAATATTAATCCTAATTAACTGATCATTAAATCCTCATCTATTTTAACAAAAGCCAACTCTGTCTCACTAGTCAACTTTCCCTTAGAACTGGGATTAGGATTGTTTTATAAGCAATCAAACAAAAGGCTTTAAATCTGCAGTAGTCAGCTTTAAATGTGGGCATATCCAATTAATATCCCCTAATAATTTCTGGAAATCATTTAAAATTAGTGAACAATCTCTCCGCAGCTTTAAAGAGACATTATCAGTTTTCAAAACTTTTGGCAGACTTAAATATGAGAAGCAAGTAAAGAGGTGTTGCAGAACATCTTTATAAGCTTTTCCAGTTATCCTATCATAACCTAAATCTGGTCTATAGCTTTTTAGGTGACAAGTAACCATCTAATCTTTGCTTGAATACCTCCAGCAACGGGGAACTCACTACTCAACAAGGTTTTAAACTCTCCCTCACCTATTTTTCTGCAGCACTCCCATCCTGCATACCACTTTTTCTAATTTCACCAACTCATTTTCAGTAGTATGTGTTGGCCAGGAGCTGGGCCAGTCTTCTCCAGCAATGCAAGAAACATTTGCTCTAGTGTCTAACAACCTTGACATTTTATTCCTTGAATTAAAAAATCTTTTAAAGGCCTAGAAGCTGTAATTTTCTGCACCCAGAAAGCTAGATCACTAGATCCAAATCCTCTGGGGCTCCTAGCTTGAGAAGTCAAGGTTTTTCTGTTTGATAATAAGGGAAAAGCAAAAGCTGTGTTATTCTTTGACCTTTATTAATTTCCACAGTTTTAGTAGGTGGCGAGATCAAAACTTTTAATTTCCTTAGTATAATCAGAATCTACTACACCAGACACCACCGAAATTCCTTGAAAAGAAATCGAGTTACGCCCTAGCACAGGTCTTACAATGTCCTCAGGCAGGGGGCTCTCCACTCCCTTTGGAATCGGAGTAATCTGCACCTCAGGGGTTAATATTGTTGCCAAGTCTTTTCGCTCCTTTTTTCTCCTAGCCTGGGTGAGGCTCCCCTGAGGAGATTTTCTCTGAGGAGCAAGCTCTGCATACTGTGCATCCCTCCGCTTTGAAAGTTGCTGCTGCTGCTGCTAAGTCGCTTCAGTCGTGTCCGACTCTGTGCGACCCCACAGACGGCAGCCCACTGGGCTCCGCCATCCCTGGGATTCTCCAGGCAAGAACACTGGAGTGGGTTGCCATTTCCTTCTCCAATGCATGAAAGTGAAAAGTGAAAGTAAGTCGCTCAGTCGTGTCTGACTCAGCGACCCCATGGACTGCAGCCTACCAGGCTCCTCCGTCCATGGGAGTTTCCAGGCAAGAGTGCTGGAGTGGAGTTACTTTGTTTAAAAAACTTTTTATCTTTTTCAGCCTTAGGCAATGCTCTGGGAGGTTTTAGAGGCAAAGTGGGGAATTTTTAAGCCCTGGGGAGGCGCAAGCGGAGGTGGGGTGGTCGCCTTAAATCAGAAAGTGTTGGATAAATTTTTAAAGGTTTGTGTAGAGCGGGAGGGGGCTTGCCAGGGCTCTGGGCTGCAGCTTCCTGTAAGCACTCTCCTTCCTCCGGAGGAAGTCTCCCTCCTTTTATTTGTCAATGGCAGAAAAATATGATCTGCGTAGAAGGTGGAGACCCACCACCATCCACCGCTATAGCCTCTCCCATAGGCTATCTAATAGCCTCATGACGGGGGTCCAGAGCATTTCTTATCAAATTCCACAGAGCAAAAGCATTTGCAGGAACTTTTTCTGGCTCATGCAAAGTATAATAAGTTTTTAACTGTTTTGCTACCTTCACCCAAGTATCTAAATTAACAGTGTTCTTTTCTGGAAACCAAGGACATTGGTCTTATACAAATTTAAAAGGAATTGTTGAACGCTAGCCTTTTTAACTTTAATTTCTCTTTTGTTTAACAGTTGCAAAATTACTTATATAAAGAGTTGTCGTTGTTTTGAATCATTGTTAACCATGTCAGAAAATTAAGATTTATAGAAAAGTCTGCCTTGTCAAGGTTTTACCTTAGCCAAGGGGGGTTTTCTTTTCAACCCGTAGAAAGTCTGCCTAGTCAAGGTTTTTTAATTTGTCAAGGGGGGTTTTCTTTTCAACCCGTCTACCCTTCACTAAGGGGGGGTTTCTTTCAACCTGTCGGTTTCTTTCAATTGTTCAACTGGGTTTCTTTCAACCCAAAACTTCCCACCCTTCTTTCCCTACCTATCTTATGCAGGGGGGTCCACGACACCTGGAGTGGGGTCCTAGCCGTCCTGAAAACTGCACACTGAGGGAGACCTACCTTCGAATAGCCTGTTCCGGGCGCCACTTGCCGGGGTCCAGCCCTGGTGGATCCAGGGAAATTCGAAGCGTGAACGGCGTAGGCGAGGAAAACTTATTTAATTAGAAATATATGGAGAGATTAGGAAAAAATAGTGTAGTAGGAAAATTTAGTGGAGAAAAGAGGCTGAATAACTTGGTTTACGTGGAGAGCTAATAAAACCTCAAGACAAGAGGTTTGCACCCTCTATGTTAGGCCACTGGTGCCCGTTTGAATATCGGAGAGTGCCCCGTCTTGGGCTCCCTCTCACGGATCTTCGAAGCCAGGGCAAGTAAGTAGACATGGCAAGCCTCCACACCCCAGATGGAAATTCAGCCAGAAAATAAAGAAGACACGGGGAGACCAAGCTGCTTCCGTGAGCGAGGCCCCAATACTTTTATTTTTTAAAAGGACTTTTATACCTTTCCCACAAATGATGTTGTGTACATTATCTTCTGGTCTTGGTGGCCTGTGAAACATTTTAAGACCCTCTTTTGATAAAGGCTGCTCAACCAGAAAACTTATTTTCCCTTGAAGTGTTTTTTCTTCATATTTCTAATCTGTGTCAGCCTCAGAAAGTATCAAACAAAGTTACATTTTCATGAAGCAAAGGTGCAGTAAGTTACAACAAAGAAAGAACCAATTAGCTCAAAAGTCTGATGTGGTCAGTTTCAAGGCTACACTTGGGTTTTCTTACATTCTAACTATGTTAACGAATGTGCTCCCAGGTGCGCAGTGGATAAGAGCTATGGGAAGTTAGCAACAAGCATTGGCTCAACAGTTAAATCTTACCCCAGTACTACTCTAATAACTTTTAACTCTTGGAAAGGCTTTATGTTTTAGGCTTCCCATGCCTCTCACAGTTGGGGGGCTGTAAACAATCACATGTGTAGTTGTAAAAGTCCGGGTAAGGCAAGTTAGAGAGCCATCAGAGGGGTTTGAGCTGAAACACTTCTTTCAAATGCAGAAGACTGAAGCCCTAAGTTAACTTTTTCCAGAGAGTGTCAGAAGAGTGGGAAAGCACAGTACAATAAAATCAGGCTGACTCTGGTTTTTTGGGGGGTAGATGTTCAGGAAAACTCAGGGGGAGCCCCTGAAGCTAGATCACGCCTTTGCGTTTTGTCTGGCTTCCTTCCTCATGATCATTGCCATGGGCGGGATTCCTCATGCTGGCTCCCGGCAGGTTGCCATTTCCTTCTCTAATGCATGAAAGTGAAAAGTGAAAGTGAAGTCGCTCAGTTGTGTCCGACTCTTAGTGACCCCATGGACTGCAGCCCACCAGGCTCCTCCGTCCATGGGATTTTCCAGGCAAGAGTACTGGGATGGGGTGCCATTGCGTTATTGATCCTAAATCAGAGTGAGAGGTGGGAGAACTCAGGGGAGATGAAGATGGGCATGGTCCGCCCTGGGACAGGGTCCTGGGGCCAGGAAATTGTCAACCGGGCAGTGACTGACCTTTGGTGAAAGCAGTTTCACTGAGTGTGGATCAAGAAGGCCTGCTAGGAGGGGCAGGGGATGTGGGTTTGGGGCAGTATAAACACTCTGGAGACCCCTAAGACTGGAAGGAAAAGTTGAAGGCTGGATGAGAATGCTAGGTTTTATCAGGTTTATAAGCAGAGGGCAAAGAACCGTTTAAGAGGATTGGTGGGACTAAGGGCTTGGGAGTTTGAACTGGCTGGGGGTTTCGTGGGTCTCTGGGGCAGCATTGATCTACATTGGGTGAAGTTTCTAGCTCCCCACTATATGTATGCACTGACCATTTCTTGGGGCTGGATTTGGAAAAATTTGGTAAATTATGGTTTTTAATCACACAACATAAAATTTACCCTCTTAGCATTTTTAAGAGTACAATTCGGTACTGTAAGGTATATTCACAGTGTTGTGCAATGGATCTCTAAAACTTTTTTTATCCCACAAAATGAAAGCTGTGCCTGTTAATCAAGCACTCATATCCCCTCTCCGTTTCTCCCATGGCAACTAAATTTCTACTTCCTGTTTCTATGCTTTTTGACTACTTTAGATAACTCATGTCACTCATATGGATGGAGTCATACTGTATTTGGCCTTTCATGGCCAGCTTATTTCAGTTAGTATAATGTCCTCCCGGTTCGTCCGTGTTGTAGCATTTGACAGGATCTCCTTTTTTGAGGCTAAATAATATTCCATCACATGGACATACCACATTTTCCTTATCCATTCATCTGTTGAGAGCTAGATGCTTGTAGCTTCACGCTGAATGTGCTGGAGACGTGACCTAATACATTTTTATTTACTATCTCTGTGGCTGAGGATGATGAGAGCTAGAGATTTGGGAAGATCACAAGCTTAAGGGAACCAATGATGCATCCTCAGAAAAAAGGTCTGTTTTCTCGCTTTTCAATATTCCAAGTTAGAGTTTCTTTTAATATTTTCGAAATAGAATTATCTGTCTCCAGAGAAATCCCAATTGAATTTTCCCCAAGAACTGGAAGCAATGTTCTCTGAAAACAGAGGACATTCTGTTTATTGTGGTGTAGACAAACCCCTGATACTTCTCTTTCCTGCCTGCCTGTTTGACATGGAGTCTGAATTCTCACATGCTTTAAGCACTGTTCATTGGGACACACAGCTCCCTGGGAGAGGCAGCCTTACTGGCCCCTGGCACGTAAAACCAACATGTCCAAAACCAAGCTTGTTTGTCTTCTTACCTGATCTGCTCCTCCAGGAAGCTCATGCACAAGTTGGAGGTCCGTGTTATTCTCGATTCTTTGCCAGTTGCTCCATGTCCCAACAATCACAGCCAGCTGGGCTCAGAGCCTGTATCTCTCTCAGTCTTCATGATGCCACTGCTTTCTTGAGCTCTGCTATGGTTGGGGCATAAAGGTAGATGCCTAGAGATGGGAAGGTTTGTATAACAACCACCCCAGCAAGGCTTGCGCTGGGGAGATGCTCAGTTATTTAAGGAGGAAAGTCTGTTGGCCTGTTCCTTTTTCATCCTTTGGAATTAAAGTAAGCAAAGTGCTTAGGGGAGAAAGTCTATGGACTTTCATCTGATCTTCGGTCATCTTTGATGGTTTCCATTTGTAAGTTTGATAACTGTCTTGCCAAAGCAAGTCTTATTCTACAACAGTTATGCTCAAGTGTAATCTGGGGGTAACCCTGAGGTTCCCTGAGACCTTTGTAAGGTCCATGAGGTCAAGGCTATTTTTAAAGTAATACTCAGAAATTTTTTTGCCTTTTTCATTGTTTCTCTCTCAGATATGTGGTGGAATCTTCTAGAGGCCACATGGCTTGTAATGAGCTTTTCTGCTGATCTAATGGGGGTGTGTGCTTGTGTACTCTTCTGTTTCTAGAATCTTCTAAGGATAGCAGGCTTAAAGTATAAATATATGCATTTTCAGAGATAAACTCCATTTGTTCTTATCACTTCTGTGCGTTTTTATTAGCTACATGTTGCTATATCTGCTATTATCTTTGGAGTCCATTTTCTTTTAATATCAATATGTCATTGCTTTGAAATTCTAAGTTGAGTCTTTGCCTATATGGAAAAATAACAAAAAGTTTATTTTAATTAATTTTTTTTATTTAAGGATACATCATTGGCTTAGAAGACTTGATTTTTTTTCAACTCAAAGTTATACCATATATGTGTATATGGAGTCCATTTTCTTTTAATATCAATATGTCATTGCTTTGAAATTCTAAGTTGAGTCTTTGCCTATATGGAAAAATAACAAAAAGTTTATTTTAATTAATTTTTTTTATTTAAGGATACATCATTGGCTTAGAAGACTTGATTTTTTTTCAACTCAAAGTTATACCATATATGTGTATAAATGCTGAAAAGAAATGACTCAAGAGTCCTCTGAATCATGGAAAGAGGAATTTTTCTCCAGATAAATGTACAAAATTAAATAATACATGAAAATATGAACACTTTCCTCAGGTTTTACAGATGTTAGAAATTTAACTTGTGTGTCTGACGCCACAGAACATTTTGAATAATATTTTGGTGGCAATAGCATTATTCTGAGATCAACCGTTCTGAATGAATGAAGTGTAGATAGGATGATCTCTTTAAAAGCCAAACATTATTTGTTACAGGTTTCCCAACTAGAAAAGAAAAAACTATTGAAGTATGACAAAATAGGTTATTAAATTGCAGTGGCTGGAGAAACAATAAAGCCTTGTTTGGATGAAAAAGCATGGAAAAAACTCAGCACAGCCAATGTGACAGTAGCTTGTCAAAGACTTAGCTGCAGACATGAAGACTCACAGTAGAAATGTGTATCTTGCAAGTGGAAGAATCTGTGGTCATGGCTGGACTTACCATTTTGTTTGTTTTCATACTCTATCAATGCCAAACCAATCATCAAAGACTAGCTTTTTAGTGAATGTTTGACAGCAAACACAAATAGTGCCAGTCTTTGGTATAGAATTATTTTTTTTAATTTCATGGTTTATCCTGGAGCAACTGTTGAATTTTCACTGGCACTGCACCAGACACAGTGGCTAAAAGTACCGGGCCCTTTGCAGGAATCAAGGCAGTGGCACCACTCGGTACTAGAAGTCATGGTATTCTTCACTGCCATATGCTTTCCTGTAAAAAAATAAAAAGTAGAAAACTTAAGGCCTGTGGTTGCTCTCGTTGTTTAGTCCCTGAGTTGTGTCTGACTCTTTTGCAAGCTCCTCTGTCCATGGGATTCTCAGGCAAGAATACTGGAGTGGGTTGCATTTCCTTCTCCAGGGGATCTTCCCAACCCTGGGATCCAACCCGGGTCTCCTGCATTGGCAGGCAGATTCTTTACCACTGAGCCACCAGGGAAGCCCCTTACTTAAGAATGCCCTTGATGAAACAGTAAAATGATTAATTTTTATTAAACCTTGAACCTTGAGATGTATCTTTTTAGCATATCATGTGGTAAATGGATGTACTTGTTGTGTACCGAAATATGATGGTCGTTTTGAGATTAAGCATTTTTTGTGATTGAATTGTGAGCTGAACTGGTCACTTTTTTTTTTTTTTTCATAGAGTACTAGTTTTACCTGAAAGAATGACTGACAAACTATGATTATTCATACCTGGATAATCGGCAAACATTTTCTTAAAAAAAAAAAATAGATAAAGCTAGCAAGCCTATCAAGGAAACAACCAATGGTATCTGTTGCAGGTTAACTTGTATCCACTATTGTGTACTTGACAGCTTCCCAATACTTAGGAATTTTCTGATGAGATCAGTGACATTAACTAGTATAACTTTGAGGAATTGTACAGTCAAGTGTGTTGGCAGTTAGAAGCTCTGCATTAATCACTGAACGAATATTTTCCAAAAGACCAACGCATAGAATTGTAAAATCATACAGGAATAAAAGATCTGTTCGAAGCATTAGATAGACAAGTGGGTTCTAATGTTACAGGTACAAAAGTTTCATGATAATGTCTTCAGATTCTGTGTTGCAGCTAACTTTTAAAGAAACTAGCATGTGTTGAGTTCTGGATATCAAAGGTGAGTATCCAGAATTATCTGAGAAGGCTTTTAAGATTCTGCTCCCTTTTCCTCACTGCTTTGCTTTGTGAGTCTGGATTTTCTTCATTTACTTCAATCAAAGCAACAGATTGAGTTAGAAGCAGGTGCAAAAATCCAGTTGTTTTTCTATTAAGGAAAACATCAAAGAGATGAGTAAATTTAAAACAGTGGCACTCAGATCAGTACGTTTTTTGTTTTGGAAAATATATTTTCATAAAATACGTTTATGTTAACACTAGACAGAGGAGCCTGGTGTGCTATAGTGCATGGGTCACAAAGAGCTGGACACGACTTAGCAACTTGGACAACAGCAAAAGGAGTTCTGAGACCAGAAAATGTGAGAGCTGCTACCTTAAAAGCAGTCAACTGAACTTGGAAATGGCAAGATAATAATCCTGACTTGGAAAAGCTGCATGCTGTAGATGGGTGGAGGGCTTTTGGGTTTTGTTTTTAATGTATATGCATTGTTAATCAAAGCCATCCCATAATAGGGACCGTAGTGCTGCTTGATGGTTAAGAACTGGGTTCCCCGAGATGGGTGGTGGTTGCGATGGTTAAATGCTGTAATGCAGGAGGGCATTCATGGGCCTGTGCCTGTAGTGAGCATTACATGTTAGCTAGTAGCAGTTGTAGAATAAGAACCAACTCAGTCATGAATTGTCCACATTGCTCAACTAACATACATTGTCTGAAGTTTCATCTAGCAGTGCTGTTGGAAATCTGACAGCTGACAGAGGTGGAGGCCACAGGGCAGTGTGCAGAGAGCAAAGACCTGACCTTGGCAGGGGTGTGCAGGAAGGTTGCTGTTCGAACCAGTAGAGTAAGCCCTGCACTCTGATCTACTCACCTTGGGTAAAGTTGGTGAGGAAGAAGAGCTGGACTGCAATAAAATATACATGATCCGGGAAGAGGGGAGAAAATGGCTTTCTAATTATCCTCTCTTAAGAGATGGTCGTGAAACAGAAATTAGTCACGGCCTGCTCAGTATTGCTGAGGGCCTTTTTACCTTAACAATCTGCTTTTCTAGTCTGGATCATCCTTAAGATAATGTCCGAGTTAGCACTCAGATGTTAACATCTGAGTTTCATAGGGTGCTGTGTTATTTAGTCCGGGACCTATTTTCACTTCAGTGGTACGTGGACAGATGGTAATGGTTGTGAAGACTGGAGGCTTTCACTTGGATCTGTGGCTTGGTGTTCCTGGCATGGACGGCTCTGTACACAGTAACCTCCGCTGTGACTTTAGAGCCCGTTGTCGTCGGCACTGTGTGGCTCCAGTTCTAAATCTCAGCCAGCCTTTGTTTGCCTGAACTTTGCATGAGCCACGTGTATCCTTTTCACAGGGCTGGGCTCACGGTCGTCTGTAGATTGGCTCCCTGTCCCCACACTCAGCAGCCTCTTTAGTTTGGTTCATGAATCCAGGGCATGGCTTTGCTTGGGAGCTGGCGATCTTAGTGTTAGTCGTGGCTAAATGATTTGTGTTTTGAGAGGTCTGGAAGGTAAGCAGTTACATGCTGACCTCTGCTTTCTTGTTTATTAAAATTTTATTGAAGTATAGTTGATTTATGATGTGTTAGTTTCTGCCATATAGCAAGCAACTCAGTTATACATACATATATATATATATTCAGTTTCATTATGATTTTTCACAAAATATTGAATATAGTTCCTGCTATACAGAAGGAGCTTGTTGTTTATCCGTCCTATATAGAATATCACGTTGGCCAAAAAATTCATTCCGGTTTTTCCGTAAGATGTTTTCCTATGCTAATCCCAAACTCCCATTCCTTCCCTTCCCTACCGGCTCTTGCCTAACAACTTCAAGTCTCTTCTCTATATCTGTGAATCTGTTTTTGTTTTGTAGATGTTTTTTTGTATCATATTTTAGATTCCGCATATGATATCATACGATATTTGTCTTTCTATTTCTGACTGGCTTCACATGGTATGATAATCTCTGCAGTTGGCATTGTTTCTGCAGTTGGCATTGCTCCATTCTCTTCTGAGCGCTAAGTTGCCTCAGTCGTGTCAGACTCTGTGCGATGCTACGGACCGTAGCCCACCAGGCTCCTCTGTCCTCTGTCAATTCTCTAGGCAAGAATACTGGAGGGGGTCGCCATGCCCTTCCCCGGGGATCTTCCTGATACAGGGATCAAACCTGCATCTCTTCAGCCTCTTGCATTGGGAAGTGGCTTCTTTTCTACTAGCGCCGCCCAGGAAGCCCTTCATTCTTTTCGATGGCTGAGTAATATTCCGCTGTATATACATGAACCGCGTCTTCTTTATCCATTCATCTGTTGGTGGGCTCTTGGATTGCTTCCGTGTCTTGGTTACTCTAAATAGTGCTGCATGAACATTGGGATGCATGTGTCTTTTCTGAACTCCGCTCCTTTTGTGTTATAGGTGTGTCACAGAGAGCATGCCAGTTGTTCGGATGTTGCAGCGGGTTGCCTGCTGGATGCTGCAGAGCCCAGCCTGTGGCTGCCTGGCTTCTGTCTTTCCCAGTCGGCTTCTGGGGACCTCTCCTCGGCAGATTCCAGTGGATGCCAACTTCCACTCCACTTCATTCTCGGAAGCAGACCAGCAGCGTGTCCTAATTACAGGTTGGGTTTTTTTGCTTTTTTTTTTTTTTTGCTTTCTCCTGCCTTTGTGGCTTCATTATTTTCTTTGTGTGGCTGTATATTCATTTTTGGAATGTCTAACATACCACCAGGTAACATATATTCTTCAGAAACTCCCCATCCGCTCTTGGCTTCCTCCTGAATTGTGCAAATCCCTGGCGCTTATTTAGTCACTGTTGACAGGGCTTGGTTTCCCTGCCCAAATCTTTTGTCATCTGAAGAAAAGACCTAGGAACCTGGGGATGACCAAGCTACTCTGGGAGTTGGTTCCCCTTCCCTGCTCAAGATCCAAGGTGTGTGGACAAAATGTAGACTCGGGAGTCTGGCACATCTTTCCTTGGCCAGGCTCCTCCGGCCAGGCAGTTACTGCATATTTGTGTCTTGGAGACAGAGCAGATAGCCAGGGCCTGCCCGGGGCTCAGGGAACTTCTCGCCATGACCTCATGGAGCCTGGGTCTCATTGTCCACAGACTGGCTCGCCAACCCCTCTCACCTCGTGTCCCCACAACGTCCAGTTCTGCATCTGCTCACTGCACATTGGACCGTCTGCCCACATGTCTTTCCAGCTGACCCAAGCCCACCGCTGATTGATTAGCACATTTTTATTGTCTTCTGTTTGCCAGAATTTCATGCCTTGACTTCACGTCATTATCCATCTTCAGTGTGTGCATCTTTCTCTCACTACCACCTCCTCCTCCGCTGCTGTAAATGGGTTTCGAGTGAGGTCTGCTCCCTTAGCACTTCCCTCCCTGACTCTCCCAGCATCTCGTCTGTGTCTTTGATTCCCTCCTCCCACCACTAACAAAGCACCCTCCAGGTATTACTGTCAATGTGCTGGTTTCAGTCACATGTTTCCACGTGATTACAGGAAATCCCACGGTCTGCATCTTCCTGCCTGATTACTTTCTCTCAAAATGGAATTTAGGGTTGTATTCCCCTGAATGTGTTCCTAGACCCCCAGCTCTCCCATGTCCACCAATGGCGTTTGTAAGCATTCAGATTAAGATGCTGTAATCATTTTTTTAATGTTCTTAGTACCTCCTTTCCCAGCCAGTTATCTGCTCTTTTTTGGGGTGACTTCTTGGTTTTTGCCTTGTTTCTCCATTCCTATTCCACTGCAGGTCTATGGAGGAGGGTGCTCTGGATAATCCCACCAGAGGTTGATATCCAGCTATTATATCTGCAAATAAACTTATTTACAAAACAGAAACAGACTCCTAGACTTAGATAACAAACTTATGGTTATAAGGGTAGGGTGGGAAGGATGAGGGGAAGGGACAGTTCAGGATCAACGTGTACACACTGCTGTATTTAAAATGGATAACCAACAAGGACCTACTGTATGACGCATGAAACTCTGCTCAATGTCCTGTGTGGGAGCAGCCTGGATGGGAGGGGAGTTTGGGGGAGATGGATGCATGTGTATGTATGGCTGAATCCCCTTGCTGCCCACCTGGAACTATCACAACATTGATACCCCAATATAAAATAAAAAGTTTCTTAAAAAAAAAAAAAATTACATGTGACTTTAAGTGTTCTGATATCCGTAGGAGACAAGCTTCATAGCCCATCAAATAACAAAGCCAAAGCTTCTAGTGAGTTCCTGGCTGGGCAATGCTCTTGCTCGCCTGTGACTGTTCTCTTCCTGTTCCCTGACTTCCCCTTAGCCACCCCTCTGCTGGAGAATGTTCTGTCTCTGAAACTCATCTGATCTGATCTCTGACCTAGCTCAGAGAAGGTGATTCAGTTCCATCAGGCCATCCTGGGGCGTCACCTAATTAGCTAAGATTACCAGTAGAGTTTTATTCTGTTATTACATCCTGGGAATAATTGAACTGATGCGATTTAAATTAAAGTTTCACCTTTTTCTTCTTTATCCAGGGGGTCTTGGCCAGCTTGGAGTGGGTCTTGCTAGCTTGCTGAGGTAAGAACTCTCAAAGCTGAAATTTAAAATCTGAGTTTAGGGGTATGTGAAGTTTATCTTTGCTCCTGTTTAACCACTGAATCTGTCCTCTCCCCTCTTGCTCCTGAGTCTTTTACCATATTGTATCTAAATGACCGTTTGGAATGCATTTCATTGTGCCTCTTAGTATCACAGACTTTGCCTCAGGTCCTTGACTCAGTATCCCCCATCCTGGTCCTTTGCCCTCTGCCTGTTCTAGGTTAGGCAAAGTAAGACCTGCCTCCAAATGGGTCAGTCAGTTTTTTGATGTCTGGGGACTGAGAGAAGAGCATGTAGTAACTGAAAAGGAACAAGGTGGGATTTAGAGAAAGTGGGATAAAAGGAAAACAGAGGAGAACAGGGGGGAAGAGGGAAGGACTCCAGGGCCCTGGGAGGATATTGGTGACAGGTGCATGGACAATGATGGGGTAAGGCATAAGCAAGAGATGCAGCCCCAAGCGTGGCTGGAACTGCAGGGATGCTGGTTGAGGATGGAGAGGAAGAAGGGCTCATGTATAAAGGTGGGATTTGGAGGCAGGCAGTACATGGCAGTTCCTCTGGGCAGGATGGTTTTCATAGGACCTGATATGTCCTCAAATGTACCATGTGGTATGTTTAACTTTCCCTTTAGGAAGCGATTCGGGAAGGACAATGTGATTCTGTCTGACATTCGGAAGCCCCCAGAACACGTCTTCCTTAGCGGTAAGAGGCTCTCAGAGCAGTCGGAGAGGCAGCTTGTAGGATTTGTATCATCGCTCATAACCAGGCTTGTGAACTAAAGGAGGAGGAGGAGGATTTGAGGCACACTTGTGCTACTTAAAAATGTTTCCTGCTTTTGGATTTCCCTGGTCATTAGGTGGTTAAGACTCCATGTTTCCAATGCAGGGGGCATGGGTTCAATCCCTGGTCAGGGAACTAAGATCCCACATGCTGTGGGGGTGTGGCCAAAGAAGAAAAAAAAGTTTTGTGGTTTTGTCCTCAATAGTTCCGTAAAATGTCCTTGGTATAGTCACTGCTTGATCAGGTGATCCAAGGACTGGGGAGTTCATTAGACCTTGATGTAAAGTCGTGGAGTAATATCTTTGGATGTAATCTGCAGCCATATCTGTGGAATAAAAATTTGGATTGCTACCTTTCCGAGTTTTTAGTGAACTTAACTCAGAGAGAAAGCACACAAAAATCAAGTTCTGAAATGAGGAAAAGGAACTCTTAAGTTTTGGAGAAATTAATCCTCCTATTTCAGCATGGGCTTGCTCTTAAACACCTGTGCACACACACGGATCTCAGACTCCAATGTTTTTATGTATTTTTTATTTTTTTGAAGTTCCCGAGAACATATTTTATTGGATAAATATGTGCATTGCATTCTTATTGTTGCTCTAACCTCCATAAAATAGTAACTTAAGAAATTAAAGTTCTAGAGGTCAGGTCAGAAATTAAAACTCATTTCATTGGGTTGAATACAAGATGTCTGGGAGAGCTGGATCCCTCAAGACGCTCCAGGGAGGATGGCGCTGGCTTCCCAGATCACTTGCTCGTCAAAAATATCTTTATAACATCTCCTAGTCCTTCCTGGTTCCGTGTCAGTCTCTTGTGGTTCACCTTACGGAAGAGCATTAATGTGCTGAAAGTGGGGGAAATTGGCATTGCAGAAATCTGGCTCTACCTCCAGCCTAACCAAGTGTGTTGAACCCACAATTTGTGGGTTATTTATATCACGGTGGGTTTTTGGCTTTTGTAAACCCACGTTATCTATTCCTTTAAAATATGTAGCTTGTTTAAGCGGAGTGAAATCACCAGGTGCCTGCTGTTTGGCGTGAACAGCATCGGCTCAAGCCAGCTGCCTGGTTTTGATCCCAGTTCTTAATCTTAATTCTGTTTGATTCTGGCAAGTTACTTAACCTCTCTTGGCCTCAGTTTCCTTCTCAACAAAATACTCACCTCAAAGTTTGTTTGAGAGTTAAATATACAGTAAGTCCCCTACTTTCAAGTTGCAAACTTTCAAAGATGTAAAGGTGCATGTGAGCTTCTGTATGCCAGCTGTTGTTCTGTACTATTGTACTTTTCAAGGTGCTAGACTGTCAGATTAAAAATATTTTATTTTTTGTTTGTTTTTTATGTATGTATTATTTGCATTAAAAATTCTGTAAACCTATTGCAGTATAGTACTATATAGCCGATTGTGTTAGTTTGGTACCTAGGCTAACTTTGTTGGACTTATCCCTGGGTTTGGAAGTTCCTCTGGAGAAGGGAATGGCAATCCACTCCAGTATTCTTGCCTGGAGAATTCCATGGATGGAGAAGCCTGGTGGGCTACAGTCTGTGGGGTTGCAAAGAGTTGTATGCGACTGAGCAACTAACACACACATGAACAAATAGGACTTAGGAACATGCTCTCAGGATGAACTCGTTCCTATGTAGGGGATTTCCTATACAGGAAGCCCTTAGAATAGTGCTCAGTATGGAGTGTGTATGTTAGTAGCTCAGTCAGGTCCGACTCTGTGACCCCATGGACTGTAGCCCGCCAGGCTCCTCTGTCCATGAGATTCTCCAGGCAAGAATACTGGAGTGGGTAGCCATTCCCTTCTCCAGGGGATCTTCCCAACCCAAGGATCCAATTCAGGTTCCTTGCATTACAGGCAGATTCTTTACCGTCTGAGCTACCAGGGAATCACCTGGGGGCTGGGCTTTGTATTCTGCATAAGAAAAATGCTGAGTTGGTCTGAATAGTTGTTACCAAGTTGGTAGCAATGGAATCAAAATCAATGGGAAAACCTGTTGAAGTTTTCAAGCCCTGAACTCCTTCGCTTGCCTGATTCTCTGCTCCTTGCAGGCCCGTTTATTTATTCCGACATCCTGGATTACAAGAATCTTCGGGAGATTGTGGTGAACAACCGCATCACCTGGCTGTTTCATTACAGCGCCCTGCTCAGCGCAGTGGGGGAAGCAAACGTGTCCCTGGCCAGAGCCGTGAACATCACTGGTGAGTCTCTGGGTCATGCCCCAGGTGCCCTGTTTGCCGGATTCCCCAGTTCCTTGGGAAGAAGTTTCCCAGCTTATGATGGCTGCTTATTTCAGGACTGCACAATGTCCTGGACGTTGCCGCAGAGCACGGTCTGCGATTGTTTGTGCCAAGCACCATCGGGGCGTTCGGACCTACTTCTCCACGGAACCCAACCCCTGACCTCTGCATCCAGAGACCCAGGACCATCTATGGGGTGTCCAAGGTCCACGCTGAGCTTATGGGCGAGGTAAGCATCGCTTGGCAAGGCGACTCAGTGTCTCCTTTTCTGTTTTTGTCTCAAACACCTGCTAATTCATCCTTGGAGAGGACTTCCTCCCTCCTCCAATCCCTGCCCCCAGAAATGCTCGGGGACTGATTGTGTTTGCCAAGTGGCTGTAGCCATAGCTCCAGCAGAATCCTCAGCCCGTGCTAACACTCAACACTTCAAACATGCCCCCCGTGTGGCACCCTTCCTTCATTTGCTGCCCATCTTACTTGCATTGCACTGTTCTCCAGGCTCCTGAGATTACTATTATTAGAGCTAACTTTAAAATAACTTCAAGTGTCCTTTTGGTTTTCTTTTTTAATACACTTTGTCTTTATACTGTATAGCACATCTTTTTTTGTCATGCCTCGTAGCTTATGCCTATGGGATTTTAGTTTTCCAACCAGGGATTGAACCTGGGTTCTCAGCATTGAAAGTGCAGAGTCCTAACTACTTGACTAAAATGTCCATAAAAGGGCATTTTAGCCAGTGTCTGACCCTTCAACTCATGTATCACAGTGACCATCTTTCCCTGTGCTCTCTCAACACTACCTCCCAGGACAGGATCATGGAGATTTGTCCAGGACAATGAGCAGGGTCTTCCTTCCAAAGAAAGGCAGAAACTCCCCACTGTCAGCTGATCTGTTATATTTTACTGTGTTGTCTAAGAGAAGGCAATGGCACCCCACTCCAGTACTCTTGCCTGGAAACTCCCATGGACGGAGGAGCCTGGTAGGCTGCAGTCCATGGGGTCGCTGAGTCAGACACGACTGAGTGACTTCACTTTCACTTTTCACTTTCATGCATTGGAGAAGGAAATGGCAACCCACTCCAGTGTTCTTGCCTGGAGAATCCCAGGGATGGCGGAGCCCAATGGGCTGCTGTCTGTGGCGTCGCACAGAGTCGGACACTATTGAAGCGACTTAGCAGCAGCAGCAGCAGCAGCAGTGTTGTCTAAAGATGTTATCACCAGAATGGCGATTATTTGTCGATAGCAAACTTCAGGGTTATTTGTTAAAGAAAAATGGCAATTCTAGGGTCTTCATTTCCTCGAGGAGGATTTTAAGATGACTGTATGGGGAGATGTTTGAGGAAAAGGCTGTTAATTCTTTGCATTGCTCTACCTGATTTAAAAGATTCTTTTTAAAGTTAAGTTTTCTCTTTCTCGTAGTATTATTATTACCGGTATGGATTAGATTTCCGGTGCCTGAGATATCCCGGAATCATTTCTGCTGACTCCCAGCCTGGAGGAGGAACAACTGGTAGGGTTGTTTTTATTCCTTTTTTATGTAAAATTAGCTTTCTATTTGCCTGGTGCAGTGGGGATGGATCTGCTGTCATTTCACCATATGCTGGCTGGAGTCTTTGCATCCTTTCTAAAAAATGCATCTGAGAAGCTCATTGAACCCTATTGACTTAAATTTGTTCAGGACAGCTCAACCAATGCTATAAATCCAATGGAATTTACTACCCACAGTGCCAGAATCAAACTGACTAATTTCACTAAGCATATTACCTTCCAAGTTCATCCATGTTGTCGTAAATTGCAAAATGTTCTTCTTTATGAGTGAGTAGTATTCCATTGTGTACATTAGCCAAATCTTCATCCATTCATCTGTTGATGGACATTTACATTGCTTCTATGTCTTAGTTATAGTAACTAAAGCTGCAGAGAATGTTGGACTGAGTGTATCTTTTCAAATTAGTGTTTTCTTTTTCTCTGAATATGTACCCAAGAGTGGAATTGCAGGGTCATGTGGTAGTTCTATATTTAGTTTTTCGAGAAACCTCCATACAGTTTTCCACATTGTTACCATTTTGGACTTGAGTATGCATTATGTTCAGCAACTCCCACATCAGAGATCCTTCCCATATGAGGGGTTCTGAGATATAACATAAAAGATACTTGACAACATCCGAGGGGTTTTTACTATAGCTTTGTAGTATTGTCTGAAGTCTGAGAGGCTTATACTCCAGCTTTGTTCTTTTTCCTCAGGATTGCTTTGGCAATTCTGGGCCTCTTGTGGTTCCATATGAATTTTAGAATTACTTGTTCTAGTTCTGGGAAAAATGTCATAGGTAATTTAACAGGGATCACATTAAATCTGTAGAGTGCTTTGGGTAGTATGGCCATTTTAACAATACTATTGTAATTCTTTCAATCAAAAGCATGGGCTTTCTTTCCATTTCTTTGAATATCTTCAACTGAAATTTGAGGAATTTTTTTTAAGGGATTTTAAAAGAGCCTTTGGGTTTGGTTACTTTTAAAAAATTTGCCTAATGCAGTGTTTCTCCAGGAAGGCACTGGGAATCCCTGGGGATCCTTGAGTCAGACCCTCTCAAGGGATCCAGGAGGTCAAAACAATTTTCATATTAATACTAAGATATTATTTGCCCTTTTCACCATCCTTTTCAAGTATACTGTGGAGTTTCTCACAGGCTGCCTGATGTATGTAGCATATCAGACTGAACACAGAAGCAGAGATGCTTACTATTTCCTATTGAGCCAGGGAATAAAGAGATTTTTTGAAATGAAAACACACCATTCTCCTCACTAAATTCTTTCTTACTTGGAATCTATGTTCTTTTTTCACATATCATACATATGACTGTGTGGGCTTATTATCATTTTTAAGTGGAGAAATATTTTTTTAAGTTCCCAGTGAATTTCTGATATGGGAGGTGTTGCTAATTTCTGATACAGTAGATGCTGCTGTGTGTGTCTGTGTGCTCAGCCGCTCATCGTGTCTGACTCTGTGCAACCCCATGAACTGTAGCCCGCCAGGCTCCTATAACTTACCTTAATCAAACCTTTGTGGGGGCTCTCAGTGATTTTTAAGCCCACAGAGAGTTTCTGAGACTAAGACATCTGGGAACCACTGCCTTAATCCAAGAGGCTCACTCATAATTTCTGTTATAAGATGACCCTCAGACAAGCTTCTCTTTCAGACTATGCGGTCCAGATTTTCCATGAAGCTGTCAAGAATGGCAGATTCGAGTGCAACCTGAAACCCGACACGAGGCTGCCAATGATGTACATTGACGACTGCCTCAGGGCCACCCTGGAGGTCATGGAGGCCCCAGCAGAATCCCTGTCCATGAGAACCTACAACATCAGCGCCATGAGCTTCACCCCCGCGGAGCTGGCCCAGGAGGTGCTCAAGCATGTTCCAGAACTCCAGGTCACCTACAACGCAGATCCTGTCCGACAGGCCATAGGTGAGTCCACCGCTGCATCCACCTCAGAACCAAAGTTCAGCTGCAGTCCGCTGCACGAGTCCTCGTGGAGGAGAAGGAGCGCGCAGTGGCTTTCCCAGGGGCCCGACACCTTCGGAAGAAGGAGCTGCTGTCTCACCAGAGCTGGCAGATGGCACAGTTTTGGGAAATGATGTCCAAAGTGGGTGGACTAGAGCTGTCCAAATAAACAACTTGTCCGCATTTCACCATTTGCCAACTTAAATATCAAACAAACAGACATAGTATGAGAGCAGCCCTGGGTTCTCAGAGGCTGTGACTGTGCCCCTGTGTGAGTGCCATGCCATCTGAGCATGGCAGTCCCACCTTACAAGTCTGCAGCGGACTCTCCTAGTAGGTGACAGCTCACAGTGCCTGGCAGTAGATACAGGCTTCTAGTCTAAGAAGGTGACTGTGTGTGCCCGCAATAGCTGATCTGCTCTGCTCAAGGGAGATTTCAAAGAGAACGTTTCTGTCATGGGCTGTTGACCTTTATTTAAAATGTTCTAGACCCTTTTGCAAACCTACAGCCTGAATAACTTAAGCTCTTTTCCATGTCTTATCCTAGCGGATAGTTGGCCAATGAACTTTGATGATAGCAACGCTCGGAAGGACTGGGGATGGAAGCACGATTTTGACCTCCCGGAGCTGGTGACAACGATGTTGAACTTCCACGGTTCTGAGAGCAGAGTTGCCCAGGCTAACTGAAGGGGCCGGAGGAAGAGCTCGTGAGTCCTGGGTGGCTGTCCAGGGAGAGCCATAACAACCCTGAGGTTCCAGACCCCAAGGAATCTAGGTGATGTGGGGCTGAAGGACTAATTAGATTGAATTTTCGCAGCTCATATTGAACTGCCACATGGAGAAATGACTTGGCTTTAGCATCTTCTCAATGCTGTAGGTTTGGTGGTAGCCTTTCTGAATCTTTGCTGTTTGCCTAAACTTGTCCAAATCACAGAATGAAGACTTAAGTCACAATCATTTCCGTTTCCTTAATTAAGATGAAGTGACCACTTCTGGGAAGATATGTGACATTTGTATTAAATTAAACTTAATTTAAATATCACTCCTAAGACTCCATCATTCCCTTGACTAACACCAAAGATTACTTTTTAAAGACCATCAAAGATAATCTCCCAATTTAAAAGAATTCTTTACTATACCATCAGAGCCTAAAAAAATGTCTGTGTATTAATCCCATGTTCACAATGTTCAAGAGATTTTAACCTGTCAAAAATGATCACTTCCAATTTATTTTTCCCTAAGAAGATTCACTGCTGCTGCTGCTGCTAAGTCGCTTTAGTTGTGTCCAACTCTGTGTGACCCCATAGACGGCAGCCCACCAGGCTCCCCCATCCCTGGGATTCTCCAGGCAAGAACACTGGAGTGGGTTGCCATTTCCTTCTCCAATGCATGAAAGTGAAAAGTGAAAGTGAAGTCACTCAGTTGTGTCCAACTCTTAGCGACCCCATGGACTGTAGCCTACCAGGCTCCTCCATCCATGGGATTTTCCAGGCAAGAGTACTGGAGTGGGGTGCCATTGCCTTCTCTGCGAAGATATACTACTGGTAGGAAACTAAGAATATCGGAGATGATCTGACTGTCAAGGGGAGCATCTCTTTGATTGCCTTCCTGCTGGTGAGCTAGGGGGTAGCGACTGGGACTTTGATCTCTTACCTTCCATGTCAGACCCTCCTGGAGCTTGTCTAAATGTACAGGTTTGGGGGCTCCATGCCTCCAGGTGGACTCAGTTGTTGGAGATGGGAATCTCAGAGGACCATGGGTTATTCTCTTCCAGCACTGGGCCCCCAAATTTAGACCAATTCCAAACATGATTTTCTAAAGAGGACTTCCTTACAACAGCCTTTCTATGCACTCTTATATGAGCTTTCGAAAGAGCTCCACTAATCCTCGGAAGGGCTTCTCGGGTGGCTCAGCAGTAAAGAATCTGCCTGCAATGCAGGAGACCTGGGTTCGCTCCCTGTGTCAATCCCTGGAAGATCCCCTGGAGAAGGAAATGGCAACCCACTCCGGTATTCTTCCTGGGAAATTCTGTCCTGGGAAATCCCGTGGACAGAGGAGCCTGGCGGGCGGCAGTACCTCAGGCTGTAAAAGGTGGACGTGACTTAGTGACTAAGCAACAAGCAAACACTTCAATGCAAATGGAGGATGGAAAAGGAAGGAGGCCTGTGTTCCCAACATCACTCTACAGGGCCATTCACCTGCTGTTCAGAGATACTCACGTGCCCATTGTGGGGAGGGGGCTCTATGCTCTGCCCCCTCCCCTGTCCCCTAGTGCCCTGAAGCCTGCCGACAGTGCTAGGTCTGCAGGGTTCATAATCCAGGGACCTAAAGGAGACCGATCGCCTAGCAAATAGGCGGTGACACTCTAAATATTTCCCTTCTTTCCTTCATGACACTTGAACATGAGCCTTTCTGGCACACTGGAAATCCACAAGTCTTCCAAATAAGTACAAAATGTGAAAATCTGATTTTAGAGGGGTGTTTGATTTGGGGGAAAAGCTTTGCACCTGGAGGAGAAATGAATTCGGGCCGTCACTTTGCCTGAGGTTGTGGATCTTGCCCGAGTCACTTCCTGTCTTGAGTCTCCACTTCGTCACCTGTGAGAAACAGCGTGAGCCTGGCTGCAGCTTCCTGACTTCCAAGGCTGTGGCTTCAATCAGGGGACTAGAAACAAGACCATAGTTAAACATTTCCTGAAAAAGTAACATTGGGTATGTTTGAAAGCATATCTGTAAACATGTAATTTATGGGGTATAAGAAAACCAGCTGGGGGATAAGAGGAGGAGGGATAAATTGGGAGACTGGGATTGCCATATACACACCACTATATACAAAGTAGGTGATTAATAAGGACCTGCAACACAGCACAGGGAAGCCTACTCAGTACTCTGTAATGACCTATATGGGAAAAGAACCTTAAAAAGAGTGAATATATATATATATATATATGTATAACTGATTCACTTTGCTGTATACCTGAAATTAACACAATATTGTAAATCAACTATACTCCAATAAAAATTATAAAAAACAATACTGCCACAACCTCACACCTGTGCTCAGGGACCACCCATTCTCACAGGCCGCCTCCCTCCCCACCCACACTTTGCTTCTCTTGTGTAGTTTTTGCTCATCAGAGGGGGGCCTGGCAATGTTTCCTCACTTCACTGGTGAGACATTAAGGCTCTAATGAAAGATGAATCAATATTTCCAGTCCTTCTCCTCCTTGAAATAAACCATTATCAAAATACCTTAATGAAAAAATATTTTGCTTAAAATTATTCAGCACATTCATATTAAAGCAAAATTATTTGGTTGTCTTGCTGAGGACTATGTAAAGCTGAATTGCACATTTCCAGTCAGCGAAAGAGGTAGAATATATATATTGCAACAGTTTGACAATTTCTAGTTTTCTCCTTAAGTCATTGAGTTTGGGAGTGGGGGAAACTTTTGCTAAGTATCTTCCATATGCTTTGATACTAATTTTGCAATGTTTGGAAATAAACTCTGGAAATGAACTGCTGTGCTGATGTATTTATTCAGTCTTGAAACAGATGGGATTCTGTTTGAAAGGGAGAAATTATTTTTAAGAATCTTTCTGTTTTAGTAAAAGATTAAAAAAATGTCCTGTTCATACTGAATTTTGTATAATTGTATGCAAACTGTTTTCAACACTTCTGTTTAAAGATGGTTTACAACTCCCTGGGAAGATTCCTTTGCACTGATAAATAATAATAATAATACTCATTTTAGTGAGTGTTTCTGTTTTGCTATTTAATATCATTTTTCACAACAAATATCAGGGAACCCAGATTGACTTCATAATTAAAAGCATATGTCACTTATACCTCTCCTATCCCCAGGAGAAATTTTAAAACACCGATTTTAGCATTTCTCCCCCTTTTCACTTAAAAGTTGGGTGCATATTTACTATCTTTTTTTTCCTGATCCAAGGTACTCTTTCAGAAGTTCCTGGGTTACTGTTGTTAAGTTGTGACTCTTTTGCAACACCATAGACTGTAGCCCATCAGGCTCCTCCATCCGGTCCATGGGATCTCCCAGACAAGAATACTGGAGTGGGTTGCCATTTCCTCTTCAGGGGATCTTCCTGACCCAGGGATGGAAACTGTGTCTCCTGCATTGCAGGCAGATTTTTTTTTTTTTTTAATCACTGAGCCACCAGGGAAGGCCTTTCCTAGGTTAATAGAACAATGGAATTCTCATATGCACAGATAAAGTGAAAAGTGAAAGTCTCTCAGTCATGTCCAACTCTTTGCAAGCCCATGGACTAACAGTCCATGGAATTTTCCAGCCCAGAGTACTGGAGTGGGTAGTCATTCCCTTCTCCAGGGGATCTTCCAAACCAGGGATCGAACCCAGGTCTCCCACATTGCAGGTGGATTCTTTACCAGATGAGCCACAAGGGTACGGGGGTTAATAGCCACCTGTTGCTCTGGCTAAGCCATGAGAAAATCACCATGGGAAAAGAAGAAAAGCAAAATAATAGCAATACAGCATAACCCAGATAAAAGCACATTGGGTTGATCAGTTGGGGTTGTCATTCCCTGCTAAGCTAAAGAAAAACGTACTGTGGACCTTGGAACGCTGGGTCAGCACAAGTTCATAACACTGCTTGTACACACACTAAGATGTTTTCCCAAGGCATATGTGGGTCTATGACCTCCAGCTAGGTGATAGCCCTTGTACAAGAAAATAACAAAGATAGTTTAGAGTAATCAATAACCAGAGATCAAGTTGCCAACATTTGCTGGATCATCGAGAAAGCAAGAGAGTTCCAGAAAAACCTCTACTTCTTCTTTATTGACTATGCCAAAGCCTTTGACCGTGTGGATGACAGCTAACTGTGGAAAATTATTCAAGAGATGGGAAACCAGACCACCTGACCTGCCTCCTGCGAAATCTGTATGCAGCTCCAGAAGCAAGAGGTAGAACTGGACATAGAAAAACAGACTGGTTCCAAATCAGGAAAGGACTATATTGTCAAAGCTAAATATTTTCACCCTGCTTATTTAACTTCTATGCAGAGTACATCATGAGAAATGCCATACTGGATGAAGCACAAGCTGGAATCAAGATTGCCAGGAGAAATATCAATAACCTCAGATATGCCGATGACACCACCCTTATGGCAGAAAGCAAAGAAGAACTAAAGAGCCTATTCATGAAAGAGGAGAGTGAAAAAGTTGGCTTAAAATTCAACATTCAGAAAACTAAGATCATGGCATCTGGTCCCATCACTTCATGGAAAATAGATGGGGAAACAGTGACAGACTTTATTTTGGGGGGCTAAACAATGGAAACAGTGTCAGACTTCATTTTGGGGGGCTCCAAAATCACTGCAGATGGTGATTGCAGCCATGAAATTAAAAGATGCTTACTCCTTGGAAGAAAATTTATGACCAACCTAGATAGCATGTTGAAAAGCAGACACATTACTTTGCCAACAAAGGTCCGTCTAGTCAAGGCTATGGTTTTTCCAGTGGTCATGTATGGATGTGAGAGTTGGACTGTGAAGAAAGCTGAGTGCCGAAGAATTGAGGCTTTTGAACTGTGGTGTTGGAGAAGACTCTTGAGAGTCCTTTGGACTGCAAGGAGATCCAACCAGTCCATTCTAAAGGAGATCAGCCCTGGGATTTCTTTGGAAGGAATGATGCTAAAGCTGAAACTCCAGTACTTTGGCCACCTCATGTGAAGAGTTGACTCACTGGAAAAGACTCTGATGCTGGGAGGGATTGGGGGCAGGAGGAGAAGGGGACGACAGAGGATGAGATGGCTGGATGGCATCACTGACTCGATGGACGTGAGTCTGAGTGAACTCCGGGAGATGGTGATGGACAAGGAGTCCTGGTGTGCTGCAATTCATGGGGTTGCAAAGAGTCGGACACGACTGAGCGACTGAACTGAACTGAAAATCACTGTAGATGGTGATTGCAGCCATGAAATTAAAAGACACTTGCTCCTTGGAAGAAAAGTTATGATCAGCCTAGACAGCATATTAAAAAGCAGAGACATTACTTTGCCAGCAAAGATCCATCTAGTTAAAGCTATGGTTTTTCCAGAAAGCTGAGTGCCAAAGAATTGATGCTTTTGAACTGTGGTGTTGGAGAAGACTCTTGAGAGTCTCTTGGACTGCAAAGAGATCCAACCAGTCCATCCGAAAGGAAATCAGTCCTGCATATTCCTTGGAAGCACTGATGTTGAAGCTGAAACTACAATACTTTAGCCACCTGATGCGAAGAACTGACTCATTTGAAAGGACCCTGATGCTGGGAAAGATTGAAGGCAGGACAATGGCATGACAGAGGATGAGATGGTTGGATGGCATCACCAACTCAATGGACATGAGCTTGAGTAAACTCCAGAGTTGGTGATGGACAGGGAGGCCTGGCATGCTGCAGTCCATGGGATCGCAAAGAGTTAGAAATGACTGAGCAACTGAACTGAACTGAATCAATAAAATGGGAGACGTGACTGGGGATACAGGAGGCTGACTTCATCATAGCACAACAGATACTCTCTGCTTACCAAGACACTAAATAAAAGTGATGTGGCTCTGAGGAACAGGGCTCTTGATCCAAGAGGTCTTGAGTCCTCTGGTCCTATCTTTAAAACTTTAATTCTGTCTCTAGTTTTTTTTTCCCCTCAAACTGCATCAGCCACTCTCAATCCCTACGTGCTGTGCTGGCTGCAGCACAAGGGAAGCCCAAGAATCCTGGAGTGGGTAGCCTATCCCTTCTCCAGGAGATCTTCCTGACCCAGGAATCGAACCAGGGTCTCCTGCATTGCAGGTGGATTCTTTACCAACTGAGCTATCAGGGAAACCTCGCACAGATAAAAACATTTGCTTAAAATAACGAGCCTGGGACTTCTCTGGTGGTCCAGTGTCTAAGACTCCATGTTCCCAATGCAGGGGCTGTCCATCCCTGGTCAGGGAACTAGATCCCCGATGCCTCAACTAAAGATCCCGTGTGCTGCAACTAAAACCTAGCACAGCTAGATTAATTAATTAATTAAAGGGAAAAAGTGCCTATGGCAGAAGAGGCGCCCTGTTATTAGTTCTTGTGAAGTCTGGGATGCTCACCTGCCTCCCCATGAAGCCAGGAGAACTCTGAGGGAAAGACCCAAGAATGGCATTTCGCTTTCTCCTTTCCTGGAACCCGACACAGGCAGGATGAAAAGGACACATTCAGAGCCCCGGAAGCCCAGCCCTGCTTGAAGCCAGATGCAGCAGAGACCCGGAAACGGGATGTGTTTCTTCCTGCTTTGGTGACAGGTTGCTGGGCTCTTATCCATGCAGCCATCTGGAAACCTGTCGATCCGGTTACTGCTCACTGAGCGTCTTCACCTTTGTGTGTTTGTTGCTCAGTCGTGTCCAACTCTTTGCAACCCCATGGACTGCAACCTGCCAGGCTCCTTTGTCCCTGGGGATTCTCCAGGCAAGAACACTGGAGTGGGTTGCCATGCCCTTCTCCAGGGGATCTTCCCAACCCAGGGATGGAACCCAGGTCTCCAGCATCGCAGGTGGATTCTTTATCATCTGTCACCAGGGAAGCCCATGAATACTGGAGTGGGTAGCCTATCCTTTCTCCAGGAGATCGTCCTGATCCAGGAATTGAACCAGGGTCTCCTGCACTGCAGGCATATTCTTCACCAGCAGATCTACAAGGAAAGCTTTGGCCTTCTGCTGATACTCTGTCCAACTCCACTGCCTGGAAACACCTGACTTACCTTTAATGCTGCAGGAATCGAGGCACCAGGATCCCTTAGAAAAGGGGGATCAGCCCCCTCCCACGTCCTGTAGCAGCTGGCATAGTGCAGAGCCTGAGCTGCAGGTGGAGCTGAGGAACCTCTATGAAGGGGACTGTGGGTCTTAGAAGAACCCAGCCACCAGTCTGAGGGATCTGGATTGGGGAGAGCCCTGCAGCGGGAGGCGAGGCAGGTGATGAAGGGCTGGGACTAGGGCATGTTGGAAAGAGACGGGAACATCCAGGAAAAGGAGAGGGAACCCAGACGAAGTCCTCCAGGTCTGCCCCCAGAATCTGGGACCTGTACAACGGCACCCTTGGAGCCATCCAGGACGGGGAGGCCTTTAGGCAATAACCTGATAAAACACCTACGGAGGATCAGCCAGATGGAGGAGACACACGAGGCAGGGTGTGGGGAGGGTGCAGAGCTGTCATGCCCTCCCTGAGTGCAGCACCCCCCAGATGCTCCCTGAACCCCTTCAGTCAGGGTTTGAGTGTGAGTGACTAAAGTGAAAGTCACAGTGTCAGTCACTCAATCATGTCTGACTCTTTGGGATCGCATGGACTCTAGCCCACCAGGCTCCTCTGTCCATGGGATTCTTCAGGCAAGAATCCTGGAGTGGTTTGCCCTGCCCTCCTCCGGGGGATCTTCCTGACCCAGGGGTTGATTAAATAGGGATCGAAAAACAAACTCTCAGCTGCACATAAATGCTACATTTTTCAAAGCAGAAGGTGCTGGCTTTCATCTGATTCTCAAAGGGTCCCTCTCCAACACAAAGGGTAAAGAACCATGATGTGAGGGATCCTCGTGTATACATTCGGAGGAAAATGCAGACAACTCACGTTAGGGGGCACATGTTGGGGGCTAGGCTGACCATCCTCCCCCGCTGCCACTCTGCCCCGGGTACCAGGCCACAGCCGGATAATCGTCCACAGCCCCAGCCGTGGTCAGCCAGAACAAAGCACGGTAGGCGGTGTGCCTGTGCCTGGCGCAGTTCCCAGGCCCCACTTAGCTTATCAGCCTCTCTGCCCTTGCCTTGAGGCTCAGACCTTGTGAGCTGATAGCATCCTCTCCTCCTGCCAGAGTCAACATTGCATTTGAAGCTGGTGGCGCTCCCAGAGAGGGGGCTGGACGCTGTCATGTCGCCGAGGTGTCAGGTGTGTTTGGCCTCATCTGAACAGGCCCCTTTGGCTTCTCTCCTCATCTCCCTGCTCCCGAGGTCCTGTAGTGCTTGTGTGGGTCAATGGATCCAAGGATGACAATTCTTCCCTGTCTAGGGGACCCTGGGGGGTCTGTTGTCAAGACCCAACATTTTCAGATCTCGGCCCCTTGGATGTTTTGTCTCACTGGTGGGAACCCTGGTAGAGCCTGTGCTTGCAGACCCCAGAGCCGTGTGCAGGGGAGCAGCATCCCGGGGCAGGCAGCTCTGAACCTGTGCTTAGCAAATGTCCCCAGCTTGTGATGGGACACAAGTGGAGAGGAGATGGTGATCAGCCAAGTATCTGCGGGCTCAGGAATTCTATGTGCTGTCAAAGCAGCCAAGGCCTCCATCTCGTGCCAGCACCATGTCATACAATAGAGATTTGGAAAGATGCCATGCCAGCGTTCCTGTTGTGTAACCCTGGAAGAAAGAAGCAAGTTCTGCACATGGTTAAGACTCAGAAGGCATCTGTCGAGAAGTATGGACTGTGCATTGGGGAAATCGGGTCAGGCTGGCTGAGCTAGTTATTACAGAAGTAGTTTATGGCAAAAATCGTAGCTAAGGAACTTAGAAACATGAAAGGCCTTGACTTCTCATTCTTTGTGCAATTAATTTCACAAGCAGGAAGGAGGAAAGCTATGCTGGTTGTTGCTGGGAAATGAGAACAAATAACCAGGTCGGAAAAGGTGATATTGGGGGTAGATGCGGTTCATGCAACCCAGCAACCTCGGGTCAGATTGAACAGAGAGTGGGAGTTACCAGTTCCTCACCTCTGATCAGAGAGCAACCTGAACCCTGAACTAGTTTGCAAGTATGACTGTGAACAAAAACACCCAAGAGGGGCATCAGTAGAAAGTGTGGGAAAGGCGCATCCTGGAAGGGCAGGCTGAAAATCTCCACCCAGGGCTTTTCACTGGGTGCTGGTTCATAGACAGCTGTCTTCTCGCTGTGTCCTCATGTGGTGGAGGCAAGGGGTCCCTCGGGGGGCTCTCTTTTATAAGGACATTAATTCCCCTCTATGATGGCTCATCCTCTTAACCTAATCACCTCCCAGAGGCCCCATCTCTTCATCCCATCACAACCTGGGTTAGGATTCAACATGAATTTTGGGGAGACATAAACATTCAGTCCATCCAGTTTAGCTGCTGCTGCTGCTGCTGAGTCGCTTCAGTCGGGTCCGACTCTGTGCGATCCCATAGACGGCAGCCCACCAGGCTCCTCTGTCCCGGGGATTCTCCAGGCAAGAACACCGGAGTGGGTTGCCATTTCCTTCTCCAATGTATGAAAGCGAAAAGTGAAAGTGAAGTCACTCAGTCGTGTCCGACTCTTAGCGAACCCATGGACTGCAGCCCACCAGGCTCCTCCATCCATGGGATTTTCCAGGCAAGAGTACCAGTTCAGCTGATGCACCCTTAAACCAGGGAGACCCCAGTGACTCTCTGGGTTATATGTATGCTTGATTCTGCCTGTTCTCCTGTCTTGCTTCTCAAAGTGAGGTCCACCAGCTGCAACACCATCCCTGGGAGCTTGTTAGAAATGCAGACTCTGAGGTCACAGACCTGTGAGTCAGGATTAACAGGAACCCAGGCGACTCTCAGGCACATGGACATTTTGGAGAAATGCTGGTAAGCTTGAGCCCAGAAAAGGTGTGATCAAGGGAGACACACAGTCTTAGTTGCAAATCCTGACTCCACCCTCCCACCCAGGTGACCCACTGCAAGTTACTCACCTCCTCTGAGCCTCAGTGTCCTCGCCTGCAAAATGTGGACAATCACAGTGCCCAGTTTGTAGAACTGGAAAAGGAATTGCAAAGGCTGGTGTATGAGAAGATCCTGGTGTGTAGTGGGTTATTGGTGGATAAGAACTCTTTTTCTGGAGCTTTCCTCCTGGCAGATTCTTCAGGTATGGAGCTGAGAAAGCAGTCTATTTCCTCAAATAGATGAATTACTCCCAGAAGAATTTTTGCCTTTGAACTAAGGTGTTGGAGAAGACTCTTGAGTCCCTTGGACAGCAAGGAGATCAAACCAGTCAATCCTAAAGGAAATCAACCCTGAATATTCATTGGAAGGACTGATGCTGAAGCTGAAGCTCCAATACTTTGGCCACCTGATGCGAAGAGCCTACTTATTGGAAAAGACCCTGATGCTGGGAAACATTGAGGGCAGGAGGAGAAGGGAGTGACAAAGGTTGAGATTGTTGGATGGTATGACTGACTCAATAGACATGAGTTTGCACAAACTCAGGGAGATAGTGAAGGTCAAGGAAGCCTGGCGTGCTGCTGTCTATGGGATCACAGAGATTTGGACATGACTGAGCGACTGAACAGCAACAACATTGGTGCAAGATATTGCTTTGGATCATTTACAGAACCTCACACCTGGGATTGTGCCCAGGGAGCGCCCTTGTGCACTGGGATGAGGTTGACTAGTGTCGGGAGGGCGGTCCCTGAGGGAAAGGAGATCCACCCCCTCCACCTGCCCGTGACCATGTGGCCAGCGGTGATCCAGCCCCTCAGAACCCCAGTGGGTGATCAGATCCGTCCAGGCGCAGCCCGACACCCACAGCAGTTCAGAGAAAGGACGCGGGAAAGAGGAGCAGAGGGGCAGGTTCACATCAGCCATTTCAGGAGCTTGGCTGGAAAGGGAGAGAGATCTGCGATAGTTGAGAGTCAAAGGATTTTTAAGAAAGATGAGAACTGAAATGTTATGGGGGTAGGGGTAACTAAACTAGCATTTATTCAGCACCTGATATTGTTTCTATAGCTTTACTTTATTTATTTTTTAATTCTTTTTTTAAAAATATAAATTTATTTATTTTAATTGGAGGCTAATTACTTTGCAATATTGTATTGGTTTTTGCTATACATTGATGTGAATCTGCCACGGGTGTACACGTGTTCCCCATCCTGAACCCCCTCCCACCTCCCTCCTCATACCATCCCTCTGGGTCATCCCAGTGCACCAGCCCTGAGCATCCTGTATCACGCATCGAACCTGGACTGGCGATTTGTTTCACATATGATAATATACATGTTTCAATGCCATTCTCCCAAACCATCCCACCCTCGCCCTCTCCCACAGAGTCCAAAAGACTATTCTATACATCTGTGTCTCTTTTGCTGTCTCGCATACAGGGTTATCATTACCATTTTCCAAATTCCATATATATGCGTTAGTATGCTGTATTGCTGGCAGAAGGCATTGGCAACCCACTCCAGTACTCTTGTCTGGAAAATCCCATGGACGGAGGAGCCTGGTGGGCTGCAGTCCATGGGGTCATTAGGAGTCGGACACGACTGAATGACTTCACTTTCACTTTTCACTTTCATGCATTGGAGAAGGAAATGGCAACCCACTCCAGTGTTCTTGCCTGAAGAATCACAGGGACAGCGGAGCCTGGGGGGCTGCCATCTATGGGGTCGCACAGAGTCAACACAACTGAACCGACTTAGCAGCAGCAGCAGGAGCATACTGTATTGCTGTTTTTCTCTCTGGCTTACTTCACTCTGTGTAATAGGGGAAACTGTATGGTAGAACATATCTATGGGAAAGTGCATACAATTCAAAGTCCAGTTTAAGAAATAATCATAAAGCAAAGTCCTGTGTGGCCACCAACCAGCTCAAAAGGCAGAACCATGCCGGCGCCCAAAGCCAGTGTGGACCATGGCCTCCCAGCAGGAGACCACGCATGTCCATGGTACTTTCTTAGTGTCCCTGTTTTAGGCAGGAGATTCAGGTAGGTTAACTACCTTCCCCAGGGTCACACAGATCATAAGCAGTAGAGCAAGAATTCAAACCCATGCATATCTGACTGCAGAATGGGAGTAAGGAGCAGGGCTCCTGCATGGGAATGGGGCAGGATGAGGCCCAGGCCAAGGTGAGGTGGGCAGGGTGAGGCATGGACCCAGCGCCAGAACTCCCTGAGCAGGGGAGCATAGAGAGGAGGTGAAGGGGGAGCCCGCCCACAGGTATCTGTCCTCAGGTCTCCCGACTGTGCCTAGCATCCTTGAGTCTTTCTGAAACACAGAGAGCTTGGCAAGCAGGTCTGGCCCATCCAGATCACCAATGAAAGAGCATCCATGGGAGTGACAGAAAGCCCAGAGGAAGGATGAACCTTCCCCCCAGAGGGAAGGGTCCCAGGGGCTTCAGGGCCCCTTGCTCTCAAGAGGGCTGGGCTGTTTCCAGAGGAAATTGTTCTGCTGGTTGGTCTGAGGTTCACGCTGGGTTTCAGGTGAGATAAGACAGATAACAATGCACTGATCAATGGCAGGTCAAGGTAAACCCCACTAGCAAGAGTTAGCAGTCATAGGCGGCCACATGGCCATTATGCAACCTTCAAATCTGATTCCTGCTTTTCCATAAGCACCTGGGAATTTCCGAGACTTGTTTATATAAAATTAGAACCTCTTATAAGGCACGTGACGAATGTCACACCCACCTTTGCCTTCCATCTGCCCAGTTCCCACCCGAGCCCTGCAAGGTAAAGTTTATTTTTAGTTTCTTATGCATCATTTCAGAGCTTTGAAAATGCATATCCATGCAAATAAAATACTGGAGTCTTATCCCCTCCACCCTCCATTTAACATGAGAAACCAATTATATACTGGTTTGCATCTTGCTTTTTTCCCCTAATTAAGAAAAGGTTTTGGCAAAATACACAGAACATGAAATTTGCCATCCTGGCCATTTTTCTGTGTACAGTTCATTGGCATTAGGTGCACTCACAATGTTGTGCAACGGTCAGCATCATTCACTGCCCAGCTTTTTTCATCTTGCAAAACTGAAACTAAACTATAACCCCATTCCCCGCTCCTCCCGCCCCTTGCGACCTCCGTTCTACTTTCTGTCTGTATGCATTTGACTCCTCCAAGTACCTCATGGAAGCGGAATCACACAGCATTCGTCCCTTTGTGACTGGCTAAATGGCAATCCACTCCAGTACTCATGCCTGGAGAATCCCATGGACAGAGAAGCCTTGTAGGTTACAGTCCATGGGGTCGCAAAGAGTTGGACACGACTGAGCGACTTCACCTTCACCTTCACCTTCATCCCTTCATACTGTCTTCAGGCTTCATCCATATTGTAGCATGGGCTAGAATTTCCATCCTTTTAAAAGACTGAATAGTATTCCATTGTATGAGAGACCACATTTTGATTATCTGTTCCTGCATCAGTGGACACCTGGCTTACTTCACGTGGTAGCTCTTATAAATAATGCTGAGTATACCAACATCTGTTTGAGTCCCTGCTTTAAATTCTTTTAGTTAAACACCCAGAAGTGCAATTGCTGGGCCATCTGGCAGTTCTATTTTCAAATTTTTGAGGAACCGCCATACTGTCTTTCACAGCAGTTGTAACTGCTGTTACATAGAATGTAACATACTATGTTACATTCCCACTAGCAATGCATGCAGAGAAGGCAATGGCACCCCACTCCAGTACTCTTGCCTGGAAAATCCCATGGACGGAAGAGTCTAGTAGGCTGCAGTCCATGAGGTCGCTAAGAGTGGGACATGACTGAGCGACTTCACTTTCACTTTTCACTTTCATGCATTGGAGAAGGAAATGGCAACCCACTCCAGTGTGCTTGCCTGGAGAATCCCAGGGACAGTGGAGCCTGGTGTGCTGCCGTCTCTGGGATTGCACAGAGTCGGACATGACGGAAGCGACTTAGCAACAGCAGCAGCAGCATCCTCATAGGTATGAGGCTGTGGTTCACTGCAGTTTTGATTTACATTTTTCTAATATTTAGTGATGTTGAGCATCTTTCCATGTGCTTATCAACCATTTGTATATCTTCTTGCAGAGAAGTTTAAGCCTATGCTCATATGGTTGTTGCAGGTTTTGTTATTGAGTTTTAGGAGCTCTTTAAATATTCTGGATATTAATCTCTTATCAGATATGTAAATTGCAACTATTTTCTCCCATTCTCCTAGTCTCTTTCATCTGTTGATCAATTCCTTGGACTCACAAAAGTCTTTACTTCTGATGAACTTTATCTTTTTTTGTTTGGTCATCTGTGCTTTTGGTGTTGTAGCCAAGAAATCATTGCCAAGTGGAAAGTCATGAATTTAAAAAAAAAAAATCAAAATTAATACAAAAAAGTCCATGTGAAAAAATGATCAAAACCTGACCAAGATGGATATTGCATGACTTAACCTACTTCACCTCACTGTGATCTCAGCCTTATTCAATCCTGTCTTCACTGAAAATGTTATTTTCTTCGTATAGAGCTTGGAAGCATTGATTTTGACCTTTAAAAATATTGCGTTAAAAATACCAGCTGTCTTGATGACTGAGGTTCCTGATGCCCCTAACATTTTGTGCCTGAGCTGAGTTTCTCCCTCCCCTCACCCTAACACAGCCCTGCTCCAGACACAGAAGCTAGCCAGGCTCTCTAGTCATCTTCACGTGGGGCCAGCTCTCCTCTAAGGCTGGACACCCACCTCCGCAGAGAAGCCTTCTGCTCTGTCGGCAGTCAATGGACAAGTGTTCACTGCACAGCTCATCCTGATCTCCACCAGGGGCGTGTTGGCCTGTGTTTAACAGCTGGCTCTTGGCAGAGCAAGGATGGGCAGCATGAGCAGATTTCCATGATGTAGTTTCTGCCTCCATATGAAAGTTCAAGCCACAAACAAAAAGATGGTGCTGAAATCAGAGCTGAGAAGAGTTGGCAACGGGCAGATCCAAGCCACCGGAGGTACTGAAGAGAAAACCCATGGCCAGTGGGAGAGGGGGCAGCGCCTCCCCACAGGATGTTGTCACTGGGCTTTGAAATTGCAACACATCAGCCAAAGGTTAACTGGGATAGCAAGGGAGATTTCATGCAGGAACTCGGTTCCCCAGGGGATGGAGAGGTTCTGACTCACCCAGGGACCATGTAAGTCCAGGAGCAGGCCCTCCATCCCTGGGCTGAGAGAGAGGAGGAGGCGATGGTGGGTACCAGAGCCAGGGGCTTGCGTGGCAGTGCTGGAACTGCAGGCGAGATGGAGATGCTGTTGGACATGCTGCCAGAGGGAGGAATGAGAGAAACACCCTGGTTTCTCTTCTTCTCCTGAATTTCCCCACCAGCACCTCCCACTGGGCTGAACACAGCTGACAGCCGAGAAGGGGTTTTGCAGGCTGCAGGCTGCCCTTTCGATACACAGCAGAGCAGGGAAAGCGTGAGGAACAGGTCTGAGGGCATCTGGGCGCAGAACAGGCACATCCAGGTGCCGGGTATCTAGTGCTGGTCCATTCCCATAGTGCCCATTGCAAGAGTCAAGGGTACAGATGGTCTGGCTCTGTGATTCTGAGTATTGAGTGGTAATTAGATTACCTACAGAGGGAAAGGAGTGTGGGGTTTAAACAGCTGAGGACTTTATATTTAAATGTGAAACTTAGATAATTCCTATAGACAAGGAAACTGAAATGGGAGTGGTTAAATATTTGGGAAAAATATTTTAAATTAGAAACTTGGCTTAAGTATCAATAAATAATATTCTAGCAGACAAATTAGAGACTTGATTCAAGTAAATAATATTCCAACATACCTCAAAACTTTGTTTTGTTTTATAAGAAATAAATATTTCAGTTATTAAAGCTGAAAAAGTATTCTGATGAATGATGGAGTTGTTACACTTATAAACCTAAATATAGAAAGTAAGAAAAAGAAGCAGAAGAGAATGAGAAAAGATGAGATAATGAAAAATATAAAAGTGAAAGTCACTCAGTCTGACTCTTTTCAACCCCATGAATGAATTCTCCAGGCCAGAATACTGGAATGGGTAGCTGTTCCCTTCTCCAGGGGATCTTCCCAACCCAGGGATCAAATCGAGATCTCCCTCATTGCAGGTGGATTCTTTACCAGCTGAGCCACCAGGAAACCCCAAGAATATTGGCATGGGTAGCCTATCTCTTCTCCAGCAGATCTTCCTGACCGAGGAGTTGAAACTGGATCTCCTACATTGTAGGAGGATTCTTTACCAGCTGAGCTACTAGGGAAGTCCAATGAAGATATAGGTCATATATAAATACGTATAAAGAAAAAATAAAGAATATTTAAAGCAATGAAACATCAATTGTAAATAAATTATATATAAATGCGCATTTGATGACAAAAGCAAAAACCATCATGGAAGTTCCATCCACATGGCTGATTGATATTCACCAAACTTCATGGATTGCAGGTGAACATAAGTTGATAAAATTAAACCAATTCTTTAATAGGACATTTCAATAAACATTTTTATGACTTAGTTGGTAACAGAAATATTGAATAAATAGAAGTATCAAGCAGTACTATTATGGCTAAGAAATTCTTTAGTGAAATTACTTAGTTCAGTAGAAGATTCAGCATGCAAAACGAAACCACTTATACTGAGATGTTTACTTAGGATGAAAGTCACCTACCAAATATCATGATTGAGAGTTTTATATGATTCTGTAAGTCAAATTATGGTTTGGGGACCATGGTTGAGAGTTTGATATGATTCTGTAAGTCAAATTATGGTTCAGACAATTACAGTTTCATCTAGCAGGTGACAGCTTGCCAGCCAAAAAAAAAAAAACAATAGTGAAAACTTTAAAAGATCAATACTTGAAAGTGCTAAAATGATTTATTGATTTATTTTCTCAGTCATTTTATATTCCTTGATATGTCATTATAGCAGCTCTATTAGTTTATTTTGATATTAGATAGAATACATTTTGCTGATTTGATTTGCATTTGATTTACATGACGATCTGCTGCTAAATAATATTTTCAGAGCACATGGGGAACTCATTTATAGAGGAGAGGCTACAGCTGAATTGGTAAGTTGGGAGGGGGCTTCAGCCCATAAATATGAGTATAAACCATGCCCATAAATATGAACAGGGACACGTGAAAGAGCCTGTGTGATGTGTGTGCTCAGTCCGTCCGACTCTTTGCGACCCCATGGACTGTAGCCCACCAGACTCCTCTGTCCATGGGATTCTCCAGGGAGGAATATTGGAGTGAGTGCCATTTCTTCCTCCAGGGAATCATCCCAACCTAGGGATCAAACCCACATCTCCTGCATTGGCAGGCAGATTCTTTACCACTAAGCCATCTGGGAAGCTAAAAGAGTTGATACAGGGGCTCATTTGGACAAACAAATGTGGGCAGGGAAACTTACTCACTGTCATTCATTCTACAAATGAACATGCCAAAACTTTAAAAAAGATTGAGATGCACAAAACCGAGGTGTCCTTCATGAGAATGCTTCTCATCACGGAAAAGAAGAATAACTGTCTTTGCTTTCTTTCCTCTGCCCTCAAAAAGCAAGACATGTGTAAATAAAAGGTATGTATCACAGAAGTCCCCCAACCTACACCACCTCCTTCACAGAGAAATGTTTATAATTGGAGGTATTTGCGATGATTTATAAGCTATGGTTTTTCCAGTAGTCATGTATGGATGTGAGAGTTGGATTGTGAAGAAAGCTGAGTGTCGAAAAATTGATGCTTTCCAACTGTGGTGTTGGAGAAAACTCTTGAGAGTCCCTTGGACTGCAAGGAGATCCAACCAGTCCATTCTAAAGGAGATCAGCCCTGGGTGTTCTTTGGAAGGAATGATGCTAAAGCTGAAACTCCAGTACTTTGGCCACCTGATGCAAAGAGTTGACTCATTAGAAAAGACTCTGATGCTGGGAGGGATTGGGGGCAGGAGGAGAAGGGGACGACAGAGAATGAGATGGCTGGATGGCATTACCGACTCGATGGACATGAGTCTGAGTGAACTCTGGGAGTTGGTGATGGACAGGGAGGCCTGGCGTGCTGCTATTCATGGGGTCGCAAAGAGTCGGACACGACTGAGAGACTGAACTGAACTGATAAAAGAGTTGTTTTAAAACTTGTGAAAAAAGGCAAAAAAGACCTGTGTTTGCTTGACTTATCAGATTTTATAATTATGTTAAAAAGCATGTCAAAACTCTAACATTACCAGTTATCAAGCAGGCTAAGGCTGTCAGGCTGGAGGCTGACAGCCCTATTAAAAATGGTGCTGTGTGTTCTGGATCCCGCAAGCCAGCTCTGATTTAAATTGCTCTTTCCTACTCTGAGCATCAGCGCCCTTTGGAAAATGCCATTAAACTTCTTGGAAAACAAGACAATCCAGACATGGTGCCCTAGCTTGTGCCCATTTGGTGAGTCACTAGGAGCTGATGGGATTTTGGTAGGAAGTAACAGCTGGTGTGAGGACCACACACAGGAGAAAACAGTCTTGAGCTGAACAGGGTTTGCTGCTACTGCTAAGTCGCTTCAGTCGTGTCCGACTCTGTGCAACCCCATAGATGGAAACCCACCGATTCCCCCGTCCCTGGGATTCTCCAGGCAAGAACGCTAGAGTGGGTTGCCATTTCCTTCTCCAATGCATGAAAGTGAAAAGGAAGTCACTCAGTCGTGTCCGACTCTTTGAGACCCCATGGACTGCAGCCTAGCAGGCTCCTCCAACCATGGAATCTCTAGAGAGATGCAAATTAAAATTACTCTTAACATCCCATTTTAAAAAACCTATCAGAGATGGCAAAAATTGAAAAAGCATGGCAAACACATTGTGCTGGCAAGGCTGTGGGAAGAGGCACTCATACATTGGGGAAACAAATTGGGAAACAAACTGGTACAATCCTTCAGGAGAATTTGATAATAAGAATAGATATGCATATGTATATGCATATGTATATGCATAGATATGTATATTTTGACCCAGCATCCTACTTCTGGGAGTTTACTCGAAGGAAGATACATCCCAATAAAAAGATACACGTGTACAGGTTATTCAATTACAGCACTGTAATGGCAAAACACTGGAAATGACCTAAATGCCCATACAAGTAATAATTGCATTGACTATGGTATATTCCCACAGTAGAGTATTATGCAGCCTTTAAAAAAATTTTTTTTGAAAAACTGGTACAACTTTCTGAAAGGCAATATTAATTATATATCATGGTGATATATAGTATGTTAAAGTAAAATATGGTCTTCCCAGGTGGCTCAGTGGTAAAGAATCTATCTGCCAATGCAGGAGACAGAGGTTTGATCCATGGGTTGGGAAGATCCCCCGACGAATGAAATGGCAATTCACTCCAGTATTCTTGCCTGGGAAATCCCATGGACAGAGGAGCCTGGTGGACTACAGTCCAGAGGGCTCACAAAAGAGTTGGACATGACATAATGCCTGAGCCCACACACATGCAACCTATAATATATAATTTTTATTGCTGTGTAAAGCAAATAAAGATCTTTCTCAAAAAAAAAAAAAATTTTTTTTTTTTTGAGAAAGATCTCCATGAACTGGCATAGTTTCCAGGATATACTATAATAAAGGGTGAGGCGGGGCAGGGAGGATAAGAGTAACTATATTACATTTCATGTAAGAAAATAAGGAGATATAATAAACACCCATTTATCCATTTATTCAAAAGGAAACAAGGATAAACAGGGTTTAACACTGGCTTCTAAGTTCCTGGAAGGCCAGGACTGTGTCTTAATCCTTTCTGAATGCCATGTTCCTAACAATGCCTCCCCACCACAGAGTATTTGTTGAAACGAAATACTCATAAATAAAGCATTGTTAAACACAACAGTGGGTGTTATAGTTATTCTATCCTTCACAAAACACGTCTGGGCTGCTCTGAGCAAATACATGAATATTACAGCCTAGTTCTACTTCTTAGATCTGTTACTGTTGTTATTGATATGTTATTACTCACAGTGATTTCAATTAGTTAACATAGTAACTGAGTTACATTTCCTGGGGCACAAGAGGAGAGTGAATTCAGAAAACAAAGTTCCTTGGCACTTGAACTTGAATCTCAGGTCTATCATCTTCTATGTGGTCCTAAAAAAAAAATAAATTACTGATTTCTGAGCCTCAGTCTCCTCTTCTGTAGTGATGAAGACAACAATAATATCTAAGTCAAGAGTGAATGGGAGTACTGTGAAGACGTCTGGTCACAGACCATAAAATCCCATGTGGATATGAAAGGCTCTCTGCAACGATTGTAACCGTGTGTAGGCACGGCCGGCACTCGATTCAGAGAAATAACCAACTGAACCTCCTGGGGGCAACATATGAGTTTGCTCCACATCGTCAACATTTGGTGTTACTAGTCTTTTTTAGTATTTCTCACGGGTGTGAAGTGGTACGCATGCGTGCTACGTCGTTTCAGTCGTGTCCGACTCTTTGCGACCCCACGGGCTGTAGCCTGCCAGGCTCCTCTGTCCACGGGGATTCTCCAGGCATGAATACTGGAGTGGGTTGCCATGCCCTCCTCCAGGGGATCTTCCCAAGCCAGGGATTGAACCCACATCTCTTACGTCTCTTGCATTGGCAGACAGGTTCTTTACCACTAGCGCCCCCTGGGGAGCCTGGGAAGTAGCGCACCATTGTGGTTTTAGCTTTCATTTCCCCGATAACAGGGCTTCCCTGGTGGCTCAGAGGTTAAAGTGTCTGCCTTCAATGCAGGAGACCCGGGTTCAATCCCTGGGCCGGAGAGATCCCCTGGAGAAGGAAATGGCAATCCACTCCAGTATTCTTGCCTGGAGAATCCCATGCACAGAGAGGCCTAGAGGATTACAGTCCACGGGGTCGCAAAGAGTCGGACACGACTGAGCGACTTCACCTCACCTCACCTCCCCGATGACAGGTGGTATTGAGCATCTTTTCATATGCTTACTGGCCACTTGTTTTCCTGTGAAGGGTGTGTTTGAATTTTTTTGCACATTAAAAAAAAATTAGAGATACCAAGGGAACATTTCATGCAAAGATGGGCTCGATAAAGGACAGAAATGGTATGGACCTAACAGAAGCAGAAGATATTAAGAATTGGCATGCTGCGATTCATGGGGTCGCAAAGAGTTGGACACGACTGAGTGAACTGAACTAAACTGAAGAAGCTTTTAAAAATTTTTCTGGCTACAAGTTCTTTGTCAGACATATATATTGAGAATATTTTCTTCCAGTTTGTGGTTTATTTTTCCATAAGCAATCTCTTCTCAAAGATCAGAAGTTTTACATTTTGATAAAGTCCAATTTATTAAAATTTTTTGGTTTGTTTTTTTTTTTTGCGTTTTTATATAAAAAGATCTTTGCTTATCCCAAGGTCATACAGATTTCTAAAATTGACACAAAACATGAATCTCTGTTGAGATGGCATGAATAAAACCAGAGAGCCATATAAACCTTCAGCTTCTAGTCACCTTGCTTTCCTAGAATTGGCATATTGCCTGGTACAAATACTAAAAAAGTATTGGTAGAATTTAATTGTGACAGTGTATTCCAACTAGAGATTTCCGTTTTTGAGTGATGGAAATAGCATTTGAACTTTGAATTTTCCACCAAATATGTACAGTGATGACAACCATAAATGGAAATATCAAGGTGTAAATTCTTGACGATGTCTTTGGAAAACAAACCACGGATTAGTAGATTTCTCTGTTTCTCCAGCAGGGGGCATTTTAGGATTTCCTTAACTCAGTGTTAGTCACTCAGTCCTGTTTGACTCTTCGCGACTCCATGGACTGTAGCCCACCAGGCTCCTCTGTCCATGGGATTCTCCAGGCAAGAGTACTGGAGTGGGTTGCCATTCCCTTCTCCAGGGGATCTTTCCAACCCAGGGATCAAACCTGGGTCTCCCACATTGCAGGTGGATTCTTTACCATCTGAACTACCAAACTCCATGTTACAAATCTGAAAAAATAAAAATAAAAAATTATTTACAGTACTGGGGGAAGAACTTCTCAGATTTGTTTTCTCAGACCTCCTTCTCTGTGTGGGTCCAGAGGCAAGGTTCTTCGGGGAAGAGAGGGTGCTGGGAAGAGCCCAGATGAGGAGTTAGGAGGCTTTGGTGCATTCCCAGTTCTGCATCACCCAGACGGTGACAGTGGTCAGCCACTCCAGCTCTCGGACCTGCTTCTTTGTCCACAGGACAGGAGAAAAAAAACTCATATGCAGATTTCTAACGCCACTTGACTCTGATAGCATATGGTGTGCCCCACCTCCAGCTTGGGGTTGGTATAAAGCCATGCTCTTCTGACGTTATACGATTGACTTCTAGCCCCATTCCATCAGGGCAAGTCTCTCTCCTGTTCCTTCTTCCCTAAGACTCATCACTCCCCAAGGCTGCTTCTGGCTCCCTGGTTTGGCCCTTGAAGCCGTGCTGTCCCAGCCCCTGGGGTGCATGCCTCACTGCACATCCGTGTTCCTATGAAGGAGCCAGGCACTCAGCCTTAGAGGTCCTTTTGAAGCTGTAGAGGCGTCAAGGTCATTTTCTTCAGGAGGCTTCTCGTGTCGGTGCAGTCTGCCCACCCCTCCCAGGCAGCCAACAGCAGAGACTCCTGGCTCTCCTCTCCCAGGGGGATGGTCAGTGAGTCCCTCTGATCCACTTTTCTGAAAGGGATCACTCAGAAGACTCTGTGTCTCCTCTGCTAGAAACAGAAGCGGCTGAAAACAGAAACCTGCTTTCAGAGCATCCCTTTTCACTTCCTGGGCACCATGCTACATCTTTAGGATGGTACATTCAGTCTTTTCTTAAAGAGAGGTGTAGACAGCTGAGCTCAGAGGCTACTATGGTTGGGAGTGGGAGGTATAGGGAATGACATTTTGTGTGTGGACAGTGTCAAAATTAAGATGTAGAACACCCAGTTGGTATCTGCAGGGAACAGAAGAATTGATAGGGGTGGGAAAGTCACACATCATCTGTTGGTGGGGGGTGGTTTGTGTGAGTAAAAACCCAGTGGTGTCAGCAGGCAGAAAGGCAGAGAGAAGACCTCTTGAGAATCACCCACTCAGGTACTGCCAGAGCCCAAAAGTTTGCCTGCTGGAATGCAGAGCAGCTCTGGGAATCACGTCTTAAAACAGCCTGACTCTCCCAAAGGTTCTGTAAGCCCGGACGCCCTGGGTCAAGTCCTCCCCAGCTTGGGATGCTGGGACAATTCTACTTCCACCCACCCTGACTGGTGCAAGGGAGAGCCCTTGTTCTGCCTCAGTCTTGTTCCACCAGATGGGGCACCCTGACCAGGTGAGGCTCGAGGGGCAGTGGGTGGTGTCCCGGTGTCCCTCGGGACGGAGTTTCCTTGAGGGAGGCAGAGTCCCTTGGGTCCTTGTTCAGGCTTCAGTTGTCCCCATGTCGGGAGGAAGGGGCTGGAAGAAGCATGACTGAGGGGCTCCCTGTCTGATAAGATGGTGTAGGAAATAAACACATTCCAGTCCTGCAGAGCTGAACCATGCCTTGCCGGATCACTTCCCAGGGAATTTCCACCCACTGTAGGCGCCTGTCCCTGCCGGTTGGGAAACATCCCCAATGGACTTATCTCTTTGCCGTGAGTGTGGGTGACTACTGTCCAGAGCACTCCAGTGTTTGAGGTTTCTCTTCCTGAATCAACTTCCCTCGGAGACCGCCTAGCTGTCTCCACCAGTGTTTGCTTTGAGCCTATGAAGAGGGTATTCAAAAATAGCCTCGTTTGAAACCTTCCATGTGTCTGAGTGGTTCCAATCAGATTCCCATCAGATAGGTCCCTGGTTGTACTTGGCCTGTGTGTCCTGGCGGGGCCGCCACTGTGTGCTCCCCCAGCCCTTCTTCCCCAGCCATCACAGTCTCAGACTCGGGGCTTTGACCGGGAGTTAGAGTGAGAGACGCTCTGCTGTTGCAGAGAAGCCAAGGGGAACGCTGTCGACTGAGCACAAAGGCCCCTTTCTCAGTAAGCCAGGTGAGGTCTGCACGGGGGCGCTCGGTCTTGACCGACATCACCTCTGCATGCAGCACACACTTAGCCAGAGCCACAGGCAGCTCACGCAGCATCAGGCTGGGTCTCTGAGAGACGAACCTGCACTGTCCCCGGACTGTCACTTCCACTGTCCCCACACTCTGATCATTACCTGTCCAGCCTTTCTCCACCAGCCCTGTCATGCAGAGTCCCAGATGGTGCTAGACCTCCAGCTGTGGACCCAGAGCTCTGAAACTGGAGCTCTAGCACTCCAGTGCTCTATCTCCGTGTTCCCTCTTCCCTCCTTACTCAGTTGGGACTCCTTGATTCAACACTGGTTGCTCTTTTGCAAAACACTTTAACTTTTGCTTCCCCATCCTCCCATGTACCTGCCTGGCACATCCCCTCGCCACTCTGCCTGCTCTGTGTGCACGCTGTAGCATCTAACCATTGCTGGAGGGAAAAAACACACACACACAACCTCATTCACAGGATTTGCATCACCCTGAAAGACCACAAGCCTCAAATGCGGAGCCAACACTGCTGGATGGTTCCACTACTCCTCCTAGTAAATGAACATGCCCACTTGATGAGATAATTATTTCAAAACTTTCTTCTCAGATCAACATTCCACCAACTCCAAGTCACTCTCCTATTTTACAAGGACAATAGGAAGGATCCAATGGGACTCTCCTCCTCTTCCCACCACAGATTCCTTAAGCCACTCATCTTCAATCTTTCCTCTCAGACAGTGAAAGCAGGGTCTTTGCTTCCCTCCCAGCCCGGCTCCCCCACTTACACGCTGACATTCCCCTCCTCTCCTCCTTAAGAACTTCACTGTTACAGTTGCTTTCTTCTCTCTCCTGCACCATCCATTTCTTCTTTCCTAACAGATTGTCAGCACCTTTATTCTATTATATATTATGCCAGCACCTCTATTATACAGTTTATTATGGTGCACTGTTAATGTACAATTAATACTCTATTATGCATTTATTTTGTTATACACTGTTTCAAGGAAACCAAAAATTGTTTCCCTGACTCCATGACTTTGAAGTCATGAAGCTCCTATTTCTCAGCTCCCTTTACAGCAAACCAACTTGAAAGAATCCATTTCTTCACTTCCATTTTGTCCTCAACCCACACAAGTGGACTTCTGTGCTACCCCTGATCTGAAAGGGCCATTGTTGCTGTAATAAAGGACAAATGGGCTCTGTCTTGCTTGAAAACACTGTTTCTCTCTCTGTGTACCTTTTCTTTAATTTCTCCACAGCAGTCGACGTTGACGACAGTGTCCTTGACACATTTCCCTCTTTCATCTGTTTTCCCCTGTACTTTACCAGCTGGTCTTTCTAAGCTTCCTTGGACTGTTCCTTCTCTGTCAGAACCCTAGATGCTGGAGTCCATAGCGTGTTGTACTTTAGTCAACACTTTCTTCCTAAATGAGTTTATCTGGGTAGGGTGCTTTTCAATATCACCCAAACAGCCAAATCCAGGTTCCCCAATTTATGCATCCAACACTGGTCTTTTCCTGAAGTCCAAGTTCTTGCAGCCTAGCACCTACTCACTTCCTGCTTGGATGTTTGATAGACATTTAAATATAACAGAACTGAGATGGAACTGTTAATGTTGCCGGTCTCCTGACTTGTGCGCCCCTCAAATTTTCTCATCTCAGTAAACAGCAACCCCCATCCAGCTGCTGACCAGGGAGCCAGCCTCAGTCTCCAGCTACCAGTGGGCCCTGCTGGTTTCACCTCCGAAGTATCTAAAGGGTGGCCCGCAGCAGGTCCCAAAGTAAATCAAGCATGCCTTCCCTGCCTGCTGTGTGCCTTTGCAGGTTTCTCTAAGTGTCTGTGGACCACCTATGCTGGTCTCACGCGGGTGTTTGTTAGAACAGATTCCTAGGCCCTAAGCCAGAGCTGCACACCAGGACCCTTGAGCAGAGCCCAGGAATTTCCTGGGAATACGTATTTGCATCGGCTGCTTCAGGTGGTGCTTTATGCGGGCTTCATTTTTGAGGACCTCTGCTTGAGATATTGAATGAGTTTGACACAAATTTTCCACATGGGACAGTAACGCGAGGCAACATACTTGGATGATGGAATTGTGATTTGAAATATACGTCCTGTGGGTCCACTATCCAGCTGTGCTCTGAGTTTGACCCAAGTATTCTGAATCCAGTCACGTTTGAAGTGTTTAATGCAGGAGAGGAAGGGGCTTTCCAGGTGGCGCTAGTGGTCAGGAATCCGCCTGCCAATGCCAGAGATGCAAGAGACTTGGGTTCAAGCCCTGGGTCTGGAAGATCCCCTGGAGGAGGAAATGGCCCTCTACTCCAGTATTCTTACCTGGAGAATCTCAAAGGAGCCTAGAGGGCTACATGGGGTCGCGAAGAGTCAGACAGGACTGAAGCGACTTAGCACACAACATAGGACCCAGTGGGTGTGCTTCGGCTCCGGCTTTGGTCCCAGTCAGGAATAATGGCTGGGTATCTTAATTTCACATGCTGAGCTGGGAAGCTCCCAATGGCATCACCACCAAACAGCCCTTCGTGAGGGAAGGCACCAGGAAGGAAGGACAGCGATTCCTGTAGCTCCTCCTCCCCCCACCTCCTCCCCGCTCCCTCCTGATCTCCCTCTTTGTTTCTCTTTCTTTCAGTTCAGTGCTTGGCCCTGCGTGTGCTGTAACAGGAACAAGGAAAAGGAAGCACATTTCTCCTCTTTATAAAGATGTCCTTTTGAAATATTTTAATTTCACTTTTGCTAACAGCAATATAGAAACAATCATAAAAAATAAAATTATAAATTGTCCATCGACTACATAATAGCACTTGGTATTGCTACAGGGAGGAGGCCTGGGGCAGGGGCAGGTTATCTCAAGCCTGTCCGGGCTCCCCAGGCCTCTGGGATCACTGCTGAGTCCACGAAGGTGTCAGACATTGCCCTGCTTGGCAGTGTCAACGGAGACTTTGAGTTTTAAACCCAGGGGTTCTTGGGGGTGTCAGAAAGATGGGCAGACAATGAGTAAAACTGCAACAGTACTGTATACACAGGGGAGAGCTGGAAGGCTGCTCTGAGGTGATGAAGGTTAGGCTGTGACTGACTCAGACATCTCTTGACCACACGAGGCAGGGACTTCACAGAGCTGAACTGACCTGGCTAGCTGTTTGCATTCACCTTGGAAATAGGGTTGCTAACAGATGCTGCACAATGAGTAAGGGCTTCTCTTCCTGATCCCCTCCTCCCTTATCCCAAAGTAAGATTCTCTTGGGATGAACTAAGCACAGTAGCTCAGACAACTAACCTATTCCAAAAGGTGTGTGCCTTGATCTCAAAGAAAGGAATCATTGGGTTAACTGAGCAATTGATTCATCCACTGACTTGATGCCATTCAGCTAGATCACTCAGCGTTGGTTGATTCCAGCTTTTTCAGTTACTGTAATGACTGGTTTCTAGAAAGAAAAATAACCAGTCTGGCGCTTTTCTTCCAGAATACGGAATGGGCTTGCCCGTGTGGGTTGGGTGTGTATATATGTTCATGTCTCTGAAGAGTGGGTGTGAGTGTGTGCAGGCCAGCCTGATACCCCACGACCTCAAGGGCTCTTCTGGAGGAAGGCTGGCAGGCGTGCCTCTGTAGGGCTTGGCAGCATCTGTACAGAACCCCGGAGGAAAGGCATCGCTGGGTTGAGGACAGGAGTGCGGCTGCCTGGCCTTCCACCGAGGCCTTCTCCATGGACCTCAGGGCCTCAGACTTCTGCCACTGCTCAGAGTCAGCTTGAAAGAGATCTTGGCTAGGTGGCTGTAGCATCTTTGAAGGAAGCATAAACCCTCCGGCTCTTAGAAATCACAAGGAAACACCAAATTATCCTCTGTCTAACCAGGGACCAATCATTTACAAACTCCTACTCCCAGCCCACAAGAGGAAACCAACCTTTCCCCAGCATGGGTCATGGTGTGTGTGTGTGTGTGTGTGCGTGCAAGTATGCATGGGCCTTGATAAAACTCTACAGGAGGGCGAAGCAGGAAAGACAGAGCAATAGGACACCTCACTTTGATGACAAATTGCTGACGGCAAGCAGAATTTCAACTTGGGAGGTGACAGGGTTGACTGGGGTGGAGAGTAGAGGGGTTGGCAGTGGTTTGGCAAAGCCTTAGTACCATCTTTGGAATTCAAGTTAATTGATACATGATCGGTGTAGGCATTATTAATAATGATTATAATTAACACATCCGTATTCTATAGCCACTAAAGAGCTGAGGAGCCTCGGGGCGGGGGGCCCTCCCCTCCACTAGCCTCTTTTATTCCTCTATGAACCAGAGGGCTTGGCTAGAAGGATCAAAGACTTTGGGTCAAACACCCAAAACCCCCAGGCACAGGGCATTCCACTAGGTTAACTTCCTAAACTGTGGAGGTCTCAGTCCTCACCTTGCTGACTCTCCCACCTGTCCTTAGGGAGAACCTTTTAAAACCAAACCCTGAACCTCTGTCAAACTTGACTTACCCACTGGTTCGCCATTTGGGCAAAAATCAAACAGTTATAAACAAGCTGGCCATAGGTTAGTAACAGTCTGATTCAGTTAAAGTTAGGTGTTTAAATCAGGCACAGAATCTCAGAGGAGGCTCAGGGCGAGCTTCTGCAGAGGGCACGAAGGTGACGGAGGTAACAACGTCAGAATCCACCAGGAGGCCTCTGCTGGCCCCCCGGGGAAGCCCTAGGCCCTCCTTATCCCAGGTTGTGGGGTGACAGCAAAGGGGTTCTTTGGAGGTTGGGACGGGTGTATGCGGCCAGAGTGGGCCACAGTCTTGCCTGTTCTACCCTTGCTACACTGGCAGGACCCCACATACTGGAAACAATTTACCTGGCACCTGTGGGGCCAAGGTCCAAGACCTTGCCCAGGGCACTGGGGGCAGGCGGGGCCTGCTTCCCCAAGTGCCACCTGTTATTCCTTTTGATTTTCCTTTGCTGGTGGGTCCCTGTTGAGGTTGCTGAGTCAGCCACTTAGGGTGAAGCGAGCCTCAGAGCACAGTGACAGTGTGATGGGCACCGCTGACGTATCTAATCACCTCCCTTCTGGGGTTCGGTGTCCTTGGGGAAGCCTTCTGCAAGAATCACAGCTTTGGCCATCCCCCCCCACACACACTTTGGGTTCCCAGTTCATAGCACCAGTGATTCCGGGAAACAGAAATTGGGTTACTGAGTGGGGGGATGAGACGTGTGCGTGGGGTACCGAGGTCTCACTGAACATCGGATGGAGCAGCCCGTCTGCAGGACTCTGGGTATTAAGCCAGGGTCAGGCATGGGGACACTGGGATCCACAGCTGGGCTCCACAGCTGGGCTCCAAGAGCATTTGTCCCGGGGACACCCTGCCTCCGGAGAGACCCACTGCGGTCGCTGGACCTCAGCTCCCTTCCTACATCCCCGGTCCACCTCCCAAACCCTCCTTCTGGCTCCACCGCCCCGTCTAGGGCTTCTCAGCACAGAGAAAACCTGCGGGAATTGATGTTCATCTTGGTGACCCCGATGAGCTTGAGTGGTGCAGAAAGACTGAAGGAGGAGGCGAGGGGAGCGTCGCAGAAGAGGTCGGACAGCTCGTCCCGCTCCTCGAGCTCGTAGGTGGCGTCGTTGAGCATCCGCCGGTGGAGGTCGCAGGTCTGCTCGATCTTCAGCTTGTGGATGTCACTGCGCAGGCGCATGAGCTGCCGCGCCAGCTGCTGGTCCTGAAGCCGCATCTCCATCTGCCAGGGAAGAGCGGGGAGGCAGGCGTCAGCGCCAAGCTGGAGGGGGAGCCGGGGTGCTGCACAGTCTCTTGCCGGCACAGACTCCGGTTAACAGACCTAACGAACGGCTGGCATCATCATTCGGGGTCCCTTCCCTGGTGGCTCAGACGGTAAACAATCTGCCCGCAATGCAGAGACCTTGGTTCAATCCCTGCGTTGGGAAGATCCCCTGGAGGAGGAAATGGCAACCCACTCCAGTATTCTTGCCTGGAGAATCACATTGACAGAGGAGCCTGGCAGGCTACAGCCCATGGGGTCGCAAAGAGTCCGACACGACTAAGCGACTAAGCACAGCACAGAGAGAGTAGCGTGTTCTCAGGTCAGGGAGGTGAAGAATCATAGTGAGGTGACGAATGAGGACACGCTCGCCGCACAGCCCCTTGCGCTAACCTAGATACTGTGTCCAAATTCTTCTGGAAGGCGTGTGTGTCAGTCCTGGCTTGGAGGCATTTCCAGCTCAGTCTCATTGTTTACAAATGGAGTAAGGGTATAAAAAAAATGCACGGAATGATAAATACCAAGTTCGGGAGCATGGTTACTCTGGGCAGGAAGGAGAGACTGCGACTGGGGAAGGGATTCGGGGCTTCAACTCTGTTGATGCTGTTTTATATTATATGCCTGGTGGTGGGTATGTTGTCACCGTATTCTTTAAACATTTCAGAGTATTTGCAATACTTCTTATTTCAAAAGAGCCAAACATAAATACATGCTAATATTTATTGGATATTTTCCTGTGAGGCAGGCACTGTTCTAAGCTTTCTGAGTAGGTATTAGTCAGCCCAGGCCGCCATGCAAAATACCATAAACTGAGTGGCTTACACAACAGACATTTATTTCTCACGGTTCTGCAGGCTGGAAGTCCAAGTTCAAGGACTTGGTGTGCTGATTCAGTTCCCAGTGAGGACACTCTTCCTGGCTGACAGGTTCTTCCACCTTCTGTGTCCTCACGTGATGCAGAGAGAGTGCTCTAGTCTCTTTTCCTCTATAAGGACAATCATCCCACCAAAAGGCTCTACTCCCACGACCGCAACGTCTAATCATCTCCAAAGGCCCTGCCTTCCAACACTGTCACACTGGGGCCCGGGGGTTCGGGCGGACACGAACTGGGTATGTTGGTATGTGACACTTAATCTTCACTACAACTCTGGAAGTAATATCACCATCCTACTCACAATATCTGGGCTTCTCAGATGGTGCTAGTGGTAGAGAACCTGCCTGCCAGTGTAGGAGAAATAAAAGACTCGGGTTCGGTCCCTGGGTTGAGAAGATCCCCTGGAGGAAGGCGTGGCAACCCACTCCAGTATTCTTGTTGGAGAATCCCATGGACAGAACAGCCTAGCGGGCTATAGTCCATAGGGTCGCAAAGAGTTGGACATGCCTGAAGCGACTTAACATGCACGCATGCACTCACAATTTCTAAATGAAGAGGCAGAGGCTCAGCAAAGCCAGTCCTCATGACAAGTCACAAAGCTCACAACTGACCGAGCTGGGAGGAGGCGCTCAGAAGTCGGACTCCAGAGCCCAAACCTCTGACCTCTAAGTTCTGCCTCTTCAGGTAGAGCTGGAGTGTGGGGCATGGGACCCGTTTTGTGCCCATGACCTAGGAGAAGGTTCATGACATATTTAGTGTTTTTTTTTTTCCTACTGAGGAAGAAATGGGGTGATAACTCCTCACCTGGCCACACATTTACAGTTTCCAAATTCACTTACAGGTTAACTTTGTTGGAACCATACAGCCGGCCCCAAGGTATCAGTGTGGCAGTTTGGTTGAATCCAGAAGAGTTTTAATGAGCTATTCAGTGTCGCAGCTTCACTCCCCGGGTCTCGAGTGTTTTCCATCAATGACACTTGGTCACTGAGGTCACCAGCTGCTCTTACTTGGCACAAGATCTGATTCCTTCTCACTGTTTACTCTGCTCTGCTTGCAAGTGGTTAATGTTTACGTACTTCTGTTTCTTCACGCTCAGCTGTGTTGTTCAGCCAGTGCTTGGAGCCAAACTGATTTAGAAAGACCAACTGTGAGATTCCAGAGGGACTTTCCTGCTGGTTATGCAAATAAACGTTAACATGTTCACTTTTCCCTCTTCAGGCTTAGAATCAAGTGCATTGCAGAAAAATTAGTGACTCCACCAATAAGCATTTCATTGCTCTACTTTCTCTCTTTCATTGTTTGATGTACTTCTACAGATCTCTTTTATCCAGATTTTATAGATGAGTAAAATCAAGATAGGAAGTCTTGCTTGGGGATCAGCAAAGGATTTAAAGTATTTAACAGCAAGTTCATAGCATCCAGTTCATCTGTTCACTTCTCAATCCTTGGGCGTCACAACCCAGATGCATTGCCAATCAGACTACTCTAGTGGAGCCAAATTAATGATGGCAGGCTCGCCAGAGGGTGACCGTCCATTCATTCACTTATTTGGAAGCTGGGCTAGGTGCTGCCTAAGCCCTTCTGAAGGAGATGGAGGTCCACTTTGTCTGAAAGATAGTGCCAGCTCACATCACTGCTTTATTTAACATGGTCTTCTGGGAGTTTGGCTTGAACCACTTCTTTTTGGGGTTTCCTGTAATTTGAAGATCGATCTCTTTGAAAGCTAGGAAGCCTATGGCTCAGATGTGAGCCCAGAAACTGGCCTCATTGGATCTTCAATCTGAAAATATCCTTTAAAGTTGGTGAATTTCAATTTCGACCAGGTGTCTGCGAGACTCTGTGAGATGTGGTGGGTGGGGATGCCTGATGGGAGAAAGGGGATATTTTTCTATGGCAAATAGATTTGGTCAAGTGTCTGAGAACAATTTAGGGTTGAAAAATCAGCTGAAAGAGCAGTGATAGTAAGGCACCTGACTAATTTCCTTGTCAAGGCCACCTTGGTGGAGCCACCTGCCACCCAGTGAGCTTGGAGGTGTTCACCTCTGCCTAGAAGGAAGGAAACCGCTTCCGGTGGGGCTGGTGACCTGGTCACTCCCCTTGTTGGAGCCCCAGCACTGGAAGGGGCTGGGAATTCTGTTTCCTCCACTGCCTTGGTCCTGAGGGCACATCATCATGTGAGCAGCCCATCCTAGGACTCGCCTGCAAGACATATTTTGTTATGACTCCTGAGTAGAAATCCACTATTTCACTTGATAGTCAAAGAAACAGTGTTTGTTCCAGGGCTTCAAGGAAAAGCAGCAGTGCTGGCCCTATTCCACCTCCTCTGCAGACCACACAGGAGTTTTCCAAGCGGACTCTACACCTTAAATCCTAAACTGAGTCCTCAATGAAGAGGTAACTTCACTGCAATCAAACCAAATCCATATAGAAACAAGTTTTACGAGCCCCTGAAGAAACCTGAATAACATGTGCAGAGCTAAGAGGCTCTTTCCCCCACCGCTAGGATTTTTTCAATTGTGTTAAAATACACAGAGGATAAAAGCTTACCGTCTAAACCATTGTGAAGTGTGCAGTTCAGTGGCATCAAAAACTTTTACATTGCTGTGCGATCATCACCACCAACTCTCTTTAGAAGTCTTTCCATCTTGCAAACTTGGAGCTCCATCTCCATTAATTAATAACTCCCCATTTCCCCTCCCTCAGCCCCTGGCAACTACCATTCTGTGAATGTGATTATCTGGTTACCTCGAGTAAGTGGAATCAGTACATTATTTACAGTTTTGTGACCGTCATATTTCATTCACTCGAGATTCATTCACGTTGTAGCATGAGTCAGATTTCCTTTCTAAAGCTGCTGTATATTCCACTGAGTGTATAGCTCACATGTGCCTTATCCGCTCATCCATGGATGAATGGGTGTCTGGGCTGCTTCCAGTTCTTGGCTCTTGTGAATAACGCTGCTATGAACACAGGTGCAGCAGGCTCTGAGGCCCTGCTTTTGCTTCTTTGGGGTGTAAACTAAGAAGTGGAATTTCTGGATCATGTAGTCATCCTATGTTGAAGTTTCTGAGGAATCGCCATACCGTTCTCCGCACCGTTTTCCTGCAGTTCTTGTTTTTATTCCTGCCAGTCCAGAGGCAGGAGTAGTCAGTTCCTCTTTTAACTCTTCAGGAAATCACTAATGACCCATGAGACTCGGACAAAGAGACCTCACAGCAAACCACTTACACACGCAGATTCTTCTGTTTCCTGAGTTTCCTTGGCCGCCACCCTCCTTGATTCTCCCTTTCTATCCCCCCACCCTGGAGCCTTACCACTCATCACACCCCCTCATCTCATCAAAGAAAACTGGAGAGATCTCCCTCCTCCTCTTGCAGATGTTGTTGTTAAGTTGCTAAGTTGTATCTGACTCTTTTGTGACCCCCATGGACTGTAGCTCGCCAGGCTCCTCTGTCCCTTGGATTGTCCAGGCAAGAATACTGGAGTGGGTTGACATTTCCTTCTTCAGGGGATCTTCGCGACCCAGGGGTCAACCTTGAGTGTCCTGCATTGGCAAGTGGATTCTTTACACTTGAGCCCCCTGGGAAGCCCTTCTTCTTGCAAAGCAACTTAATTACCACCTTTAGTTAACTCTTCCCTCCCTTGGAGTTTCACCTTTCACCTTAAGAAACAACCAATCTCTCCAAATAAGATCATCTATACCATTTTTCTAAATTCCACAAAACATACGGATACCAAGGAGGAAGGGAGGCCAGGATGAACTGGGAGACTGGGATCGACATCTATACACTACTGATACTATGTATAAAATAGATAATAAGGACCTACTGTATTTCACAGGGAACTCTACTCAACACTCTGTAATGACCTATATAGGAAAAAAGTTTTTTTAAGAGTGGATATATGTAAATATATAGCTGTCTGTCTACCTGAAACTAACACAACATTGTAAAGCAACTCTACTCCAATATAAATTAATTTTAAAATCCCCTTTCAATCAGTTTGACTTAAGATAGTCAGCGGTAGCTTCTGTTGCCTGAGACCAAGTTCCGTGACTGGTACGATAAGCTTTTCCTGCCCTCAAAAGAAAGAAAGAGAGGAAGAAACAGGCTCTCCTGAGAGCCATTCTTATCTGACTCAGAGAATCAAACGTGTGTTGCCTGCAGCCAGGCACTCAGAGCAGCACAAGTGTTGCAACAGGGCCTGGGTCAGCGGCCGCCCAGCCCCCCGCGCCTTTGGTGCGTGTGCTTTCTCACCCCGTGGGAACACACCCTTTCACTATGCCCTAATTATAGGATTTCTGGAGTTACAGGCCGCGCCTCTGAGAATCCTGTAAGTATCTTTATCCCGCAGAGGCCACAGGCCACCCTGGGAGGGGGGACTACAAATCACATGTCCCACAGCTGAGGCTTTGCCAGGGCGAGCATTAAGCCCACATGGATGGTGGAGTCACTGGGACCAGGTTCTAGGGCCAGTGTCTGTCTTTTTAATAAAGGCTCAAAACTGGAAGGCCCTGCCCAATCTCCATATTCCATACCTAGAAGGACCTAGATGGCGGAATTCTTGCCTTTATTTGACTGGCATTGCTCAGCTTATGGACAAGGCAATGGCACCCCACTCCAGTACTCTTGCCTGGAAAATCCCATGGATGGAGGAGCCTGGTAGGCTGCAGTCCATGGGATTGCAAAGAGTCAGACACGATACAAGCCACTTTTTTCACTTTTCACTTTCATGCATTGGAGAAGGAAATGGCAACTGACTCCAGTGTTCTTGCCTGGAGAATCCCAGGGATGGCGGAGCCTGGTGGGCTGCCATCTCTGGGGTCGCACAGGGTCGGACACGACTGAAGCGACTTAGCAGCAGCAGCAGCAGCTCAGCTTATATGGCATATTACTTCTGATCTACTTGCTTTCTACAGTTCTTGGAAGGGGCATTATTCTGGTAGACAGGGAAAAAAAAAATCCCAAGGTGTTCAAGGACATTTTGTTCAATCCCTGTTTCTAAGGCTGGTGTCTAAGCTATTCCAGCCTCAGCTCAGCTCAGTCGTGTCCGACTCTTTGTCACCCCATGGACTACAGCTCACCAGGCTCCTCTGTCCGTGGGATTCTTCAGGCAAGAATACTGGAGTGGGTTGCCATTTCCTCCTCCAGGGGATCTTCCCGACCCAGGGATCGAACCCAAGTCTCCTGCATCTTCTGCAGTGGCAGGCGGATTCTTTACCACTGAGCCACCTGGGAAGCCCAGCCTAACAGCTACAGTTACTCTTTGATTGATGCTGAAGAGAGACCGGGTATAAAGTCCAAGCCATTCTCTCAGACACATGCTCCCTTCTCTATGGGACTTAACGCTGAGAACTTGGGAACAGTTTTTGTAACCTGTCTCATGATTTAACTAAAGGTCCAGTACTGTTTTAATCAGCATTGTTCAGACACACACTTAGAAGCGTGGACAAAACATGACTCAGTATTTGATCTTGGCCTCTCAGAAAAAGCCAGAATCATGCTGTGAGGAAAGAAAGCAAGGCTTGTCACTGAAGTGTGCTGCTGGTCGGCAATCTCAGATGCTGGGGAAAATTAAAAAAATTTTTTCAGACACCCCTAGAAACCAAACTGTGTTTGTGAATTGATTTCCAGGAGATGCTGTCAACTCGGGGAGAGGGTGGAACATGCTTCTCAGCCTCCACTTACTCTGCAGCCCCCCGCCTTGGGGCTGGGGCAGGTACAGGCTGGATGCCGGGTCTCCTGATGTTGCTGGCCGGGGATAAGGGTGGAGACAGGTACCACGGCTCCCATCCTGTGTCTGGAGGGGTTCCTCCAAGGTGCTCTCCTGATCCCCCTGGAGCCATCGTCTGCTGGGAGGGGAAGTCGGAGCAGAGCCCCGGAGCTGGGACAGAGAGTAGGAGCTGCTTCAGGCCCCACCAGGGACTCTCCATCACCAGTGGTGAGTCATACCCTACATACTCTATGATAAGGTCTTTGATTTTCAAACTTGGAAGGTCCCAGGCCAAATTACCACCTACACAGGTGAGGCTGACCTTTGAGAAGAATGTGGTGATGCATTCTGCAGGCCTCCTGGTCTGTACCCAGAGCCTCTGGCTTCTAGTCTGCTTTGATCTGAATCTTTGTGTCCATCCCTCCCCCAGATTCATATGTTGAAACCCGAATGCCCAACATGTTGGTATTAGGAGGTGGGCCTTTGGGAGGTGGTGAGGTCATGAGGGGTATGGACCCCTCATGAAGGCTTTTGTGTTGTTTCGTCACTCAGTCGAGTCTGACTCTTCACGACCCCACGGGCTGTAACCCACCAGGCTCCTCTGTCCATGAGATTTTCCAGGCAAGAAAACTGGAGTGGGTTGCCATTTCCTTCTCCAGGGGATCTTTCCCTCCCAGGGATCAAACTCACGTCGTTCATTGGCAGGTGGATTCTTTACCACTGAACCATCAGGGAAGCCCCATGATGGGGCTGTTCTTATCAAAGAACAAAGATTTACTGTTCTTATCAAAGAGACCCTGGAGAGTCCCCTTGCCCCTTCCATCGTGTGAGGACATAGCGAGAAGTCTTTAACTCAGAAAAGGACCCTCTCCTGATCATGCTGGGACCCTGATCCCAGACTTCTAGCCTCTGGAACTGTGATAACTGAATATCTGTGGCTTATCAATTCCACCTGCAGCGGCCGGAATGGACCCAGACAGCTCCTGTCCAGCCCATAAGGAGATGAGGGGCTCTGGCAGGTGATGTGACCCCCTCTGTGGAAAGGGGATGCTCGTCCCCTTCCCCTACCTCATAAGAGTGCATCATGCGCAAGAGGGAGCTCTGGAAACCATACGCCCAAGAAAGGAATTCTGTGCTCAAAAGTGAGAGGGGAGAGCGGAGCACCGCTGCCAGGGGCAGGTGAGCACACCCACACTCACCTCTCACCTGCACCAGCCGCCTCTCTGCCTCCCTCCCACTCTCTGCACTCAGCCCTTCAGTCAAGAGGCCAGCAGTCAGGTTTCTCCCCTTCTGCAAACCCTTCAAAGGTACAACCAGCTCTCTTGGCTCCCTTGCTCTCTCCTTGCTCGGGCCCCCATTCTCAGCCCCTGGCCCTTCTTTCAGAACCAACCCTTCCCATGCCAGCATCCTCAGGCCCAGCTCAGCCCTTGTCCCCCAACCGTGAAGGGTGAGGGAGACTCCCACGTTGGACTCCTCCTACCACAGCACCTACACACGGCACTGGCTACCTCCCCATGCTCAACCACTCAGCCGTATCCCACACTTTGCGATCCCCTGGACCGTAGCCGCCAAGGTCCTCTGTCCATGGAATTCTCCAGGCAAGAATAGTGGAGTAGGTAGTCATGCCCTTCTCCAGGGGATCTTCCCAACCCAGGGATCGAACCCTTGTCTCCTGCATTGCAGGCGGATTCTTTACTGCTGAGCCACCAGGGAAACATCTTTAGCAATTCTTTCAGTTCAGTTCAGTTCAGTCGCTCAGTCGTGTCTGACTCTGTGACCCCATGAATCGCAGCACGCCAGGCCTCCCTGTCCATCACCAACTCCCGGAGTTCACTCAAACTCATGTGCATCAAGTCGGTGATGCCAACCAGCCATCTCATCTTCTGTCGTCCCCTTTTCCTCCTGCCCCCAATCCCTCCCAGCATCAGAGTCTTTTCCAATGAGTCAACTCTTCACATGAGGTGGCCAAAGTATTGGAGTTTCAGCCTCAACATCACTCCTTCCAATGAACACCCAGGACTGGTCTCCTTTAGGATGGACTGGTTGGATCTCCTTGCAGCCCAAGGGACTCTCAAGAGTCTTCTCCAACACCACAGTTCAAAAGCATCATTTCTTCGGTGCTCAGCTTTTTTCACAGTCCAACTCTCACATCCATACATGACCACTGGAAAAACCATAGCCTTGACTAGACGGACCTTTGTTGGCAAAGTAATATCTCTGCTTTTTAATATGCTATCTAGGTTGGTCATAACTTTCCTTCCAAGGAGTAAGCATCTTTTAATTTCCTAGCTGCAATCACCATCTGCAGTGATTTTGGAGACCCCCCAAAATAAAGTCTGACACAGTTTCCACTGTTTCCCCATCTATTTGCCATGAAGTGATGGGACTGGATGGCATGATCTTAGTTTTCTGAATGTTGAGTTTTAAGCCAACATTTTTACTCTCCTCTTTCACTTTCATCAGGAGGCTTTTTAGTTCCTCTTCACTTCTGCCATAAGGGTGGTGTCATCTGCATAGCTGAGGTTATTGATCAATTCTTTAGTAACTAAAGGGCAGTGTCTGGCCAGATTAACAGGGCAGTCTTCCTCCTGCAGGAACAACAGGCCGAAAGCCCAGCTACATGGAGGAGCCTCGAGTAAAGGTACACTGGAGCTAGAAACCCTTGTGCATCATACTTCATCTCAGCCAGCACCCAGCCTGGATGGCTCTGAGCAGCTAATTATTCTCACCATGCTCCGGGCATGGCTCCCCCATCCCTGCTTTAAGGTTGTTACCAGATATTGCTTATAACAGGGGTCCCGTTCTGAGATCAGAAGAATTTTAAATGCAGGCAACTCCTGCATTTGACAACTCCTGGCCCCACTGACTTGGACATCTGATGTGAGCACTGGTACCCAGCACACAGGGAAGGGATCTGGGTCCAAAGCCTGGAGACGCGGGTCTTGGCTTAGTCACACCCTTGTGTAAGACCTTGGAGAAGTGACTTAAACTCTCTGACCCTCAGGCTCATCATCATTCTGAGCCTCAGTCTTCTCATAAAATGGGAAGAGCAAATACCTCCAATTCTTCTCACTTAGATACTGCATGTAAAAGTGCTTTGGGGACCATAAGATGCTTCCTAGGTGGGCAGGGTTAAGGTGGGTATCATCTTCCTGCCTCTCCCCTCCGTCCCCATCAGAAGATGCTCAGTGAGCCTGAATTGTCATTCGGCCATTATCATTCAGTGGCAGTGGATAACACTGGCCTCAGAGGGCAGTGTGTGGACACCCTAGTCACATGCTTGTCAAGCGGCAGCACAGGCAAGAGAAGGTTAACCTGGAGAAGCTGGACCTGAGCTGTGGCCACAGAGGGGCCAGCTGGGTCCGCGGCTACAGGACTCCTGACACAGCAGGCCTTACAGTTATTAAAACCTGGCAGGTTTCTTTTCCTTTTTCTAACAACCATAAACACCTTTTTGGCGGGAGGCTTTGTCTGTGGGGATCAAACACCTGCGTGAGGCTAAGAGAAAAATATCTGTTGATGCTCAGGGGTTCTTGCCACAAAGGCAAGCACTTAGGAAGCTGGGATTTTTATTTTTTTATTTTTTATTTTTTTTTGGTTTTAGTTTTGGCTCTGCACAGGCCCAGGAGACGATTTCTCCCTTTCTTTTATCCTTCAAGCTGGCAAGGGGGATGTTTTAGGATTGAAGACAGAAGGCAGAAGGGAGCGTCTCTTCTTCTCTTGGGCTGTGAACTCTAGGGTCAGAGGTTCGCGATGTTCTGAATTCCAGGTTTAGCTAGGGGGCTGAGTCCTACAGCTTCAGGGCCATGCCCTTTCTAGCTGACCCCTTCCTGAAGCATTGCCCGCCCCCCCTCCATCACCAACTCCAGGCTCCTTGGCCACCTAGCGAGGCTGCTCTGGAGGTGGAAAGCTGGAGGCTGTGCCCTCTAGCAGCGGGAGCAACCCGGATCAAGCCGAGTCACAGAGGGTCATTTCACCCGGCTCCAAGTCTGTCTTCCCAGAAAGCTAACCTGGGCAGTCAGGGGGCCGAAGCTGCCAAGTACAGAGCTGGCAGCCCTGCCTGCCATGGCTGGGTGGCAACACCTCTCCTGGACACTCGGGGAACCAAAGGTCAGGTCTTGCTGGCTGGAGAAATAGTGCCCGCAGGGTTTTTAAGTATTCCCACCTTGCTTCTACCCACAATGAGTGACTCTGAAGGAAAACCCACTACTTGCAAGTCCCTGGGGCTATCAGAAGTGCCTGAACTTGCCCTGCAGTCAAAGCTGAGAGGGAGGGCAGACCCTGAGGGCGCTGCTAGGAACCTCTCTGGCCTTGGAAATAAACCAACATTCAAGCAGTCACTCTACCTTTGAACTGGCCTCCTAGGAGGCAGGAGTGGACCACCCATCCTTACAGACCCAGCTTCACCTGCCTCTAGGAGGGTCAGCAATTGACAACAAGCACCTCACTCATTCCCTGGGTCAGGAAGGTCCCCTGGAGGAGGAAATGGCAACCACTCCAGTATTATTGCCTGGAAAATCCCATGGACAGAGGAACTTGGCAGGCTATAGTCCACGGGGTCCCAAAGAGTCGGACACGCCTGAGCACGCACACACCTCACTCGCTGCATCAACTGTCCCAGGATAAAACAGAGACCTGTTCAGGGCACAAACCCACGACTGAGCCCAAACTCCCAAGCAACTGAGTTTGGCGTCGTGTAGGGCAAACAGCCACATGGCTGACTGAATTGCAAATTTTTAATTGGTTTCCTTGGCCACATCAAGAGAAAAGACATAGTTGCAAATGAGCCTGACAAATTGCCAGAGAGAGTCCACCCAGGTATAGAGAAAACTTGACTCTGGGCTTGAAATAAAGCAAAGGGTATTGAACCCAATTTTGAAATGACTATTTTTTTTTAATGGGTTAATTTGTAATGACACTTTCAACAAGTTAACAGATGACAAATTAGGAAAACAATGACATGAAGTCGATGTTTGAGACTTAAAACTAGAGAATGGGCATGTTGATCAAACGTTCGACTCTGTTTTCAGGCTAAGCAAAGGATTTTATAGGTTGCCTTTGTTAGTGTTTGATCTTAGAAGCAGGCAGAGTCGCAGGTTTCAGTGGCCTGCCCACCCATCTGCATTAGGGCTGCTCTGGCCTCAGACTTACAAACTCAGCTTGGAGACCACTCAGCATGGGATGCTGTGACTTTAACTCGGGAAACCCAAGCCTGAAGGGTAGATGTGGCAGGGACAGGGCTTGAGGCACAAGCTTGGGGGTCCTGGGACTTCCCTCTGAGGTCCTGTCTTGGTTCTCTGACCCCAGTCTTGCCTGCTTTTCAGTCCTAGATTCTCAAAGTGTGGTCCGTGGGCCAGCAGTACAGCACTATCTTGGAGCTTGCTGGAAATTCAGAATCATGGATTTCATTCCTGTAGGATCAGAATCTTCATTTTAACAAGATCAGAACCCTCCCATTAGAGTTGGAGAGTCTCTGCTTTGAGAGTTTCTCTACCTGCCACCTGAAGAGGCCTGCCCAATGACAGGGGCCTGTGGGGGGTCCCCCCCACCCACGGCCTCTCTCCCCAAAGCTCTGCTGTCACTGGTAAAGGCTGAGTTCATAACTTACTAGTCATATAATTCTGGGCAGGCCGTCTGACTCCTGTGAGCCTCAGTTTACTCATCTGTATAATGGAGACAATAATAGCAATTGCACAGGTCTGTTCTAGGATTCAAAGAGACCACAGTGTAAGGGCTGGACTCGCACCAATTTTGTTTCTCCCTCTGCCCACCCTACACATTCTGTTGACTGCCTGCCGACATCTCTTTTGAATTGACATTTTTAGGAGTCACAGAACAAAGTCAACTGCCTTTGGAAGACACCACATAGCACAATGGTTAAGAAGAGCCAAGCAACGCAGTTTTGCACGCCTTCTCGTGTGCTGAGCGCCACCACTGATGAGCGTCTGCCATGGCCGTGGGCAGAGAAAGAGTTGAGCTGCTGGTCCCAGCTCCCAATGCATGCCCGATGCTCACACTTACTCCACCTGGATGTCCTCTCCATGATCCAGTGTGTCAGTGGCTCAGTCGTGTCAGACTCTTTGCAACCCCATGGACTGTAGCCCACCAGGCTCCTCCGTCCATGGGATTCTCCAGGCAAGAATACTGGAGTGGGCTGCCATTCCCTTCTCCAGGGGATCTTTCCGACCCAGAGATCTAATCCAGGTCTCTTGAATTGCATGCAGGTGGATTTTTACATTCTGAGCCACCAGAGAAGCCTTGGTTTCTTGGCAATTTTTAGTCTCCGAGGCTCAGCCCAAAGCCTTCACCCCTGCCAGGCCTGATCAGCCATGTCACCCCAGGCATGTCCCTATTCACCCCTCAATGTGCATAGAGCACTGCTGGGCTGAGCCCAAGCTACACAGCCCCACTGCCCAGCGCAGTGCCGCGGGGAGAGTGGCTGCCGAATAAAGGATCACAAAGGTGGATGGCAGGATGACAGGGCTTCAGACAGGAAGAAGCACAGTCACAGTCCGGGAAGGAGTGTAAGAGACTCTTCTGCCAGACCCGACTTCATCTGGCTCTAGGAGGATCAGCAATCGACAACAAGCACCTCACTCGTTCCTTGAACCGCTCAGCTCTTGGACCATTCAGTGTGGAATGCTGTGGCTTCGGGGTGGCATCAGGAAGGCTGGGGACACCTTCAGAACATGGGCTCAGGCTCTCTATAAGTACTCTCTATAAGTGGTTGGGGGCTGATGGACACATGGGCCACATGGACCTGCATAATAATGAGGCCCACCCTTGTCTGAATAGGAAGATGTGAAATTAGCAGGGGAAGACAGAGACAGAGAAAGGCTTGGACAGCCACTTACTTACCAGTTCCTTCCTGAGCCAGGCTATAGCTTCGTCGATGCTCTCAAAGCCCTCCAGCTTACCAGTGGGCGGTGGTCCGTCCTGGTTCGCCCTCCCATTAGGTGGGGGATGCAGCCTGAGGGCCCTCGTTCGCAGGAGCGAGGGTTCCTCCCCCGCAGAGCCCCGCGGGTCGGGCGCCGGCCTTGGGAAGGGCCATGTCTGCTCCTCCAGCCTGGCCTGCCACTCCAGGTAGGAAGGCCTGCGGGTCTCCAGCCTCAGTTTCTCCGTGAGGGCCTTCAGGCTCCGGAGGTGGTCATCTGGAGGTGGGGTTGTTCCTGCCGGCCCTTCTTCCCCACCGGCCACTTCTTCTACTTGGATCTGGGGCACAGACATTCTAGAACCTGCCCGGACAGCCAGACATGAGAGGTGGTGGGAGGTGCCGTGGGATTTTTGGTGGGCAGCAAGTCGGGTCCTGCTCTGGAAGGGTCTCATCCAGTGGGGGCCGAGGCTCCCAAGGGCATCTCTAGGAAGGGCGCGGCTCCTGGAGTCCAGAGGGGGCGGAGGGTATCTGCACAGTGTCCGCTGGAGCAGCTGCCGACGTTCAGGGCTTAAGAGGCTTCCTGGAGCGCTGTGGGCGCCATGCTTTGCAAGAGGCAGGAACAGACAAGCATTAGCAGGAATCTTTGGGGGTTGCTTTGCCAAGAAGATCTATCAGTGCTTGAGGGGCAGGCAGATCAGACTCCAGTGGGGATGCAGGATGGATCCGGTCCCCTTCGCAGGAAGGGCAGGTGGCGGGAAGCTGCTGGCTGGTGTGGGACCTGAAGGAATGATTGTAATGACGTCAGTGCTGACCCCTCCCTTGGACGCAGTCTCAGGAGGGGACGCGGAGGCTCAGAGAAGCTTAGTGCCTGAAGTCGATGCAGGAAAGATGGACTTTGTACAGTGTCTTAGCATTTAGGAAATGGTTCCACCCCTATTATCTCATTTAATCCTCCCTGTAAGTCTATAATTACTTATTTTTGTCTCCATGTTATGCATGAGGAGTCAGAGTCTCCAGAGGTTACATGGCTCACCCAAGAGCTCCCAGTGATTAGTAAGGACGCAGGCTCAGGTCTCTTTGAGCTCAGGCTGCCCGCGGGAGGGAAAGGGTAGTCCCCAGGCAGACTCAGGTGAGCCTTGGGTCCAGAGACCCCTGACTCCGCCCCACCCTGCCCACTACAGCCCCTTCCTAGGCTCCGGTTCCTCAGGGTGAGTCCTACTGCACACCCTCAGCTTCCTTCTCCAAGGACAACACCTTACCTCACCTCATCAGAGCAGGAAGGAAAGAAGCCTGCAGAGGAAGAGCAGGCTGCTCTCAGGTGGATTGTTAAATGGAGCGAGGCCATGACTCACCTTCTAAAAGATGATTCTCCCATTCACCTAATATGCCCACACAGCTGCACCTCCCGGGCTGGGGCTGCAGTTCTCTGACTTGGCCTTCCCACCCCCACGGAGGAGGTGAGAGCCAGGCCCTTGTCCCATCACAGGGAGGCAGGAAGGAACTGAGCCAGAATCAGGCCCTGGGCTCCCAGCCTCCGTGTCCCACAGCGTCTGGGCAGGTGGCGGTGGGCCATCAGAGTGGGAGAGCTTTCATTTGGGCAGAGAAGAGGAGTCCTTGGTATTCAGGATGAGTTTTGAAAATTTGTGTGAGGGCATGAGGTTGGGCAAAAGACTGAGGGTATGAACTGGTATGGAACAACGTCCAAGATAAAGCTTATGTGGGCGGGTGGGGGGGAGGAAGAAGACATCTGCAGCCTGGAGAGGACACTTGGTATTGAAAAGGTGGGGAATGAAGAGATTTGTATTGACCTGGATGTGCCTAAGGAGAAAAACTGAAACCAAGAGTTGTGATTGTGTGTCTAGGGTGATGGGAACCAGGCATGGGGCGATGGTGTGAGGGCTGGGCCACTAGGGAGGCTGTGGGCTCATCTCCTACCTGGGCTTGGAGTTATTCAAGAGCTGAGCCTGCTGTCTCTTTGGACGGTTCCTGCAACCCCTTCCTGAGATTGCATCTGACCAGAGGGATGTACAGCACCTGGCTCCAGGAATGAAAAGAAATCTTCCCCCTGCTGATGGCAGAGAAACCTAGCTCTCAGCTCCAGTCACACAGACGAGAATCCCCTGAGGAACCTCCACAAAATGAGTCCCAGGCCTGGCCCAGGGGTCCTGACTCAGTTAGTCTGTAGCCAGACTCAGGCATCAACATATTTTAAAGTTCCCCACGTGATCTGAGAGGACTGGGGCTGAGAACCACTAGGTCTTGGGACAGAGGCATGAGACTCGGAGTCAGATCACTTAGCTGCAGGTGCTTCCAGGCTTGCTGAGCCTCAGGTTCCCCATCTGCAAGATGGAGAGTGACAAGACCAGCCCCCTAGGTTTGGGACACTGGCAGAACTAAGGCTTGTGTGGACTTTCTGTAGGCGTAGCACACCCTGCAACTGTGGGGTATTCTCATGGGAACCTTCTATGCAGCCTCACTGTCATCTAGGCTTCTCAAGAATCTCTCCACATCTAAAGACCCATTAGCCTCTGTCTGGGGCCCCTCCCTGGAGAAGGCAGTGGCACCCCACTCCAGTGCTCTTGCCTGGAAAATCTCATGGACAGAGAAGCCTGGTAGGCTGCAGTCCATGGGGTCGCTAAGAGTCGGACACGACTGAGCGACTTCACTTTCACTTTTTACTTTCCTGCATTGGAGAAGGAATTGTCAGACTCAGGTGAGCCTTGGGTCCAGAGACCCCTGACTCCGCCCCACCCTGCCCACTACAGCCCCTTCCTAGGCTCCGGTTCCTCAGGGTGAGTCCTACTGCACACCCTCAGCTTCCTTCTCCAAGGACAACACCTTACCTCACCTCATCAGAGCAGGAAGGAAAGAAGCCTGCAGAGGAAGAGCAGGCTGCTCTCAGGTGGATTGTTAAATGGAGCGAGGCCATGACTCACCTTCTAAAAGATGATTCTCCCATTCACCTAATATGCCCACACAGCTGCACCTCCCGGGCTGGGGCTGCAGTTCTCTGACTTGGCCTTCCCACCCCCACGGAGGAGGTGAGAGCCAGGCCCTTGTCCCATCACAGGGAGGCAGGAAGGAACTGAGCCAGAATCAGGCCCTGGGCTCCCAGCCTCCGTGTCCCACAGCGTCTGGGCAGGTGGCGGTGGGCCATCAGAGTGGGAGAGCTTTCATTTGGGCAGAGAAGAGGAGTCCTTGGTATTCAGGATGAGTTTTGAAAATTTGTGTGAGGGCATGAGGTTGGGCAAAAGACTGAGGGTATGAACTGGTATGGAACAACGTCCAAGATAAAGCTTATGTGGGCGGGTGGGGGGGAGGAAGAAGACATCTGCAGCCTGGAGAGGACACTTGGTATTGAAAAGGTGGGGAATGAAGAGATTTGTATTGACCTGGATGTGCCTAAGGAGAAAAACTGAAACCAAGAGTTGTGATTGTGTGTCTAGGGTGATGGGAACCAGGCATGGGGCGATGGTGTGAGGGCTGGGCCACTAGGGAGGCTGTGGGCTCATCTCCTACCTGGGCTTGGAGTTATTCAAGAGCTGAGCCTGCTGTCTCTTTGGACGGTTCCTGCAACCCCTTCCTGAGATTGCATCTGACCAGAGGGATGTACAGCACCTGGCTCCAGGAATGAAAAGAAATCTTCCCCCTGCTGATGGCAGAGAAACCTAGCTCTCAGCTCCAGTCACACAGACGAGAATCCCCTGAGGAACCTCCACAAAATGAGTCCCAGGCCTGGCCCAGGGGTCCTGACTCAGTTAGTCTGTAGCCAGACTCAGGCATCAACATATTTTAAAGTTCCCCACGTGATCTGAGAGGACTGGGGCTGAGAACCACTAGGTCTTGGGACAGAGGCATGAGACTCGGAGTCAGATCACTTAGCTGCAGGTGCTTCCAGGCTTGCTGAGCCTCAGGTTCCCCATCTGCAAGATGGAGAGTGACAAGACCAGCCCCCTAGGTTTGGGACACTGGCAGAACTAAGGCTTGTGTGGACTTTCTGTAGGCGTAGCACACCCTGCAACTGTGGGGTATTCTCATGGGAACCTTCTATGCAGCCTCACTGTCATCTAGGCTTCTCAAGAATCTCTCCACATCTAAAGACCCATTAGCCTCTGTCTGGGGCCCCTCCCTGGAGAAGGCAGTGGCACCCCACTCCAGTGCTCTTGCCTGGAAAATCTCATGGACAGAGAAGCCTGGTAGGCTGCAGTCCATGGGGTCGCTAAGAGTCGGACACGACTGAGCGACTTCACTTTCACTTTTTACTTTCCTGCATTGGAGAAGGAATTGGCAACCCACTCCGGTGTTCTTGCCTGGAGAATCCCAGGGATGGGGGAGCCTGGTGGGCTGCCGTCTATGGGGTTGCACAGAGTCGGACACGACTGGAGCGACTCAGCAGCAGCAGCAGGGGCCCCTCCCTGGCACCATCCACCTCTTTGCTGAGGTGCCAGAGTCTGGCTGGAGTGTTCCCAGGGTGGTTTTACCCTCCAGGGCATCCCCCACTGACAGAGGAGTGCTGGCGATTTCCAGCAAAGCTTAAGGAGATGAGCCCTGAGATCTGTGAGCAGAAGAAGCTACTGGGACGTCTGTCTGCCTCCCTTTCTGCCGGCTGCACCCTCCCTGCAGAGGGAGGACCTGTTAGGAGGCGTGCTCCTTCTGGGGGGAAACAGCTCTGACCACTGTCGTGTAGCTGCCTCCTGGTGGTGGGGAGCTTATTTTAATCAGCAGTTTCTGCATCAGTTCCAAGACGATGTCAGGACGACTTGGCGGTATCGGCAGGAGCGCCTGTGGGAGTCAGCCTGTGCTGACCCCTGATCGGCTGAGCATGAGCGTATAAGGCTCCCCTGGTGTGTCTGTCTTCTCCCTCAAACCTCATGGCTGCCCTGAGGAGCAGGTGAAAAGAGTGAAAGTCGCTCAGTCATGCCCGACTCTTTGCGATCCCAGGGACTATACAGTCCATGGAATTTTCCAGGGAAAATACTGGAGTGGATTTCCATTCCCTTCCCCGGGGATCTTCCCAACTCAGGGATCGAACCCAGGTCTCCGGCACTGCAGGCAGATTCTTTACCAGCTGAGCCACAGGGGAAGTGAGGAGCAGATGGTATTACCCTATTTCAAGAATGGGAAGATCGAGCTCAGGAAGGCTGAGGGACTTGAGTCAGCCTCCTCCAGGGGGCATGGGCCTTGGCGTCAGTCCCCCAGGGGCCCAGTTCTGTGATCTTAGGGGCTTCAGACCACTCCGTGCTTCTGTGTCTTCTCCTGACAAATGGGGAGAATCAGGACTCCCTACGTAATTTGCTGGGCTTGGTGCAAAATGTAAAAGGGCCCCTTGTTACAATGTACTACGATTTTACAGTTTACAATGTAGTATGGTTACAGTGTAACCCTGATGGTCCAGTGGTTAAGAATCCACCTTGCAATGCAGAGAATATGGGTTCAATCCCTGGTGGGGGAACTAAGATCCCACAAGCCGCAGAGCAACTAAACCGGAGCCACTACTACTGAGCCCGCAAGCCACAACTGGAGAGTCCATACGCCGCAGTGAAAGATCCCACCCGCTACAACTAAGACCTGAGGGGCAGCCTAAAAAACAAGTACTAAGAGTTTCAAGACAGGGACAGCACAGCGTGACCCCAAGGACAGGGCCCTGTGGGGCTGCCCAGGTCCCTTGCTCGTGAACCTGGCCCCGAGGGTAATGCTATCAACTTTGTAGGTCATTGTGAAAACTAGGCAAGGTGACAAATATCAAGCCCTTAACAGTGCCTGGTCTACAGTAAGCCTGAGATGAAGTGGCATTCGCTGGGGACTTGGCAAAGACAGAGAGTCCCAGCAGAGAAGCCAGAGAAGGCTGCCAGATCCAGGACCCGGGCCGTCCAGAAAAACAAGGCTGGACAGTAATCCCGCCAGGCCTGGGCCCGCCTCGCCAGGCAGCCAGCGAACTGCGGGAGAACGTGAAGTTCCTGAAGCAGAAGGCAAGCCCTGGGGGCGATCAGCTCCCATAGTAGTGACGTGTCAGCACCTGGGACCCACACCACACACAAGGACTGCTGTTCAAACACGCTCCTGGCTCTCTCTGGGCCCCTGGTGGCTGCTCCAAAGCATGCCGTGCCAGCCGTGAGCTAATGCCCCGGCTGCTGGGGGTGTCAGGTGGGTGTAGCCCAGTCATGGAGCCAACATCTCATCCCAAGATGACCTAATCTATCCTCCTGGACAACTTCCAAACCCACTTCCTAGATGGGTTCTGAGAGCAGGAAGGATGCTGAAGACCCATTCTCGCTCGTCTCTCTCTCTCTCTCATGGGACACTTGCTCTCTCTCTTTAAAAAAAAAATACTTTTTATTTATTTGGCTGTGCCGAGTCTTAGTTGCAGCATGTGGGATCTAGTTGCCTGACCAGGGATTGAACCCAGGCCCCCTACATTGGGAGTGTGGAGTCCTAACCACTGGACCACCAGAGAAGTATCCTCCTCCCTCCCTATCGCCCTGTGTTTTCCTAAGAAAGTCTCAGTCACTCTCTCCAGCAGTCTGGATGCCCAGGCTCCAGTCTACTGCTTCTAGTCTGGGGTTCTCCACTAGAAGGGACTCGTTTCTTCTCCATGATACACAAACCTTTCCAACAGTGAATCCCGGGCCCTCTCATGGCCGTTGTGACTTTGCACAAGCTGTTTCCCTCAGCCCGGAACGCCCTTTGCTCCCTTCCACATCTCAGTTCTCAGGAATTTTCCCCTTTCTGGTTTTCCTCGACTTGCCCATGCTGCACGTGCCCCCGCAATGCCACGAGACCACATCGGGGAAACAATTACGTCATCACATCTCCTCGGAGCAGCTCAAGCCAGGCATTGTTCTAAGAGCTTCACATGCACGGACACGTTCAGTCCTCACAATGCCCTCACGAGGCATGCATTATCACCGTCTCCATGACCGAGATGAGGAGACCAAAGGCCTGCGAGGTAGAGTAGCCAGCCCTGGGTCACAGAACCAGCTGAAAAGGTGGGAACTGAACCCCTGTGGTCTGGCTCCAGGTTGGCTCAAAACAGTGGGCTCAGTGTCCCTCTTAGACCACAGCACTTCTACCAGGAACTTTCTCCACGGTCTCCTCCACTGGACTCTGAGCCTCATGAGGGCTGACTCTTGGAAATGTGGGGGACAAACACTTCACTTGGGGAGCCAAAGCATATAACTGAGGGCTAAGCAGTGTCATAAAATGAGATGAAGACCAAAAGACTCTCCCCCACATTTCTACGTGTCCCTTAGATGGAGTGGTGCCACCTCCAGTTGAGGCTGGATGACTTCAGTCCACTCAAAGAAGCTTTTACTGAGTCCATCTGGAGGGACTTCCCTGGTGGTCCATTGGCTAGGACTTTGCCCTCCCAACACAGGGGGCCCAGGTTCAAACCCTGGGAGGAACGAGATCCCACATGCCTCAACTAAGGGGGAGTGCAGCCAAATAAATAAATATTTAGGAAAAAAAAAAAGACTCCACCTGCATCCACAGTTGATTGTTTGCTAATTTACAAACTACTGTGGGTAACGCTTGATGAGGCTGCGATAAGAATTTTCCATATGGGTAAATTGACACTTCTGCGGCTCCTTCTAGTAGAAGTGCCACCCGTGGGTCCCTGTGCCTCAACTGACGTGCTCTGGTTTTCACTGGGGTGATACCGCAGCACAGGCGCTTCTGCACACGCGTGTGAGGCTGGCCCTGGCCTCCAGCAGTAGAGCACTGGGTGACATGCAGGAACCGGAGTGGAGATGAACAGCCCCTTAAGGCATCCCATCCCGGCCAGATCTGCCTTGCTGAGGCAAGTCAGATCCTGTGAGGGCCTCAGCCGCAGCGTAGCCAGTTCTTCACTGCGGAAATGTCCCTGCAGAAGACAGACCCAGCTGCGGGGCCCACTCCCGGGGCCGGACCTCCGGCTCTGGGTCCACTGCTGTGCCTTCCACTGCCTCTGCTCATCCACCTTCTCCTCCTGAGTCAGGCTGGACCTGCCAGTCCCTAAAAGAGAGCCTCCCTGTGCCTGTGTTTTCTGTGTCCTGAGGCCTAAAATTCCTATCAGAGGGACTCAGGCCCAGGGCTGAGGGGCCCCCTAAGCTGGAGGGGAGCGGCAGCACTGATTCTGGCCTTAGCCGGCCAGGCCTGCCGGCCACCTCCCAGCAGGGCCACAGAGCCCACCTTCCACCCACAGGAATGCCCCAAGAGCAGGTCAGAGGCTGCCGGGCCTGAAGACCAAGGGACCCCTGCTTCCTGCTGCAGGTCTGTCCTCTGGGAGGGGGCGATCCCTCTCCAGCGGGAGCGGGGAGACTTGGGTCTCGGCCCCTTTGAAAACGAAGTGGCTGCAGCGTCTGTCCCACAGCCACCCGCAGGGCTGGAAGGACAGAGTCGGGGGAAAGCGCTTTGTGGTCTGCCCTTCACATTATGAACTTCCAAGGTGGCTGAGGCCACGACTCACACCTGAATCTTTTTCTTTCCTCTTCTAAAGCAGCGAATCCCTCTTTGTTCCAGGTGAGTGACAAGTCAGTAGGTGTGGGACACAGAGGTGGAGTTGTGATGAGGCTGGCTTTTCAGTATGGGGTTTCGTCGTAAAACCCTGATGCTTATTTTAAATGGAGAGCCCAGGGCTGGGCCTCAGGACTGACCTCCGGTGGCCAATGGAGGCTGGGAAACCCCATCTGTGCTCTGTAGACTTGTGGGAGCCCTAACAACCGGGGGTGAGAGGGTGGGGGACACAGCCCTATGCCCCACGGAGCAACCCACAGTCTCTAGGGCACTTCCAGGAGCTGCCAGAGAGCGTGTTTTCTCGCCTCCTCTGAGGTTGCCATGGTGACCGAAGCAGGAGGGGACACTGCTGGTTTGGCCCTGCACAGATCATCTTTCCCAGCTCATCTTTATTCCTGGTCTTGATCAAAGCTGATGCTGGGAGCACCTGAGATGTGGAAGACATGGTGCAGAGACAGGACCCTGGGTGCCAACTGTGGGTGCACAGTGGGGGCGAAATGAATTGGGACATTGTGTGTGTGTGTCTATGTATCTGTGTGTGCACGCGCGCATGTGCGTGATGGGGTGGGCTTTATTGCGGTTGTGTTCTGGACGTGCACAGTGAGGGAGGCTGGTGAGGACAGTGGAGTGGTATCTGGGTTCCTCCCATCCACCCATGATGTGCTCCTCAGGGGCTGCAAGCTGCCACCAGGAGAACCCTCCACTCACCACTTCCAGAAAGCCACCCCTTGGCTGCCTAGATCACTCCTCCTGCCCCAAACCAAGACTCCAGCCATTTCCTCTAAGACTCTGAGACTGTGCCCCCTGCCCTCATGCCTTGCTCTGTCAGCTGACTTCTCCCTGATCTCACACCACCACTCAGATGCCACCTCCACAGACACCAGCTCTGACCAGCCCACTGGGATGTCCCTGCTTCCTTTTTCTTTGTAGCTCTTCCCACTCACATAACTAGGATATTACACAGTGATCACATGTGTCACCCATGGGGATGTAAGCTCCTGAGCGTAGGGACTTTGTCTTGTTCACTACTGTGATCCTAGCACTCAGAACAGTGCCTAGCACATAGTAGGTGCTCAATAAACTCGATGACCAAGTGAAGGAGTGATAGGATGAATGAAAGAAGGAAGACTTTCTGGACAGTCGGTTTTATCCTTTTGTCCATCACTGGCCCTTGAGGGACGCCCTTCTCTTCGCTGGGTCTAGAGCTCTGCTTTGAAGCTCATCTGAGGGCTAGTCCTCTAGGAAACCCCACCTTCCAAGCCATCCTCTGACTGTGCCCCGCACTGTCACTTGCGCTGTGCCCAAGGCCTGTGTGACCTTGAACGGTGAGAGGTCTAGGCTCCCCGACCACCGTCTAGCTCCCTGATGGGAAGGACCTTCCTTTCTCTTTTGTGTTCCGAGTTCTGCAAATAGAGGATGTTCATTAAATGCTGAGGATGGTGATGCTGTGAACCAGTGAACAAATTCACACCTCCAGATGGTTTCCCGCCCAGTAGAAGACCCCCTGCAAGTTCAAGGTCAGAATGTTTCTAGTGAGTCTGTGTGGGGAGGGCAGGGGTGGTTTAGGAAGCTGGTCTCAACTTGATGCTTAAGCCTTTCCATGTAGCCTCATGTTTGAATTTGACAAGTCTCTGCTGCTGCTGCTGCTAGAGAGCTTCAGTCGTGTTCGACTCCGTGCGACTCCATAGACGGCAGCCCACCAGGCTGCCCTGTCCCTGGGATTCTCCAGGCAAGAGTACTGGAGTGGGTTGCCATTGCCTTCTCCCGACAAGTCTCTGAGCCTAGTTCAGACACCATCCCATTCTACTCTACAGTCCCCTAGCCCAGTGGACGGGTGGAAGGAGGCTGGGGGGTGCTACATTCCTCACGCCCTCACTGCCTGCTCCAGGGGTCCCAGGACTGCTGCTGCGGGAGGGGAATAGGCCCCCATTTTGGTCAGGCCCGGCCTGGGTGGGAGAGAGGCGGCCCTGACCTGAGAGTCAGCTCCAGGAACCCCATCCCCACCCCCACCAACTCGGGTGACTGTGGTGACTCACTTCCCCTTAGGGTTTCGCTTCTCCCCTCTGAAATGCACGGTTTGGAGGCAATGGCCTTGACCCTTATTCCCTGCCATTAAGTGCAGAGTCTAGACCACAGCACCCCATGGGGTTGTCACCTTGTCACGAAATTGCACTCACAGGGGGCAGGGACAGAGGAAGCCACTCACCCGCGCTCTCCCAGGCGTTTCTCCCGGTGAAGCTTGGTTTGCAAGTCCTGTGCTAATGGTTGCACCTCAGGTTATCACTCAGAGCTCCCTTGTCCACACCTGAAATCACAGGAGCCATCACAAGCACTGGGAAATCACACTGCAGTTTACAAACGTTTCCCCATACTCACTCGATGACCTGGGGTGGAAAGACCTTCCTGAGAGTATAAAAGAGAAGTCACAAACCAGAGATGTTGCAAGACTGGCCTGGGGTCACACAGCTCTATTCAGGGAGCTGGCTGGGCTTGAATCCACATCTTCTGACTCCAAGTGGAGCTTCCAATGTCTAAAATACGGAGAAAGCTTGCTCTGTCTCGCTGGGACACTGTGAGCAGGCAAGGATCTATAAAAATACTTGTCAGGACTTCTGTGCTTTCAAAGAGCTCGGTCCACACTGAATAATTGATGGGCCTGCTCCCCACTGCAGAGAGAGGCCACACAGGCCTCCCGCTGAGGCTGGGAATGGAGAGACCTTTCCTATCATTTTCCCCAGTGAAAGAGGTGGCCGAGAAAACCTCCAAAAAAGACTTGTGTGTCCCCGCGGGTGGGGGAGAGGTCCTGGCTCCCGGGAGCCACAGATGTAATTTACTGCCTGGCTGAAAGGAGGGGAGGGGCCGCCGGGCCACACAGCATCCCCGCCACCGTGTCCCTTCCAAGGCTGCGAGGCCCTGGGAAAGGGCTGCTCGGCTCCGACAGCCGGGAGAAAGGTGCCTGAGAATCTGAGGGTCCCTCGGGGGGAGCGGGGGGATTAGCCATGGGAAACACAGAGTCCGAGGCGGAGGTTCTCCTCCGTGAGAACCCTGATGAGGCAGAGATGCGCAGGAAGGGTGAGGCAACCCTTCGTTGCCAGGCCGACCGCTGCATGTGACCGCGGGGTTCTTCTGGCCAAAGGCCATGGCAGCGGGGATTAGCGGGCAGAAAGCAGACACAGAGTGGCCTTTAAAGCAACTTGCAGAGATCAAAGTAGAAGGCTGTTTGAGCAGACACTCTAAGAACAGGGAACGTTTCACCGCTGAGGATGCAGGAGCTGTGCACCCTCTTCCGTGGGTGTATCCACCCCACACCCAAGGGTCCCCTAATTGGCATTTGTCTCAGCTCCCAGACAAGTCAGAGTTAGGACTATCTGAGTACACAGGATAACGGGCTTCAACTTCAAATAAGCGGAAGCAACCAGGTCAGGCTCAAATGGAAAACTATTGGGATGACTGGTTTTCTGTTTCACTCTGCATCGAAAGTTCCAAAGCCTAATGGTTTGGCAAGGATTTCTTAAGAAGTTTCCCTAGCTTCTGCATAATCTGTCTGGGCATGCTGACTTAGGGGGGTGCAGGGCCCTCAGAGTTTCCCTGTGCTTGGGCAAGGCCTGTACTAAGGCTGTTTGAGCAGACACTCTAAGAACAGGGAACGTTTCACAGCTGGGGATGCAGGAGCTGTACATCCTCTTCCGTGGGTGTATCCACCCCACACCCAAGGGTCCCCTAATTGGCATTTGTCTCAGCTCCCAGACAAGTCAGAGTTAGGACTATCTGAGTACACAGGATAACGGGCTTCAACTTCAAATAAGCGGAAGCAACCAGGTCAGGCTCAAATGGAAAACTATTGGGATGACTGGTTTTCTGTTTCACTCTGCATCGAAAGTTCCAAAGCCTAATGGTTTGGCAAGGATTTCTTAAGAAGTTTCCCTAGCTTCTGCATAATCTGTCTGGGCATGCTGACTTAGGGGGGTGCAGGGCCCTCAGAGTTTCCCTGTGCTTGGGCAAGGCCTGTACTAAGGCTGTTTGAGCAGACACTCTAAGAACAGGGAACGTTTCACAGCTGGGGATGCAGGAGCTGTACATCCTCTCCCGTGGGTGTATCCACCCCACACCCAAGGGTCCCCTAATTGGCATTTGTCTCAGCTCCCAGACAAGTCAGAGTTAGGACTATCTAACTGGGAGCTCTGTCTGCAGATCCCCCAAAGCACAACCCTGCACTCTCTGGGGCTCCAGGCAGAACAGAAAGTAGGATGTGTGACCTTGCTCCCCTTTGGTGTCAGCGTGAGCTGAACACAGCCAGATGCTGAGCCGCCTGAATTCACACTTCACAAAGGGCAGGAATCAGGAGTTGGAGAAAGAAATGGAGAAAGAGATGGAATAGGTTAGGGATGAGGCAGGGCTGGTTGTTGGTGGATGTGGGTTGATGGCTAAGCCCTGACACTAATTCTCTGACCTTGGGATCATAATGGAATCAACTGCAAAGCCTTGCAAGGATCCAATGAGTATATGTGAATTCTTAATTATGCCTCTAGTAGGACAGTCCCCTCCTGCCCGTGACAGTGCTTGGCTGAACTCTCCTTGGCTGCCAAACCACTGAAGTTAGCTCACACGTTTCTGTGTGCCCCAGAATTTGCAGAATATCACTCTACTGTCAGCCCAGAACTCTGGGCTGCACAAATGGTCTGTTCTCTTCAGCAACTCTGATCAGACTCTGCACTCCTCAAGAATAGAGCTAGCGTCTTATGCTTCCTTGGTGAGATGTCAATGATTGACCTTAAAATCCTTCACAGACATGAGATGTTCCATGTGGTATTGTGAGGCCAGCAGAAACCAGCTGCATTCAACAAGGGACATCCCAACCCCAGCCGGGAGCCTAGTGTAGGATTCCCTATTCCAGAAGGGGCTCTGGCAAATGCTTGAGTGTCTTTCTTACTGCTCAACACCAGACATTTGATAATTAACACAGTAAACATTAGAAAAGCATTCTCGTTGGTGAAAACAGAGGTATTCAAGATATCCTGGCCAAATGAATTTTGACTCATGAAAGGGTAGGGAGAAAGAATCTGGCAAGACCTCGAGGGAGGTATGATCGGGCCTTCTAGAGAGAGAGATGACTGTGAGTTGAACCAAGCTCACAGAACAGGCTGTCTGACCTCTGCTGGACCCATTTGCAAATAAACAAGTGTTCAAAAAATGTCTAGATGGGTGGCGGAATTCAGTCTGAGGCTTATTTTCATTCAGCCTGATATTGAGGTTTGATCTCAACTCATAGTTTTCCGTGGCTGCCATCAAACAAGTAAACGAACAGCAGCACAACAGAGGCTGAGCGTCTGGACCAAGCCCGTAGGTCAGTAAAGCGACGCCCCCAGGTCGAGACACGTGTGAATGCTCACGGGGGGACAGTGCGGCTTTAACTTGATGACAGACAAGGATGACGAGGGCCTGAAGTGGCCTGCCCGGTCAAGGATCCTGATCTAGAACCTTCCTGCGTACTCCTCACCATGCACCACCTCGGCTGGCCTTCCGGGGCTGAACTGGCCAGCTCACACTCAGGGCTGGCTGGCTTCCTGGAATGAGGAAAAGCTGCTCAGCCTTCAGTGAGTCTGAGCTGTGGCTGCAGTGGAGGTCCCTGTCTGGGCCCATTATGTCCCTGGAAACCAGCTCTGAGTTGGGCCTTCCAGGTCCCCAGGGACAAGCCTGACGACAAAGCCTCTGGGAATACATAAGCAGCTCCCACATCTGAATCAGGATACTTGAGGGAATCTCTGGCCGTCCTGGAGAGATGGCTTTGAAGAGGTGGGGCTCCGTCTGTGCCTGGGAGGAGATGAACCCCACCCCTCCCCAGGGCTGTGTGAAGGCTGCTGCCAGGGGCCAGGAGTGAGGTGGCCCCTGATGGTGGGGAGTTCACTGTCCCCCTACCCTCCTAGATGGTGTGCCCACAGGGAGGACAGCTCCTATGCTCTGCATTTCCTTCCTTAAGGAGCTTTCCATGGGCTAGAGCTGTTGTGGGTTGGGGTTGGGGTGGGGTGGCTGTTGGGTGGCGTCAAGAGGACAAAAGATTGGTATGGGGCAGTGCACACCGCCAACTTCTCTTGACAGTTTCTCTGTTTTCCTCCGTTTTCCTGCCTCTCCAGAGAGAAGTATGGAGGGGTAGGGGCGACGGGCACAGGGGAGGGGGCAGCAATGGGCTTTCCTGCACCGGGGCAGCTGTCCTAACCATGCAGAAGCTGACATTTGCAGTCTTCCTAACTCACGCTGGCAACTTGACCTGCTAGGGCAGCTCAAACTCTACAGGCTGACGACAAAGCTCCTTCTAACCACCTTGCCCACCTCCAGATCCTTCCGGGTCCACTTGCCCACTGCCCTCTGCTTAGTCCATGCGCACTCCCTTGAGCTCTGCTGCAGAATTTGCCTTCCCTTTCTTTCTCCTCGCCCCGGTCCAAATCCCAGAGTCCACGTGCATGCTAAGAGTCATCTTGATTAATCCTAGATTTCCATTTCGTGAGTGAGAACTCCCTTCCCTCCTAGTCAGGAAACTGAGATCAAACTGCTCCAATTGTCATTCATCTTCCACCTTTGCAAACAGCTCTATGTCCCAGGCAAATAAAGAGCGACTGCTGGGCAAGGCACAGCTCCCAGAAGGTTCTGGGAATTCCAGACACTCCTGTGGGGCCAAGGGAGTTTTCCATGAGCAAAATTTACCTAGAGAGTGTCACCTGCATGCGTGAGGAGACTGACAAGCAGTTTCTTCCTCGCTGGGCTGGGGCTCAGTGGATCTCTCTCAGCGATACTTAGGCACTGCCTGAATTTACTTCCCTGCCACAGTCCCTCTTGGAAAAAGGCCAAGCTGGTAGATATGGAGGTGGGACTGTTAATTTAGTGGAATCCCATGCATGTAATTGGGAGGACAAGACAGCAAGTACACGAGAAGTTGGGGGTCTTCGAGTGGGCAAAGAGGAAAAGGGGGTGAGGAAGGACCCTCTCCTCTCTTGGCTTCAGGGGAGTGGGATTGAAGCCAGCCAGGTGGAATGCAGAGCCTGGCTTCTCTCCTGGCTCCACAGGGCCCTGGAGACGGCCAGGGACATTCCCAGGTCACAGGACAAGCCCCGCCACACAGCCTGCTTTTCATCTGGTTTCTTCCCTCTCTGCTCAGATGTTCAAAGCCCTCCTTTGAGAGCACTGTCTTAGGAGTCAGGCATGTGGGGCTGAATCTCTCTGCTCTTTCACCAGTCCCGCGCGCTGCACCAAGTTACTGACTCTCTTGGAGACCCGTTGGTAAAATGCGGGTATAATGTCTCCTCGAAGGGCGATCATGAGGATAAAACGGGCAGTGGGTGTGCAGGGTTCTCAAGCCATGCCCGGCTGGCAAATGCACTCAGGGAAGAAGGGCTGTCATCACTGTGCACTCAGTACAGCTCCTGGCTGCCCTGCCAAGCCCCTTAAAAACCCGCCAGCAGAAGCTCCCACCCCGCAGACACAGCTAGGCAGAGGCGCCCTGGCCGTCTCTGCTCTCCCAGAACTTTGCCCAGCTCAGCATCCCGCCTGGAGGGTGGTGGCACTGTCCCTGGGGATCGGAAAGGAAGCTGCTTTAGAACCACGCCTCCCTCGGGCACTCTAGGGATTGCCCTGTTGGCGGGATCTAGCTCATTCCGCCTGGGATTCACTGAGAACTGCTGGGAGCTGGTGGAAACAATCCGGAGAGCATGGCTGTGGGTTTGAGACAGTGGTCTAACAACCTGGAATCAACCCACCTTCCAAATCTTCTCAGGAGAAACAGGGGATGAGAAACAGATACAGGTAATATGGGATTAAAAAAAAAAACAGAACAGTCAACGTGACTTGGTGCACACAGACATCTGCCTCCTGGCCACAGGCTGTACAGACCTGCCCGCCTTCTCTCAGGGAGCGGGAGTCAGCCACAGGGTTACTCATTCCCCCAGGCCCTCCTGGCTGCGCAGTTCCTGATGCCCACACTGACCTCAGCCCTTCAGAGCACTCGCAGGCCCCAGTGCCCTTGGGTCACTCCTGAGTTAGTGATCGCATCCTTGGGACAGGAACACCCACATCACTGAGCCTGAAGTAGACAGGAGGGACCAGGTGGGCTGGGAGGTGACCAGCGGTCAGGAGACCTGGAGAGACCGACTGGGGCTCCTCCCTTTCATATCTCAAACCTCAAATCTCCACCCAGATCTTATCCTTGGAAGAGGCCAGCTGGGATATGAGAGATGGAGGCCACCCACCCGTCCCCACTTCCGCTGAGGGCAGTAAGCCCCCAGGAGCGGATGAGGCAGGACCTGTCTCCTGTGGGCGGGCGCGGGGTGTCCACTCCAGAGTGCCCTGAGGTGGGTGCTCCCGCAGTCCCCGCTGCTCCCCTCTACTGCCAGTTCCGGGGACCTGCGGCGCCCCAAGAGCCCCCTCCCCTGGCGGCGCCGAAGGCAACAGACAAACCACCTCTAGACCGGCCCCCAGACCTGGGATCATCCCCACACAGCCGCGAACCCACCTTCCCGTGCGCTCCGAGGCCCCCTCCAGGGGTGTCACCAGGTCCCCGCCTTCTCCTTTCCAAGCGGGCTCCTCCGCAGCCTCTGGCCCCGGCTTCGGGGCTGAGCCGGCTTCTGCCTCCCTTTCTCTCTTGCTACGGTGAATTCTCAGCACTATTCTTTTTTTTAAAGGGACTTTTTTTTTTTTTTTTTTTTGCGTTGCGTCAGGGCGGTTGCCTGGCGACAGCGGAGCTATTCCGCCGCGAGTCCTTTCAGCCGAGGTCCCCCTCCAGCCTCTCATTCAAGCCTCTCCGCCCGTGGCTCCGGGGCCCGGGGCGCGCCGGGTCCTAAAGCCCTTCTAGCTGCTCGTTCCCGGCCAGGACCTCAACCCGAGCAGCGGAGAGTAGAAGCAAACCGCACGCGATGGCCCAAACCCTAGACGAAACCAAACCCAAATAGACTTAAAAAAAAAAGAAAGAAAGAAAGAAACCAAGGCGGTTTTCCTCCAAGCATGGCAACGTGGCTTTGCCACTGTCAGCAGTTTGCCTGCGTGGAGGGGGCAGGAGAACCCCTTTTCCAGCGGTGTCGGCAAACAGGGAGCCTACACTCCACCCGCCAGCGGCTTGAATTCCAAGCACCAGCAGCAAGGCCTGTATACTGAGTGCCCAGCACGAACCACACCATCACAGCCCCTCGGTGGGTCAGCTTACAGATGAGGAAACTGAGGCTCGAGAGGCTAAGTAGAAGCAGACGTTCTTCCAGATCTGTCTCCCAGGCCAGTCCGGGGACTGGGCGGGGGGCGAGGGGCGCTGCCCTAGAGCTTGTGTTTCCCCCACTACCCACAGCTTGCCTCGAGGCACAGGATAATAGGTGCTGTGCCAACCACTGGAACCCCTGGAGATGGGTACCCTTGCTCCACCAGAGCCTAGAGCTCCAGGCATCTAAGACACATACAGGACTGCAACCAGGGCTGCCCGACCCAGGTCTTTAGGATCAGTCCTGACTGCAGATATGGGGGCAGAATTCCTCCTCTCCCTGGGAGTTCCCGCCCCAGAGCTGATTACTGGAAGTTAGCCCGACTCTCAGGGGCAGCTTAGACATGGCCAGGTTCTTTTCCTAGACTCTTGACTCTTCTCTGTGGGCTCCTTCAAAGTTATCTCATCTCCCATGCTCAGGACAGTACTGGGGATGCAGGGCAAGCATCCTTATTTCCAGGGTAGATGTACACACTGAGGAGTGGGGCTGCAGAGTGGCTTGACCCAAGGTGACCCGCCTTCTTTTCTGTGGGACTTAACTCCCAAGATGCTTGAGACCCTTGTGCTGCCCTCTGGTGCCCATGACCCTCACTGGGTGCAATTCCCCATCTGAGCCTTGTCCTACTTCCTTTCTTCCGCTAAGGATTTTGTCAAAGGAGACACCCCACTAACGGGAGCACCTCTTCATGCAAACAGGCTGACGGTGCTAAACCTGAGGGGCTTTCTGGAGAGTCCCTGGCACTGACCCAACCTCTTGACTTTAGCTCTTAAATATGAAAAGTGAAGGTGAAAGTCGATCTGACTCTTTGTGACCCCATGGACTGTAGCCTGCCAGGCTCCTCTGTCCATGGAGTTCTCCAGGCAAGAACACTGGAGTGGATAGCCATTCCCTCTTCCACGGGATCTTCCTGACCCAGAGATCGAACCTGTGTCTCCTATATTGCAGGCAGATTCTTTACCATCTGAGCCATCAGGGAAGCCCTCGTATGGATCCAGTCTTTCTGTTTCCTTCCATCCCCTCTGCCACTGCCCTGGCTCATGTCAGCTCAGCTAGCCATCCAAATAAAATTCTCAAAAAAAACCTGATGACATAGGAAAATGCTAATGATCTCACACTAAGCAAATAAGACTGGAACACCAAATGTCGAACTAAATAAGACAGTATGAAACCTTTAATTCTAATCTTTAATATTTAATCATTTTATACAGGTAGAAAAAAGATCTGGAGGAGGTATGCAAATTTCAGCTGTGATTTTTTTTTCTGGGGTGGTGGAATAACAGAGAATTTTAAATTTCTTCTACAGACTTCCATTAAATTTCTACGGTGAATTGTTTTTGTAATTTGCAATGTTGAAAAACACTGCTGCAAGGAGAAGAGGGCTCTGAGCTTGGGGTCTAAACCTGATGTCTCCTGCTTTGAATGCCTTTTATACGAAGAGCTGTGAGGCTGGCCTGGAGCTCAGAGCAGCAGAGTTCCCTCGGGGCTCTTCCCCTCCAGTGGCTGTTTGGACCATGGGACATTGGGCTGGTCCAGGAAGTGCCTGTCATTCAGAGGCTGTCTGCTGCCCTTATCTCTCGAAAGGGATTGACTCAGGCTGAAGCACAGAAAGGAGACGAGGACCAGCTTCCCATCCTGTAGGGAGCCCAGCAGGTCAATGAGCATTTATGGGTGGCTTGCTCTGTACCACCCAGGGCCAAGTGTCAGGTGTGGAGCCTGACACTTATTGATGTAGGAATTAATTAACAAAGAGCATACACCTTAGACCTAGAGTTGGGGTGGGGGTGGGGGGGCGGTGACAGAGGCTGTCTAAGCCCAGATGAGGAGGATGAGGGAGTTGGCTAGGAGAGGGGATGGGAGGCCTGACCAGACCAGAGAAGGAATAGCATTTGCAAGTGTGTACAGGCCAGAGGGGGCTTGACCGCCGCTGAGAGGAAGAGTGCAAGAGCGCATGATGGGCCAAAGTGAGGTCTTTGAACATGACCCTGAAGGCAGGGGGTTAAGAAGGTCACTTGTCACAGCTTTTGTGTCTTAGAAAACCTGGCTGGGTGAGGGGACAAGACAGGAGGCAAAGAGACCAATAAAGAGATTGTTTGCACCTTTGCAGTGGCGAGACGTGTTGGGAGTTCAGGCGCCCAGCAGGGAGAGGCTCACTGCGTTCCCAGGTGATGCTGGACCGTGGGGAGAGCAGCGTGGGGGAGAGGCCCAGCAGGGGGAGGCAGGCAGGCTCAGGTTCAAGTCCTGGCTCTTCTGTGGCTGGTGTGTGCCTGTGTAGAGTCACTCAAGTTTTCTGACTGCAGCTACTTCATCTGTAAAATGGAAATAATTTTAATAATACTAGCCTATACATGGGCAAGAGGCCCTGCCGTGGCTATATGCTTTAGGTAGCCCTCATCTGGTTCTCCTCCAAGGAGGAGGGCCATGAGGCCAGAGGAATCACCCACTCCATTCCTCCCCTCTCCTGTGCTCTAGGTATCCAGGACCTGGGATTTCCTTCCCAGATGGCCTGTGTTCGGGCTTATGCAGCCCTCTTTCCTGGACTTAGAGTGGACTCTCAGGTTTGGGCTTTCCTTAAGCACAAGGGCCCTCAGGTCAAAAATGAAAGAACGAAGGCCATGGGTGGAGCTGAAACCTCACCTCTCTGTCCCGGGGTTCTAGGTGTCCAAAGATTTGCAATTGAAACCTGCCTTTGAGGTTGTTATAAAGATATGTTTGTCCAGGCAAGAGGAAAGAACAAACATTATCTAACCATTTGTTAGCTTGATTTACAACTCTCAAATATTTGGACACATGGCGTGTGGGCCTCCATTTATGCCTTGGCTTTAGACCTCTCAAACACTGAGGGTGGGCCTGATGGTTTGTTTAAGAAGCCCAGGACACTGCGCATATCTGTGAACTCTCGTCACCCCGTCACTCCCCTCTCCACCATGTCATCTCCTGCAGAGTGTGCACTTTGATTTGATGAACACTTGTAAGAATCACCATCTGAAAGATGCTGCAGTGTATTTTCAAGTCAGGAGGAGAAGGGGGCAGCAGAGGATGAGATGGTTGGATGGCATCACCAACTCAATGGACATGAGTTTGAGCAAATTCCGGCAGATGGTGAAGGACAGGGAAGCCTGGCATGCTGCAGTCCGTGGGGTCTCAAAGAATCGGATACTACTGAGCAACTGAACATCAATAACCAGCACATCTTCAGCTGCAATGAGGTCTCCCTGGGCACTCCCAGCTCTGGAAGGAAAGCAGAAATGATGACACTTAATGACAGGCATGAAGCAGCCTGCTGCCAGGAAAGAGCCTTCTAGATCCTTCATCTAGAATATCATCTCACTGCCTTTGAACTCTGAAAAGAGCCCTGGATAGGAACCAGGAAATCCAGGCTCCAGTCCTGTCTCTGTAACTAATTAGACTTTTGTCAAATTCCTGGAATGAAGGGTTCAAGCTCTGGCACGTTTGGACCCAAGCTTCCACCGTAAATAGAATATATCACACTAGGCAGAAGGCAGGACCAGAAACTGCAAAGTGCGAGGGTCTGATAGAATCTGCCAGTCTGGATCGGCAAGAGGTCAAGGCCAACTAGATGGGTGAAAACGAATCCTGTGCGTTTGCTGTGAGGCTGGGTGAGACACAGTCAAGGCTGCATTCCCTATATCCTGGGGAGAGCCTGACTGTACTCTGCCCTGCTTTAATCTGGGGTGGAGGTGAGGTGAAGTGCTCCTGACCTGAAGACAGGATGAGAACATCTAGGGCCTGGAGTAGAACTCTGCACTTTATGGGGAAGCTCCACCGGATTCTCAGTTGCTTCATGAACTCAACAGCACTCCTCGTGCCTCTGTTCTTTATTCTTTTCACTTCCACCAGCCAGTCCCTGATGGTATAGAGGCTAAGGATGGGTATCTGGAAGAAAAGTCTTCGTGCACAGGGATAAAGTTGATCTTTCTTTCTTTTTTAATATAGTTCCCCATGCTGTATAATAAATCCCTGTTGCTTATCTATTTTATTTTGTTTATTTATTTATTTATTTTTTACCATGCCATGAAGCATGTGGGATCTCAGTTCCCCAACCAGGGATCAAACCTGCGTCCACTCCTGCATTGGATGCATGGAGTCTTAACCACTGGACTGCCAAGGAAGTCCTGGACTTGATCTTTCTATCACTAAGAAAACCGAGATCATAAACATGGGCTTTAGAGGCAGAAACAAGGCCAAGTCAAAAAAGATAATACTGTACTTATTACCCATTACTAGGTGGGGGGGGGGGTCTTGGGGAAGAAGTTCTCTGGGTCTTAATATTCATCCTCTTTCCAAGAATTATATACCTCAAGGACAGACCTCTCTAACTTCCCTAAACTAAACTGCTCAACTAAAATCAACACAAATTGATTGTCTCCATGAAAGTTGAAGCAAATGGGATGCACACTTTCCCTGCCACCCAATCCTGACCACCAAGGTGGGGATGGGGGTACTGAATGCCCAGTTCTGATTTTGGGGACCTTGGATCTGGTTCTGGCTTTGCCACTGGTATTGGGCTGCTTTGAGCAAATAACTACCCTTTCGAGCTTCCATTTCCCCTTCTATACATCAGGGGTCACAATACCTATGACTATGGGCCGTGATGAAGATTAGAATGAATGTGAATGCTTGCCTATAAAATGCCTGATGTGACATTTGGCAAAGAGTAGGCACCCAATAAAGAATGTGTTTTAACCATGTCTGTGCACTAACTGATCTTCGATTGTGTCCCATCTGAGAAGAGTCATGCCTGTTGCTCATTCTAGTCTAACCCACAGCACAAGCAAATATTAAACAATCAAGCTCACAGGGTTCCCGAATGTCTTAGCTGCCTTATTTGCCTTCCTTGAACATGAGATAGTCCTGTAAGGAACCCGACACTAGAAAACAGGATGGAGCACAGTGCAGATCACATACCCCGTGGTTCAGCCGCAATCCTCAGCCACAGACTCAGGGCACTTCCTGGCAGGGATGCAGCCAGGACTTAGCATGGGCGGCTGCGACTGCCCTAACTACTGTCTCATGCTTAGGACTGTTTCTGGTCCACAGAGAGAACTAGAAGCAGACAGGGAAAGTGAAATAGATGCAGGCACCCAGAGATGGGCTTCCTGATGCCCTCAGGGATGAGGGAGACCAAGGGAAGGGTGACAGGTGGTAAACACACAGAGCAATCACTTCTGCAGGACACCCTGCAGAAAGTGAGTCACTTTCAGGTTAATGTTTCTTCATCAGATCAAAATGTTTAGCGAACAGAATCAGCCCTCCTTGAAAATGGTTGGTTGCAATGATGCCATAGGCTTATGAGAAGGAGGAGGAAGAAAGCAAGGGTGGGGAGGGAGGGAGAGGAAGAATGAGGAGAAGGAAGAGGACCCAGTCACTGCGCATATCTGTGAACTCTCGTCACCCCGTCACTCCCCTCTCCACCATGTCATCTCCTGCAGAGTGTGCACTTTGATTTGATGAACACTTGTAAGAATCACCATCTGAAAGATGCTGCAGTGTATTTTCAAGTCAGGAGGAGAAGGGGGCAGCAGAGGATGAGATGGTTGGATGGCATCACCAACTCAATGGACATGAGTTTGAGCAAATTCCGGCAGATGGTGAAGGACAGGGAAGCCTGGCATGCTGCAGTCCGTGGGGTCTCAAAGAATCGGATACTACTGAGCAACTGAACATCAATAACCAGCACATCTTCAGCTGCAATGAGGTCTCCCTGGGCACTCCCAGCTCTGGAAGGAAAGCAGAAATGATGACACTTAATGACAGGCATGAAGCAGCCTGCTGCCAGGAAAGAGCCTTCTAGATCCTTCATCTAGAATATCATCTCACTGCCTTTGAACTCTGAAAAGAGCCCTGGATAGGAACCAGGAAATCCAGGCTCCAGTCCTGTCTCTGTAACTAATTAGACTTTTGTCAAATTCCTGGAATGAAGGGTTCAAGCTCTGGCACGTTTGGACCCAAGCTTCCACCGTAAATAGAATATATCACACTAGGCAGAAGGCAGGACCAGAAACTGCAAAGTGCGAGGGTCTGATAGAATCTGCCAGTCTGGATCGGCAAGAGGTCAAGGCCAACTAGATGGGTGAAAACGAATCCTGTGCGTTTGCTGTGAGGCTGGGTGAGACACAGTCAAGGCTGCATTCCCTATATCCTGGGGAGAGCCTGACTGTACTCTGCCCTGCTTTAATCTGGGGTGGAGGTGAGGTGAAGTGCTCCTGACCTGAAGACAGGATGAGAACATCTAGGGCCTGGAGTAGAACTCTGCACTTTATGGGGAAGCTCCACCGGATTCTCAGTTGCTTCATGAACTCAACAGCACTCCTCGTGCCTCTGTTCTTTATTCTTTTCACTTCCACCAGCCAGTCCCTGATGGTATAGAATCTAAGGATGGGTATCTGGAAGAAAAGTCTTCGTGCACAGGGATAAAGTTGATCTTTCTTTCTTTTTTAATATAGTTCCCCATGCTGTATAATAAATCCCTGTTGCTTATCTATTTTATTTTGTTTATTTATTTATTTATTTTTTACCATGCCATGAAGCATGTGGGATCTCAGTTCCCCAACCAGGGATCAAACCTGCGTCCACTCCTGCATTGGATGCATGGAGTCTTAACCACTGGACTGCCAAGGAAGTCCTGGACTTGATCTTTCTATCACTAAGAAAACCGAGATCATAAACATGGGCTTTAGAGGCAGAAACAAGGCCAAGTCAAAAAAGATAATACTGTACTTATTACCCATTACTAGGTGGGGGGGGGGGGTCTTGGGGAAGAAGTTCTCTGGGTCTTAATATTCATCCTCTTTCCAAGAATTATATACCTCAAGGACAGACCTCTCTAACTTCCCTAAACTAAACTGCTCAACTAAAATCAACACAAATTGATTGTCTCCATGAAAGTTGAAGCAAATGGGATGCACACTTTCCCTGCCACCCAATCCTGACCACCAAGGTGGGGATGGGGGTACTGAATGCCCAGTTCTGATTTTGGGGACCTTGGATCTGGTTCTGGCTTTGCCACTGGTATTGGGCTGCTTTGAGCAAATAACTACCCTTTCGAGCTTCCATTTCCCCTTCTATACATCAGGGGTCACAATACCTATGACTATGGGCCGTGATGAAGATTAGAATGAATGTGAATGCTTGCCTATAAAATGCCTGATGTGACATTTGGCAAAGAGTAGGCACCCAATAAAGAATGTGTTTTAACCATGTCTGTGCACTAACTGATCTTCGATTGTGTCCCATCTGAGAAGAGTCATGCCTGTTGCTCATTCTAGTCTAACCCACAGCACAAGCAAATATTAAACAATCAAGCTCACAGGGTTCCCGAATGTCTTAGCTGCCTTATTTGCCTTCCTTGAACATGAGATAGTCCTGTAAGGAACCCGACACTAGAAAACAGGATGGAGCACAGTGCAGATCACATACCCCGTGGTTCAGCCGCAATCCTCAGCCACAGACTCAGGGCACTTCCTGGCAGGGATGCAGCCAGGACTTAGCATGGGCGGCTGCGACTGCCCTAACTACTGTCTCATGCTTAGGACTGTTTCTGGTCCACAGAGAGAACTAGAAGCAGACAGGGAAAGTGAAATAGATGCAGGCACCCAGAGATGGGCTTCCTGATGCCCTCAGGGATGAGGGAGACCAAGGGAAGGGTGACAGGTGGTAAACACACAGAGCAATCACTTCTGCAGGACACCCTGCAGAAAGTGAGTCACTTTCAGGTTAATGTTTCTTCATCAGATCAAAATGTTTAGCGAACAGAATCAGCCCTCCTTGAAAATGGTTGGTTGCAATGATGCCATAGGCTTATGAGAAGGAGGAGGAAGAAAGCAAGGGTGGGGAGGGAGGGAGAGGAAGAATGAGGAGAAGGAAGAGGAGGTGGAGGGGATGGGGGGGAGGGGGAGAAACGGAAGAAAAGTGGAAAAGAGAAAGAAAGTATTCAAAAGAGTGCTGTGGCTTGAGACTTGTATGTTACAACCCTAATTCCCACTGTGATGGCATCAGGAGATGGGGCCTGGGGGAGGTGATGAGGTCAGGAGTGGGGAGCCCTCCTGAATGGGAACAGTGCCCTTATAAAGAGACCCTACGAGCTTCCCTCACCCCTTCTGCCCCACGAGGACACAGCAAGAAGACACTGGCTACGAACCAGGAAGCGGCCTCACCAAACACCAATCTGCTTTGATCTTGGGCTTCCAGCCTCCAGAACTGTGAGAAATAAAGTTCTATTGTTTATAAACCACCCAATCTGTCGTATTTTCTTAGAACAGCATGAATGGACTGAGATGGTGGGATACATTCTTCCTCAGTGGCCTGGCGTCTCGGAGTCAGGGGCTGTGTGAGTGACCGGGACCCTGCCAGGATGAGCTAACAGCCTGACTCTGCCCCCTGCCGCCCAGGAAGGCAGCCCTTGGTCCATGCAGGCCAGGTGGTCTAGCTGTCCCAGGAAGGGCTGGTCAGCCTGGGGCTGGGCATCTTGCACCCCACCCCCTGCTGTGGGGCACCCCGACCTCAGGCAGACTCACCATACCATACCATCTCTCACCATACCATCTCTCTGTAGGACCCACTCTGTTCTCTTTGGACCTGACCTCAGTTTTCCAAACCAGTTTCCCCTGTGGGCAATTCTGTACCCTTGCAAGTTAGGGCTCATACACTAAAAAACGTGGATTATATTTGAAGTTTTACAAGGGAGAAAAGTAACCTGTTGGGAGCTGGGAGAGAGGAGCACCTCAGAGGAACTCTAAAATCCTCCCACTGCCCCCGCCTTCCACCCAAGCCCGCAAAAGTAGCCTTTCTTACCAAAGTCCAGCTATGCAAGCAGGGCAGTCCCATGGGACTCAGAGTCTAAGAGAGATCAGATGTGGCCCAAAAGAAATCAGGCAGAAGCCAAGTTCAAGAAGCAGCTAACGATCCATAGAGAACATAGAGAAATGGAGAAATGTATGGGCACCAAGGACGAAGAGGAGGAGTGGGATAAACTGGGAGATTGGGATTGACATATACACACTGCTGTGTAAAAACAGATGACTAATGAGGACCTACTGTGTAGCACAGGGGACTCTGCTCAATACTCTGAGATGACCTAAAAGGGAAGGAAGTCCAAAAGAGGGTGGGGGGGTATATGTATATGTCTGACTTCTCTGCTGGCCCAGTGGTAAAGAATCTGCCTGCAATGCAGAAGAAGCATATGTGGATTTGGTCCCTGGGTCATGAAGATCCCCTGGAGCAAGAAATGGAAACCCACTCCATTATTCTTGCCTGGAAAAATCCCATGGACAAAGGAGTCTGGCGGGCTACAGTCCACGGGGTCACAGAGAGTCAGATACAACTGAGCGACTGAGCACTTGATATGTACAGTAGAAACGAACACAATATTGTAAAGCAACAATGCCTCAATAAAATTAATGTTAGAAATTAATTAATTTTACAAAGTTAATGACCCAAACTTTTAAAACATCTTAGTCTTTTCTGCGTCATGTCTTTACAAAAGACTTCTTGCCTTCAGAAGAACCATCAGCTTTCCACTCACATTCAAATATGCCCATTGGAACACATCTAGTACCTGCAAAAGCACTAGGCTCTGGACTACAGATAATTACACTTGTATCATCTACTTAAGCGTTGAAAGGAAGCAGAGAAAATGTTTAATAAATCTGGTCGGATGTACCTGTTTGCAGGTCGTAGAATACATCGATTCTCTAATCTTTCCGTACGTGTATTGATTCTACTCCCTCTTTCCCCAATAATCACCCCTCTAATTCAGATCGGTGCCCCTCATCTATGCTTCCCTATCACCCAAGATGAAATGTTGCTCTGACACTTCATCCTGAGGTCACCTATCCTTGTCTGTCTCTCCTAATCCTAATAGAATCCAAGCCTGTAAGGTCAGGGATGGCGTTTTATCTTACCCTGGAAATATACCTGGTGCCAGCTCAGGACTGGGACACAGAGAGTGCACCATCAGTGACACGTGTGTAAGTGAACAAACCAATGAGTGAAACACATGTTCTAATAAACCCTTGTGCCTAGTCTCCTCTGCCATAGAAGTCATGGAAAGAAACGAGCGAAGCCAGGGGTGCCGGAGTGTCCAGGGCCTCAGGTGATAAGGTGGGTAATTTGAGACCTGGGTGGTCTGTCCTAGGCATGAGTTGATATGGCTCCTTTAGTTCATCTCCAACATGGTCTGGCCACCACTGGCCTGCCTGACATTGACTTACAGAAAAATGACAGGGGATCTCTCTCTCTGCTATTATTTTTTTAATTAATTTTTATTTGAGTACAGTCCATAGGGTCGCAAAGAACAAAGAGTCAGATACGACTGAAGCGACTTAGCGTGCACACGGTTGTTGTGCAATGTTCTGTTGTGCAGCAAGGTGAATCAGCTACACATATACATGTATCCCCTCTTTTTTTGGATTTCCTTCCCGTTTAGGTCACCACAGAGCACTGAACAGAATTCCCTGAGCTATATGGTAGATTCTTATTAGTTACATATTTTATACATGGTATTAAGAGTTTATATATGTCAACCCCAATCTCTCAATTCATTCCCCCCTCCCTGTTATTAATTGGCCTCTGTGATCAATCCTCTTTTCTCAAAAGCTGAAGAAAGGTAGTAGATTATACTGTCAGCGGAGGCTCAGCTTTGTTCTGTCTTTTCGGCAGGTAGAGAGGTGGAGGTGAGAGTGGGCACTTCCGTCAATGCCCTGCAGCTTGCATGGGAACCTGGCTGCTAGTCAGGACTTGTCTACCCCTCCAGCCCTGAGTGTGGGAGCACTGGACATTCAAATGTTTTCCGTGCAGTAGTTATGACTTGGGAAAATTCCACAACCTACCCCTCCTTCCCCCCAGGCCCAGGCAGCTGAGGTGTTTGTATGTGGGTACGTGGAATGTGTGTGAGCCGGTAGGGGGAGGGGGACAGAAAAGGAGGGCCCTGGTACACTTCTGGGCCTGAGGCAGGAGACAGATGGGCCCCAGGTTGAAACTCCATAAAAGCAGGATGATGGAGGAGGCTGAGCCCTGCCCAGATAAGAGATAAAAGGTCACATATTCCTACTCTCAAAGTCAAGGAGATCTTCTCAACTATATGTATGCAGAAAGGCTCCTTGGAGGTCAAACAGGGAGGAGACGTCACTTCACAGTAAGTGATGTCAGCTACTCATGAGCCTCTTTGGTAGAATCCATCTTGGCTGAGAGGTGAGCACGCACAAGTAGGAGGTTCCTGAGATACACCAAATATGGCCTCAGGACCAGGCAAATCAAAGTGACTGGCCGAAGGAAACCTGAAGAAGTGACCAATAAAAGTAATTCAATCTGCCACGAGCATGCAACTCAGCGACTCTCTCTGGGCCTGCCTGGGGGTCTATCCACACGTGCATGTGTGCTAAGGCTCTTCAGTCGCGTCCTCTGTCCATGGGAGTCTCCAGGCAAAAATACTGGAGTGGGTCACCATGCCCTCCTCCATGGGATCTTCCCGACCAGAAATAAAACCTGTGGTTCTTACATCTCCTGCTTTGGCAGGCAGGTTCTTTACTACTAGCACCACCTGGGAAGCCCCTATTTGCACATACTGTTCACCCCTAATAAATACTTTACTTGTTTCACTACTTTCTGTGGGAGTTCTTTTCTGCAAAGCCAAGAAGCCAGGGCCTTGTCACTGACCACTGGTCTAGGGACTAGGATCTGGTGCTCTCACTGCTGGGACCTGACCTCAGTCTCTGGCCAGGAACCAATATCCTCCTTCAAGCTGCTGTAGGCAGAGGCCACCCGAGATCAGGCCTGGTATTCATTCCTCTTGAAGGGTGGTCCCTCCTGATGCTGAGTGAGAACTTAAGCCCGTCTGGCTGTAGCCCTCTTGTAGGCTGAAAGCTCCTGTGTGTTCTGTTTGGGAGACGGTTTTAGGCTGGAAGGCTGAGGCAGGACCCGAGTCTGCGGGAAAGAAATGAGCCAAGTCGGGGAAACTGAGGGCAGAGCAGTGGCGACTCCCTCTTGGGAGCCTGAGGAGGGATCTGAGGCTCAAAAGCAGCTTGAGCCTTTACCCTCTTCCTCTGGGCCTTCAGGCTGCTGCTCTGGGTTCTACTGAGCCACCCAGCCTGGTCTCAGCTTCTGCTACCACCCTGTGAGTGGCAAGGACCTCTGAAAATAGGGTAATTGCTAAGTGGTCCTTGCAAGGTCAGCCCCTGCAGGGTGAGGAGGTAGAAGGCTGGCTGCTGAGGGTCCAGGTTGGACCTGGCTGGTGAGGTGGGCTGATATCTCAAGGGCAGGTGGAAGTATTGAGGGGAAGTATTTTTAGGATAGAGAAGAATAGGACACATCTGAGATAAGGAAAAGAATCAGGGAGGAAGAAGTCTGTATTGAAGGTGGGAAAAAAAAATTAAGGCAGGGGACAATCAGAAAAGTAGAAAGAAGTGAGCCCAGGTTTGGATGAAGGAAGAGGAGAAAATGGGATGGGTGTAAGAGGGAGAGGGAGAGGAAAAGGAGAGGGAGAAGAAGAAGGGATGGTAGAGAAGCTTACACCTTTCCTCAACAAAAAAGGAGGAAAAGACGGAAGATTAGGATCCAGGGTCTCAACTCGCAGTCCCAAAAGAGCTTCCACTGACTCAGCTGTGTCCCACCAGGCGTGACTCCGGCAGGCCAGGCTGGGCCCTCGGGAGTCTGGGTCTGGGGGCTACACAGAGTTGTCAAGCTGCAGATGTAGCTGACCTCTTCTTAAGGAGAAAGTCTGACTTGTGGCAGTCAGCCTTCAGAATTCGATGCTCCCAGACCATCTGCTCTCAGCTCAAACAGGTCATTAGTGGGCTGGTGAGAAGGAGGTCTGGGAGGAGCCCTGATAAGAGGCTGCACGTTGGGGAAGAGAGAGGACTGGACCACGGGTCGGGAGCACTGGGATCCAGTCCTGATGTTCCTGCTCGCCAGCTGGCAGCAAATCTCTTTCCTTCTCTGAACCCTGGAAAATAGAGACAGGAAACAGTGCCGTACGTGTCCCAGGACTGGTCCCAAACTTCCTCCGCCCTGGGGTTGTTCCCACTTCTCGGCATAAAATCCGTACCTGTTATCTCCTGTACCCGTAGCCTGGTTCCCGCTTAGCTGGCCAGTAGGAATCCAACTGCAAACAGTGACAGTATGTCAGTGACACCAGATGACTTATTTTCTGGTAGGGCATTCTCCTCTCTTTTTATGGCTGAGGGGCAAAGGAACACTGCCCCAACTCAACGGCATTATTGATGGAGTTGTTGGGTGTTTAGATTGAGGTCCAGCAACCCTCCAATCCAGGAGCCAGCATCCTCTCTTGTCTTCTACATTTCCCTCAGGAAAAGGGGTTGTCCCCTGCCCCCCACCCTAGAAAACTCATCATGCTGAGATCGAAGCCCTCAGAGGGTTCTGAATTGCTGAAAGCCAGTCCCCAATCTAAACAACAAATAACGCCATCAATAATGCCGTTGGGTTGGGCAGAGTCAGCTGTCATTACCATCATTGCACAGCAATCCCAGGGAGGTTTCTGGTTGGTTATGCTGGTGTCCCAGATTTCTCCACGGGCGTCTTTATTGTTGGAGAGGTGGGGATCATGGCTTGTCAGGCCCTTCCCTGTGAGTAGGCAGCATGTCTCTCTCCTGAAGAGGGAAGGGAAATCTGGGAAAGCAGATGGAAAAAAATCAATGAAACAAAAACCAAAGCAAAACTAAAAACAGCTTCCATAATCTTCCACAGATTGCCCCAAACTGTTTGGTCTACTGACTCACAGAGTGGTGGTCAACTTAACCTCAATAACACTGAGCCTGTGGCCATCCATGGTTGAATGTCACAGGACTCTGCATGGTTCTGCTCAGATGCCAAAACAAAGCACATCAGAGTGATGGTTTCAACAATTAGACATATATTTTCTCTTCATTTTGGAGGCTGGAAGCCCAAGATTAAGATGTTAGCTAGGTTGCTTCTGAATGAGGCCTCTCTCCTTGGCCTGCAGACAGCCACCTCCCCCTTGTGTCCTCGGGGCCCCTCCTCCGTTGCAGGTATACGTCCAGTACCCTTTTGTGTGTTTGCATTTCCACCTCTTATGAGGACACTAGTCAGGTTAGATTAGGACCCACCCTAAAGGCCTCACCCTGACTTGATCAACTCTGTAAAGGCCCTATACAAATCCAGACCCACTCTGAGGCCCTGGATATTAAGGCTTCTACATATGAATGTTCAAGGAACATAATTCAGCCAAAACCTAACTCCATCCACGGAAGTACACAGACGTTAGGATTTCAGAAATCCCTGACTCCATTCCCTGGCATTCGCAGTGATGCTCAGGGTCATGGAGCCTTTGCCTGGAGTCACAGAGTAAGTCAGTGCAGGGCAGGGGCCTGAGTCCCGGGGCTGCCCTGCTCAGCGGCATGACCCACGTGGGCACCATCCTCACCTGTAAGAAGTGGATGAGGAGTTCTCTCGCCCTGGGCTGTCTGTTGAGAACTCAGAGCACAATTACACTCGTAAACATGCTTTGTAAACCTGAATCCTGCCACTGAACTGTATAATCAAACATGGTTAAAATAGTATGCTTTATGTTATGTGACTTTTACCACAATAATAAAAGACATTAAAGATAAAAGAAAATAAATCCATCCAGCTATCCTCAAGAAGTATAAAAATAATCATGGTCTCCAGCCTGGATACATTACTCTTGGGAATCTTTTTCTAAAAATTAAACCTAGCAGAAAGGAAAAAAGAATTAGAACAGAAAAGAATAAAGTGCACAGAAGAAAGGGGAAGGGATAGGGATAGAACACAGTCGAGTAGCTAACAGGTAAGAATAGGGAATTGGGGGTGAAACCCTGGACTTAGTTATTTACATGTGTGCCCTGGTTTGTAATGTAGGCTGTGGTTCACAAAGAGCTTTGGAAGCCAATGCTGTGCTTTCCAGCCCTTTGTCTGCAAGCATCTCTTCTAGGACCCAGGAGTTATGACTTTCAAAATCTTAATGATAGGTCCTGACCCTGTTCAGTTTTGAATGGAGTTATTTCTGAAAAGTAAATGCTTTTCCTACGAGTTCCCAAAGATTAGGGATAAGACTGCCAATCTGGTGAACTTCTGGATGGCAGCTAAAAATCACGTTTCCTTGCTGCCTCAAGAATTTTCTCAGGGCCATACTCCCAGAATCTCCCGTTGCTTCTGGGCAATATTTCACTTGTGAATACAGAAGCTCACCTACCCACCGATAACCTGGGTCATCCAGCTTCCCCCACCCCAATACTATTTTTTTTAATCTAGTTTTTAGTGTCTATTTGGGTCATACATGTATGCAGTTTGAAGACTCAGACAGGCTCTCCATGAACAAAGGGCCGCTTTGCCTCTGCCAGATGCCTCCTCTTTTCAGCTCCCCACAGTCCACATTGGAGAATTTTTAATGGATACTTGTGACATTATCTCCATGTCAACAAATAGCAAGTTTTGACCACTGCTACTAGATTTTTTTCAGTTTTAGACATGATCTTTTAATTTCTTATTATGAAGCAAATTTAGCTCTTTCCAGTTTCTCCAGCAGGCCCTTCTAATCTCACCGTATCTCCAGTAGAGTTATGTAATTCCTATAAGTATTTAGGGTCTGTAGTATGATTATATGGAGAAGGCAATGGCACCCCACTCCAGTACTCTTGCCTGGAAAATCCCATGGATGGAGGAGCCTGGTAGGCTGCAGTCCATGGGGTCGCTAAGAGTCAGACATGACTGAGCAACTTTACTTTCACTTTTCACTTTCATGCATTGGAGAAGGAAATGGCAACCCACTCCAGTGTTCTTGCCTGGAGAATCCCAGGGACGGGGGAGCCTGGTGGGCTGCCGTATGTGGGGTTGCACAGAGTCGGACACGACTGAAGCGACTTAGCAGCAGCAGCAGTATGATTATATAAATTCTATTCACACTTTATGCTTTTTTCCCAGACACAATTTTAAGTCTTTCCTGGATAGAAATGACCCGATTTTTCATTTGCTTAATTATCTATATGTTTAGCATTAATTCTACCCTTTAAACGGAGAAAGCAATGGCACCTCACTCCAGTACTGTTGCCTGGAAAACCCCATGGATGGAGGAGCTTGGTGGGCTGCAGTTCATGGCGTCGCTAAGAGTCGGACAGGACTGAGTGACTTCACTTTCACTTTTCACTTTCAAGCATTGGAGAAGGAAATGGCAACCCACTCCAGTGTTCTTGCCTGGAGAATCCCGGGGACGGGGGAGCCTGGTGGGCTGCCGTCTATGGGGTCACACAGAGTCGGACACGACTGAAGCGGCTTAGCAGCAGCAGCTACCCTTTAAACTAGCTGTCCCTAGTTGTGTAAGTCTCCCCTGAATACCTTCGAACACACCGGGCAATGCAATAACACCACCTTCTCGAGGAAACCCCCCGGAGCCCTCCAACCTACTTCAAAATATGTGGGTTGTTTCCTAGGCCTGCTTCACAGTTTTTTCTTGAGAGTCCTCTGCGTTATTTTCTTGGGAATCTCTCTCATCTTGGCTGTTTTCTTTCTCAGATTCCAGGTCTTTTTCTTCCTTAATTTCTTTTTTCATTTTTATGATGCAAATCATGGAGTCCCTTTCTGAGAAAGGCAATGTGGAACCAATGCTTTGAGAGCTTGTATACCCCCAAAATGTCTTTATTCTACTCTTCCCCTTGGCTTAAGATAGAATTCCAAGTTGGAAATAACTTTTCCTTAGACTTTCGAAGATATTGTTCTATTATTTTCTGGCTTCCAAGGTTACTTTGAGGAGTCCCAAGCTATTTTTGTCATTGATCCTCTGTCCCCTGTTTCTCTGGAAGCTTGTGCATGAATATTCTCTTTTGTTGCCCTGAAATTCTGTGATGCAGGGGGACAGCTTTATTTTATCCATCATGATGAATACTCAGTGGATGTGTATGGAGGTGGTGAGGGTTGCTGGGGGTCCTTGTTGGAGAAGGCTGCTGGGGTGCCCATGTTCTATTTATTCCCCGCAGGAAGATGCTGTGGTCAGATCCCTCTTGGTGCTGGGTTTGGCCTGAAGGCATGTGCACTACAGAGGTGACACCAGAGTGTGAGGTGTGGTCATGTTTGGAGTGGTCATAGAGCCAGGCCTGGCACACGAACCTGTAGCCCCCAGATCCAAGGTACGAGCATGCTTGGTGTGACAGAGATTGCTGTTCAGTTGCTCAGTCGTGTCCAGCTCTTTAAGACCCCTTGGACTGCAGCACCCCAGGCTTCCCTGTCTTTCACTATCTCTCGGAGCTTGCTCCAACTTATGTCCATTGAGTCAATGATGCCATCCGAACATCTCGCCCTCTGTCATCCCTTCTTCTTCTACCCCCAATCTTTCCCAGCTTTGGGGTCTTTTCTAATGAGCCGGTTCTTCACATCAGGTGGCCAGTGTGTTGAAGCTTCAGCTTCAGCATCAGTCCTTCCAATGAATATTCAGGACTGATTTCCTTTAGGATTTAGGATTGAGATCCAACGGTCTCCTTGCTGCCCAAGGGACTCTCAAGAGTCTTCTCCAACACCACAGTTCAAGAACGTCAATTCTTTGGTCCTCAGCCTTCTTTAAGGTCACCTCTCACATCCATATATGACTGCTGGAAAAACCATAGCTTTGACTAGACGGACCTTTGTCGGCAAAGTCCTGACAGTGATGCTGGTGTCCAAGATGCAGGCACACACGGCGTGACCGAGGCTCTGAGGCTCAGGGCACAGGTACGCTTGCTGTGGCGGTGGTGGCGCCGATGCCAAGTGTATACAGAGTGGTTTCTGAGCTAGGGGCTGGGGCATGTGTGCAACTGTTTGGTGGGGGGTGGGGGAATGGAGTGGGGGCGTGGAAGCTCTGGCCCTGGGGGGTGCAGTGGCAACTGCTCTCAAGGCAGGGAGCGCAGCGATGGCTCCTTTTAAAAGAGTGGGGGACAAAGTAGCGGCTGCTTCTCCAGGGAGGCACAGCAAGGTGGATGCCAAGCAGCTTGGTTCGCTGGTGTCAGCTCTGTGTCAGCAAATACTGCAGCAGCCCTCGGTGGCGAAAGCTTTGGGTGTCTCTGTGCTGACAAGGGCTGCAGTGGCCTTCTGACCTCTTTCCCCCCGACGTGGGAAGGTCCTGCTGAGGGCATCCGTCTTAGCACTGAGCTGTGCCGGACTGGGAGATGGGGTGATCCCAGGAAGATGCTTCTGATGCTTTTCTATGCAGTCATCCTTGGGTTTTGTGCTCCACTGAGTTGCTGCAAGTTCTTTCATTCAGAGCTCTTCCAGTGCTACGCTATTAGCTGAAACTCCAGCACTTTGGCCACCTCACGCGAAGAGTTGACTCATTGGAAAAGACTCTGATGCTGGGAGGGATTGGGGGCAGGAGGAGAAGGGGACGACTGAGGATGAGATGGCTGGATGGCGTCACGGACTCGATGGATGTAAGTCTGAGTGAACTCCGGGAGATGGTGAGAAACAGGGAGGCCTGGCGTGCTACAATTCATGGGGTCGCAAAGAGTCGGACACGACTGAGCGACTGAACTGAACTGATAGTTCTTCATTTGTGTGTGTGTGTGTCTGTGTGCATGTGAAGGACAAACATTGGAACTTCCTAGTGTGCTAACTGCCTGAGATCACTTCTCCTCCTTACTTTTTACTTTGATTTCTTTCCTCAGTGTTTGCTCTAGTGATTACAATGTTACAGTTGCTGCGTGGCATCCAGCTCTTAGTGATCCCATGAACCGCAGCATGCCAAGCCCCTCTGTCCTCCTCCATCTCTCAGAGCTCCTCAAATTCATGTCCACTGAGTCAGTGACGCTATGTAACCATCTCATTCCCTGCCATCCTTCTCTCCTTTCACCTTCAATCTTTCCCAGCATCAGTGATTACAATATGCCTCTTCAATGGACCATAATCTACTTTCAATTAATGTAGTTTTTGGTGAAAGAAAAAGGAAACTTTGCACACGTATAGCTCCATTTCTCACTTTCCCCTTCTCTGTGCTATTATTGGCATATATATTTATGTGTGCTACAAACCCACAGTACGATGTTATAATTTCTGCTTGGGCAATCATATGTGTTTTTTTAAGCTAAGAGAAGAAAAGATAATATATTATTATATATTTTTAAATTTACTTACATGCTTGCCATTTCCAGTGTTTTCATTTCTTTCTGTCAGCTGGTTAACATCTGGTATCATATTCTTTCAGCCAGAAACAAATTCTCTGTTTTACTTATCTGAAAAAGTGTTTATTTCACCTTCACTTATTAAAGATATTTTTATTGGATAGTAAATTCTTGTTTTTTTTTTTTTTTTTAACTTTAGCACGTTAAATATGCCATTCCAGTGTCTTCTAGCCACCACCGTTTCTGATGAGAATTCAACCACTAATTGCATTGTTGTTGCCATAAATATGATGGATCACTTTTTTCTCCTGCTGCTTGCAGGATAATCTCTTTTCTTTGGTTTTCAGTACATAACCATGATGTCTCAGTGTGGTTCTCTTTGTGTTTATATTATGTTGAGTTCATTCTGTTTTCTGACTGTCTGTTTGGGCTACTATAGCAAAATATCATGAACTGAGCGGTTTATAAACGTAAATTTATTTCCCACTAATCTGAAGGCTGGCAAGTCCAGGATCATGGTGCCGGTAGATTTGGGGCCTGGTGAGTGTCTGCTTCACTGATGACCAACCATCTTTCTGCTGTACACTCGCATGGTGAAAGAGAGAGAATTCTCTCTATATAAAAAATTTTAAAGGCCTTTTTTATTTTTTAAGTTCACTAATTCTTACTGTTTTCCAGGAAAATAAAAGTGAGGGAATTTGCCTTTATCCAATTTACATGAGGCCATCAGAGAAGGCAATGGCACCCCACTCCAGTACTCTTGCCTGGAAAATCCCATGGCGGAGGAGCCTGGTAGGCTACAGTCCATGGGGTCGCTAAGAGTCGGACACGACTGAGCGACTTCACTTTCAGTTTTCACTATCATGCATGGGAGAAGGAAATGGCAACCCACTCCGGTGTCCCTGCCTGGAGAATCCCAGGGATGGGGGAGCCTGGTGGGCTGCCGTCTATGGGGTTGTACAGAGTCGGACACGACTGAAGCGACTTAGCATGTTCTCATGGCCTAATCACCTCAGATGTTCCACTTCATAATTAGGTTGGGCACACTGAGTCCCACATACGAATTTGGGGGGACACAAACATTCAGACCATAGCATTGACCCTTTAAGCTAATGTCATCATTAACACTGAATAATTGTCAACTATTTTTTTTCTTCAAATAGTTTTTCTGTGTCTTTTCTTCTTTCTTCTATTTTGGGACTCCTATTGCATTTATATTTGATCATTGTATTTCATTTGTCAGTTCTCTAAGTCTCGTTCATTTTTCTTAACTCTTTCTGCTTCTCTCTCTCTCTCTCTCTTTTTTGGATTCAATAACTTTTATTGCTCTGTCTTCAAATTCACGTCTTTCTCCTGCCGCCTCGAATCTGCTGTTGAGCCCATCTAGTTAATTTTCAACTTCAGTCTTTGTAATTTTCAACTCCAGAAATTCCACTTGATTCTTGTTTACAAATTCCACTTTTCTGTTGAGAGTCTCTTATTGTTGACACATTCTCCACATAAATTCCTTTAATTCTTAAACATATATTCTTTTCATTTCTTGAACATAACTATAAAAGCTGCTCTGAAATCTCTGTCTGCTAAATCCAACATCTGGGTCCATGTGGCATCAGAATATTGACTTTTTTTCTGGTCACAGTTTCTTGTTTGTGTGCCTAGTAATTTCTAGTTGAAAACTGGACATTGCTGTGAATTCTATTTTATTCCTGAATGTTGTTTTATTTTCTGAAAGTTGTTTCCTGTTCTCTTAACTTTTCTGCACCTGAATTGCAGAGCTGGTCTCCTGCACGGTGTGCAGCCGTTAATATCACCGTGTAGCGTTTCCTTTCAGTATTTCACTTTGCTTTCCAGTCTGGCTCCCTAAGGGCGCTCCCTGATTGTGCACTGTTTAATGGTCAGGTCATTATTTGATAGAAGTTCTGCTCAGAAACCTTGAACATGTGAGCCTTCTACCTGCTGCTGTCTAAGCTGTGTGTGGTTGAAGGAACAAATTCAACTCTGCAGAGTGCCCTTCAGTCTCCCTTGATTTTCACTTTTTTCTGGACTCTCTCTGGTCTCCCTGACTTGTACATATTTTAGGAGTTGGTCAGGGACATGTGGGGAGTTTATTATCTCAGCCCTTTTGTGGCTCTCTGACTTCCAGATTTCCCCCATTGCATTTCTGGGTGATCTTTAGGCTACTCTGAACAGAAGTTATGCTCTCAAGCCCAGTAAAGCTGCAGTTTTTCACTTTGATCTGAACTGTTCTGTGACCTCTAACCCATAAACTGCAGATTTTCACCTCCTCACTCCAGATCACATCTGTCACCTCCACCTGGCTGCTGGTTTTCACTAACAGGCCTCAAACAGGTTCATCATTTGCACGAGTAAAACTGTGGTTCTCGGGACTTCTCTGGTGGTCTGGTGGCTGAGATTACACACTCCCAATGCAGGGGGGCTGCTTTGATCCCTGGTCAGGGAACTAGATCCCACCTGCTGCAACTAAGAGTTGCCTGCCACAACTAAAGATCCTGCATGTCACAGGGAAGATCACAGACCCCTAGAGCAGCAACCAAGACCTGGCGCAGCCAATAAGTAAAATTATATTTAAAAAAATAAGTCGTAGTTAAAAAAGAAAAAAGCTGTCTCTCATCAGCCAGGCTGAGGTGTGTGGACGAGGCACAGAAAGTCCAAACAGGAAGGCCACAGGCCCATGGCCGTTCTGATGCAGAAGCAGTTTTCCAAGATTAAACACTTCTCAATCTGTCTGCCTTTGGTCAGGCTCCAGTGCCTTTGAATGATGAATTTTGACAACTTTATCTGGCTTTATACTTGTTTTCTTCAGAGGGAATTTGCCCCACTTCTCACACCACCATTCCTAAGTGAATCTTGGACTGGATTATTTTAATGTTTCTTCCCTCCAACTATTCTATTGTCCACAGCTTTCAAATTTTTTTTTTTTCCAGAAATGTTCTGATGTCAGAAGGCTGTTGCAAACACATGGAAGGATAGCTCCAAATTTTGCATATGTCACCTCAAATGTGCAAAAATAAATGGGGCAGCCAGTGAGGCTGAACACTGAGCTGAGCGGGGGAGGGTCAGAGCTGGAGTCTCACCTCAACGCAGCCCTGGGAGCCCTCTCTGAGGTTCTCCAAGAAAAGTTTCTGCTAAGGACACCCCTCGCCTCACTTCATGTGTCTTGCTGCTTCCCATCTTCTCTCCCAGCTCCTCCCCTCCTCCCCCTGCCTTTCTTATGGACTCTGTCAGGGTGAAAATGGCTGAAAGTAACTTTCACTTCTGCTTAGACAACTGAAACCCAAGAGTAAGGTCATTTCCTCCTTCTTTTCTGGGTGGCTGCTGGAATCCATTTTTGGGTTTTTTTCCGATCCCTGTCTGTGCGGGGTGGACAAAAAGGTGAAGCTTTTTTTTCCCCCAAATCATACAAAAGCCAGCTTCTCTGAGCTCCTTTCCCTGCAAACCTCACACATTGCCTCTCACTCTAACCTTGAATAGATAAGTCATTGGAGGAACTGCATTTTCTCTTTAGAAAGATAGACTCCCTGTTTCCCACTGTATTCTCTGTATCCTCAAACTCAAGTATGTAAAAAATTCTTCACAACTCATTTAAGCCCCATAGATTAAAAAAAAAAAATTAGACATAATTCAGGCGTTATCACTGGACCCTTGGTAAGTAAAAAGCTCAATACTGGCTCTGCCTCTGAGAGTTTGCAGGATCCTTAGGGACAAACCATGTTCAAGGCTGTCTCCTTGGCAACGTGCTCCAGTAGTCCCTGATGGAGTTAGTGTTCCTGCTTCTGTTCTAATACTGCGCCTTGTTGAGGCACCAATGGCTGCACTTACCACACCCAGTCATGGTTGTCTATCTACCAGACCCCTCCCAGACGCCTTAGACTGGCTCCCACAGAGGACAGGCACACTTGTTTATATCTGCATCCCCAGCCTCTTGAGTGTTTTTAAAGCAAACAATCAGAAAAGTTTGTTGTGTTAGCTGAATTGAAATAACAAGACTGAATAATCTCTCCTCAATTCAATACCTTTTCTGTATTTAAGATTTTATTTCATTTTTTTTGACTTCCAAGTTTTGTTTTATTTTTAATTGGAGGATAATTGCTTTACAGTGTTGTGTTGGTCTCTGCTGTACAACGATGTGAATCAGCCGTTAAGTACACATATGTATGTCCCCTTCCTCTTGAGCCTCCTTCCCACCACCTTAATCTCTCCCCTCTAGGTTGTCTCAGAGCACCAGGCTGGGCTCCTGTGTAGTTACTATATATCAAATCAGTAACTTTTAAATCACAAGTTTAAGTAGTTTGGGAGTCTTCAAACTAGAGTATAATGCTTAGGTCCAACTCTCAGGTGTCAGGAAGTGACTATAAAAATAACACCTACAATTCACTGAGCACAGCTAGTTCTGGACTTGGTTCTGGGCCCTTTGCTGTCAAGGATGGAAGAAGCCAAAGCAGTTTTCCTAAAAGATCAGATTTGGCACTGGGATTAGGCATATTCACATCAGTTACCAGTTATATGGAGTTCTCATGTGCTAAATACTGTAATAGAGGCTTTTTATACATTAATCCGTCTGTTCTCACAAAAAGATCTTTTGGGGAAAATAAAATAGATTGTTTCCAAGGAGTCTTAGAACCCAAGATCTCTATGTTGCTGCTGTGGTTGCCACGAACATCTGTCAAAAAACTCTCCTGCCAGAGACTCCCAGCGAATTACTCTCTTAATCCTAAAATCCAAGGGAAGGGACTCCATGAAGAAGCTGAGATTCTGAACTGTAGTCCCAGTGCAGGAGTAGACGCCGATGTGTCTAAATTCTCTCCTTGCCCCCCCACCCTGCCCATATCGAGGTTCCCAGACATAAGGGCAGGAGAGGAGACCACCCATTGGCTTCCTTTGGTCCACAGATCAGAAAGTAGGAGGCCAGTGGCTCCCAATATCCAGCTGAACCAATAAGTTTCCAGAGGGCATCTCAGCAAACTTCTTGGTCCCATTGGTCCCTCAGCTGGTGTGGTAAAGGACAGCACCTCACCACTCTAGATGCTGCGGTCCTTCCCCATCAACTCCATCATTCTCTGCTCCTCTGAGCTTTCACAGTGGAGTGACACAGCACAATTGAAAAGGCTCTGAGATCAGAATCAAGGACTGGCTAGAGTCAAGGGAATTCCCTTACTAGACACAAGGGAATTAGCCAAATTTTTGCCCCGTCACTCCATTCTATCCTTTGTGCTCTTAGCATCCCATGAGCTGGGTATCTTCAGGACTACTTGGAAGACAAGACAAAACCAGCATGGCTGGGAGACGGCCACCTTGCTCATGCACCCGACTCAAGGCAGTGGAACCCAAGCTCCTTCTTGCCTTGCAGACAACCCTGCAAGGCAGCGTGAAATACCCTGCAGGGTTAACTTGGAGGTTTACTAACTCTGCCAGGCTCGCTGCAGGAAAAACACCTCCGTGTTGTTAAACCAAAGCCCCTTGGGAAAACTTTCTGACGGCAGAGGGGCACTGTGACAAACGTGGCCCAGCTCCAGAGAAAGCCCAGCTGCTCGTGGTCCTTGCTCACAGGCTTTCCCTGGGCACAGCGAGCCCACGAAAGCTTTCCAAGGGCCGGTGGGAGGGGCGGGGCTCGGTGGAGGCAGCTGTGACCACAGACGGGGGTGGGGGGATAGCCTGCCACCTCGGCGGGGTGCTCGCCATCGTCGGCAGGAAGCCACGAGCTGCTGAAGCGACTGAGACGCCTGGGATGGGCGCCTGCTTCAGGATTGTTTCCGAGTCGCTGGTTGTAGCTAGGAGGCCACTGCCCCACAAGGCGCGGCGATTTGAAGAGCTATGGTGAGCAGCCGCTGAATACTGCCAAGGTAAGACTCATCTTCCGCCTTCCTGACCACCGCATTTCCTCATACAGTGCAGACAGTGCTCGGGGGCCTGTGGAGACCCTCGGAGAGTGGGCAGGAACGTTGCTACGGGTGTTACAGGGGAGAGGGAAGACTTTCTTAGGATCTGAGCCCCAGCTGTGGATAGATGGCCCCGTCGTTTGTTCATTTCTATTTTAGAGGTTTTTTGTTTTTTTTTTTTCCATCTTCTTTTTAATTGGAGGATTATCACTTGACAATATTGTGATGGTTTCTGCCATACTTCCATATGGAACGGTCACCCAAGAGAGTTTTTTTGATTGCTAAAACTTCAGTCCCTCCAGGATAGAGGCTGCTGCTCAGGCTTTCAAAGCTGGAAGAGGTGGTGAATGTGCCCCAGAAGAGAGACAGGAGGAGGCTGGGGGTGGGGTGAGGGTATGGATGGGCACTCAGGGCCGTGTGCTCCAGGCAAGAGCCTCCCTGTAAAGGAGGGTAAAGGTACCATGGTGCCAAGCTGATGCAGGGCAACAGTGACATGTGGAGGGTCTGACTCAAGGTCAATGATTGGTTGTTGCTTTCATTTCATTTTGGTCTTCTTTTTAAAATTGGGTTTTCCATTTTTCAGACATTTGGAGGTAGGGTGATGGAATAGGCTTGTTGCTGTTTGGTTGCTAGGTCGTGTCCAACTCTTTGCAACCCCATGGACTGTAGCCCGCCAGGCTCCTCTGTCCATGGGATTCTCCAGGCAAGAATACTGGAGTGGGTTGCCATTTCCTTCTCCAGGGGATCTTACCCACCCAGAGATCGAACCCCTGTCTCCTGCATTGGCAGGTGGATTCTTTACCACTGAACCACCTGGGAAGCCCCAGAACAGGTTTAAAGATGGCCTGTTTGGCTAAGAGGGCTCTTTGGCCAACTGTGAAAAGGAAAGAATAGTTGATATCTTGAGAGAATTTTAAAAATTGTAGGATTTTGACAACTTTTCCAGTCATTTCCTAACTGGCCAATGTGTTCACTCACCCTCAATTGCCACATGACCAAGGATCTAAAGAACTGTTATTACGGTGCTTCTGTCATTATAGAGAAGAATTCCACGTGATATATGTCGACACTCTTCCCTCCTGGAAGGGAGTTAGAATCCCCTCAGCTTAAGTGAGGACTGGACTTACTAGAGAGTATGGAGAAGGAAAACTGGTAACCCTGCAGTAGAGAATCCTGGCCCCAAGGTCAAGGTTAACATCTCCAGGGATAAGTCACCTTGTATTTATTGTGTAATTTTGGCTGCAAGGAGAAAAGTACTTCACCTCCATGCTATTCCTTCCTCAAACCCCTAATCCTAGTCTAGTTATGAGAAAACATCAGACAAACCCAAATTGAAGGGCTACAGACTATTTGACCTTCAAGATTCAAGGTCATGACAAACAAGTAAAGAGAGGGAAATTGTCACTTAAGAGGAGAGTAAGGAGAAATGACAGCTAAATCCAGAATTCACATATGGGTTGGTTTGGAGCCTGGAACAACAACCTCAAAGTCCAGTGAAGAATAGGTGAACTCTAAATAAAGTCTGGAGTTTAACAGCTATCACTGATGTGCCTTTCTTGGTTCTGACAAGTGTACCATAGTTAGGAAAGACACCAACACTCAGGGAAGCTGGGGGCAGGATCCATGGCAAGTCTCTATCTTATTTTTGTAATTTTTCTGTAAACCTAAAATTATTCCAAAATAAAAAAATAAAAATCTATGCTCATCCTGCCTTGGAGCAGAAATAGTCAACATCTGAACATGCTTGGGAAAACTGATGTCCATGGCCTGGGGGGCTCACCCTCTCTTTAAACATTCTGGAACCCGGAAAGCCTCTTGCATTTTCTATCAGCCTCTCTCCCAACTCCCCACCTAATTCTCAGAAAGCGCCGTATTTCCCTCTCCTCATAGTCTTCCTCATCATTCATTTATTTTTTCATTCAATACATATTTCTGAGCCTTCACTCTGTGTCAGGGGGATTTAGGCCTAAGGACTGCACTTCTGTCTCCCAGCGGAGCTCACTGTGCTGCTTCAGGTTCCTGGGCCTCCAGCTCATGCCCAGCTACCCACACCTGATCCATCCCCAGTGAGGAAGCAGGAGGCTGAGTGTGGAGGCCAATAAGGGCCCAGACCCGGCATGGAATACCCGGATGGACTCTGCCATCCTGGGCTCACCCAGCCCCGCAGGATCTGTGGCCAGCCAGGCAGCACTGAACTGTGCTGCAAACACTCTTCCACGAGCAGAGCATCTCCTGAGGAATGCAGAGTCAAACTGGAAGTCTAAGGCCCAGCTGCTGCTTGAGTGACGCCTGGGGGGCCTGGTCCCTGCACAGACCCTAGAATCTGCAGCATCCAGACGAGAGCACCAGGGGCAGCAGCTTTGCTTTAAGGATCAAGTGTTTGGAGAGGTACCAGGGAGACAGAGAAACCCACCCCACCACCCTCAACACACATACACATTCACATACATACACACACATACACGTGCGCACGCTTGCACTTCACAGGCCCGGCAGGGCAGGTGTGTCCTTGTTCAAAGGCGATGTCTCAACCAGATTAGAGAAAGCTTCGGAAGCAGACATGAAAGAGGAAAGAATTATGAAGCTGCGGGGAGATAGCATTTACATGAAAATCACAACGCCTAGATGAAGATCTGAGCTGGAGAGCGGTGATTACCACTGGGCCTGCAGTCCCTTTCCTGTCACATCTGCTTCGCCACTGCTCCTGGGTAAGGCCCCTCCTGCTCCACCAGGCCCCTCCTGCTGGGCGCTCTGGGGTGCCCCTCTCCTATTTCTCATCCAGGCAAGTCCCTCTTGTCCTGGCTTTCAGGATCAGCGCCCATGTCTTCTCTCCTGTCGCGTCATGCCGTGCCATGCCAAGTCGCTTCAGTCGTGTCTAACTCTTTGCAACGCTATGGACTGTAGCCCACCAGGCTCCTCTCTTCATGGGATTCTCCAGGCAAGAATACTGGAGCGGGTTGCCATGCCCTCCTCCAGGGGATCTTCCTGACCCAGGGATTGAAACTGTATCTCTTCTATCTCCAGCATTGGCAGGCAGGCTCTTTGCCACTAGCACCACCCAGGAAGCCTACCAGTGCCCAAATCCACGCCTGAGTCCCCAAGGCCTCTAGCACATGCCTGGGACACTTTGTCGGCAGGCCTGCTGCCCCTCTGGATCTGGGCTCTTCCAAGACAGGGACCAAGTCCTCCCTCCAAACCCTATCCAAAACAGGAGAGGATTTTAGAAAGAGCTTGAAGCATGATGAAGGTGTTAAATAAGAATTATCTTCCCTTCTGTGTACAAAACATAGATCAGTTCTTTATTTTTTCACCAAGAGGGCCAACTTACGGTGAGATATCTGGTTGTGTTTAATATACTTAGACAAATGACCTATGTTTCAACTGTCCATTTTTACAGTTATTCTACCTTGCATTGCTACAGAAATTCTATAAAATTATTTCATGGTAAGCTTCTTTTTAGTCCTACCATTTCTAAAGTAAATGAGACTTTTAAAAAACAAATTCTTTTTTTTTTTAATATTGCACTTGAAGATAGGATCAAAAGTAATAAACCATTTTCTGATTTTATTTGGGTGGCTTTATGGGAAAGGCTGAAGTTGCCATTTCCTAATGGAAAGGAGCCATTTCCGTTTTGTGGTGTCTGTCCCTTTGTCTGTCTGGCGGACTCCCTGGCACCGTCAGGGGTGTTGGGGACATGTCAGGTTAAGACTGAGAACAGGGGTGTGCTGGCAAATGTTTAACCTCCAACTTTCCGGGAAACACACACACACACACATGTAAGTTAATCATCAGTTTTACTGGTATAAACGATGAGTAACACCCATTTACAAATATTAATATATATAATACCCATTCTTATAAATACCACATAGCCATCTGATTCTCCATAGAATGATCTTGTGAACTTTTGCCAAACTCTTGGACGCAAAGTCAAGCAACTGATGCACATGAACTTCACTGATATTTCCATTTATTCCAAGAAGTAAGATCAGAGTGAAACCACAAAGACGTGTCTGAACTGCACTTGATAGTCTGTGGGGTGACCCACTTCTTTACTAAATTGGATAACAGTATTTTATTACTTGAAAATTTTCTCCATGTTGGGGGTGCTCTCCACAGCTGCAAATCTTTTTAAGCAAAATCAACACTATTAAGATTTTCTCCATCACCGTCTTAAGTCAGGGAAATCAACAAAAATGCATCAACCACATGTGTGTTCAGTTCAGTTCAGTCGCTCAGTCATGTCTGACTCTTTGCGACCCCGTGGACTTCAACACACCAGGCTTCCTTGTCCTTCACCAACTCCTGGAGCTTGCTCAAACTCACGTCCATCGAGTTGGTGATGCCATCCAACCATCTCATCCTCTGTCGTCCCCTTCTCTTCCTGCCTTCAATCTTTCCCAGCATCAGGGTCTTTTCCAATGAGTCAGTTCTTCACATAGGGTGGCCAAAGTATTGGAGTTTCAGCTTCAGCATCAGTCCTTCCAATGAATATTTAGGACTGATTTCCTTTAGGATGGACTGGTTGGATTTCCTTGCAGTCCAAGGGACTCTCAACAGTCTTCTCCAACACCACAGTTCAAAAGCATCAATTCTTCGGCACTCAACTTTCTTTATAGTCCAACTCTCACATCCATATGTGACTACTGGAAAAACCATAGCTTTGACTAGATGGACCTTTGTTGGCAAAGTAATGTCTCTGTTTTTAAATATGTAGCTCTTGTGGTATAAACACTCTTACCATAGCTGATTTCAAGCTGCCAAAACGGCTTCACTGAACATGAAACTGGGAAGCCAGAAAGAGAGGGAGGTAGCACATGGTCAGATACAACTGAGGTAAACAACTTCAGGATCAGAGACAGCAGTAAAATATCCAGGAAGTTTCCACACATGTGTGTTAACATATGGTTTTTGTTTTTCTCTTTCTGACTTACTTCACTCTGTATGACAGACTCTGGGTTCATCCACGTCTCTACAAATGACCCAGTTTTGTTCCTTTTTATGGCTGAGTAATATTCCACTGTGCATTTGTATCATAACCTCTTTATCCTGCTGGCAGGGCAGGGAGAGATGTGGATGTGGAGAATGGGTGTGTGGACATGGCGGGTCCATCGAGTTGGTGATGCCATCCAACCATCTCATCCTCTGTCGTCCCCTTCTCTTCCTGCCTTCAATCTTTCCCAGCATCAGGGTCTTTTCCAATGAGTCAGTTCTTCACATAGGGTGGCCAAAGTATTGGAGTTTCAGCTTCAGCATCAGTCCTTCCAATGAATATTTAGGACTGATTTCCTTTAGGATGGACTGGTTGGATTTCCTTGCAGTCCAAGGGACTCTCAACAGTCTTCTCCAACACCACAGTTCAAAAGCATCAATTCTTCGGCACTCAACTTTCTTTATAGTCCAACTCTCACATCCATATGTGACTACTGGAAAAACCATAGCTTTGACTAGATGGACCTTTGTTGGCAAAGTAATGTCTCTGTTTTTAAATATGTAGCTCTTGTGGTATAAACACTCTTACCATAGCTGATTTCAAGCTGCCAAAACGGCTTCACTGAACATGAAACTGGGAAGCCAGAAAGAGAGGGAGGTAGCACATGGTCAGATACAACTGAGGTAAACAACTTCAGGATCAGAGACAGCAGTAAAATATCCAGGAAGTTTCCACACATGTGTGTTAACATATGGTTTTTGTTTTTCTCTTTCTGACTTACTTCACTCTGTATGACAGACTCTGGGTTCATCCACGTCTCTACAAATGACCCAGTTTTGTTCCTTTTTATGGCTGAGTAATATTCCACTGTGCATTTGTATCATAACCTCTTTATCCTGCTGGCAGGGCAGGGAGAGATGTGGATGTGGAGAATGGGTGTGTGGACATGGCGGGGGGGGTGGTGGGATGAGCTGGGAGACTGAGCTGTACCCGTGCATATCGTATACATATATACACGCCTCTCTCGGGGTCGGCCGGGCCTCGGGGAAGGAGCTGCTGCATGGGCGGGCCTGTGTGTGCTGAGCACTTTGGGAAGGAAATGCCAGGTGTGCAGGATGATGGCTCTTGCTGTTCATGACACCTCAGCTACAGGGCTGCGGAGATAAAAAGGAGGCGGTTAGGAGCTCGCCTGAGGGACGTGAGCCAAGTCTGAGGTCGGAGCTGTGCTGCCGTGGCGCTCTTACTCAGGAGCCTCCGTGCTTAGGACTGGTGTGCTGACTGACCGTGACCCCAAGAAGGTCAAGTCCCGACTGATGAAGCTGCTGCCTCCTCACCCCTGGCAGGTTGCCCTGCAAGAAGCTCTTTGGAAATTTTCTCTTGGTGGCTGTTTTGAGAGTAGCTAACCTCTCATGACCCAGGGGAGGGGTCTGTCACCTGAATGGGGCCTTTACTTCTGATTCTGTTTGGGGTGGTGGGGGAGAATCTAAACAGCAGAAGCTCACATGGATTTAGATATGAAATTCCTCGTGCTCTTTGCGGGAACCAGTGTCTCCTTCAGCCCAGACTCAGATGCCAAGGACCCAAGCTGTGCATGGTCTGCCAGGAGTGAGGAGGTGCTCTCTCTCTGCTCTTTCAGCCACAGGCTCAAGGTTTTGTGCTCAGTGGGGGTCTGTGGGGCTCTGACTGAGTCCTCTGAGGGTCTGTCTTCTTCACCTGCTCACTTAGAAAGCCTTCTAAACGGGGCAACTTAGAAGCAGGAGATCAGGCACAACCCTTTGGGAGAACAGGCTGATTTTGTACAGATATATCATGTATCTCCTTTCTTTCTAACTATAACAGTCATAAAATACCAAAAAAAAAAAAACAACTTTTGGAAACAGATATGAGCCATCAGTAATTCCACCTCTGATTTCTACCCAAGACTTGCTCACCTTGGTTTGTAGGATGCAGCTTTTTATCACTGGAATCATAAAGGACAGAGACCTTTGGAGTCTATGTTTTTTCCTTGCTTTCTTTTTTTTCATCTTAACATAAGCATCTTCCCCATGGTGACATGTCTTCACAATGATCATTTTTTCTATTTTTTATTTAAATATTAAAAACATTATTTTTACAATATTGTGTTGGTTTCTGCCATACAACAATGCAAATCAGCCATAATTCTACATATATTCTCTCCTTCCCTAGCCTCCTTCCCATCCCCTTATCCCATCCTTCCAAATCATCACAGAATGCCAGACTGGGCTCCCTGTACCACACAGAAACTTCCCACGAGCTATCTATCTTACGTACATATATACAATGGAATATTACTCAGCCATAAAAAAGGAATCTGAATCAGTTCTAGTGAGGTAGATGAACCTAGAGCCTGTTGTACAGAGTGAAGTAACTCAGGAGGAGAAAAACAAATATAGTATATTAACACATACATATGGAATCTAGAAAAATGATATTGATGAACCTATTTGCAAGGAAGGAATGGTGACAGAGATGTAGAGAATGGGCTTGTGGACACAGCGGGGGATGGAGAAAGTGGGACGAATGGAGAAAGTATTATCACAATGATCATTTTTGAAGCTGTATAATATTTCCTTATCTTAACTCTATTTCAAACTGGACATTTAGTCTCCCTTTTTTTTTTTTTTTTTTTTTTAACATCATAGAGGGTTATGATTGGGAACAAAATAACATGTAACTTGTAAAGTCCTTCTGAACTACATTGCACAGCCAAACAGTATTCTTCCCATCTTCCAAGGAACAACAATTATATAGAGAGACGAAAGACTTATTTGGGGGTGGAGTGAGGTGGTCTTGGATTTGCATTTGAAGTCATGGTGATCATGGCCTGAGTTCTCCTCTTCTCATCTAGCTCCCTTGTTTTCAACAGCTATATTCGTTGGCCAGGGTTACTGATGTGGTCTTTGGCAGGAGAACAGACTTTCCTCTCTGTGAGATGAAATGACTCAGAAGGAAACAAAACCCAAGGATTTGGCTTCATTTGTCCCATAGTCTAAACCAAAATTCCTAATCGGAGGTCCATGAATTGTGCGGGTTTTGGGGGAGAGGAGTCCTGAAACTGAACACAAAATTGGATGTGTCTGCACATAAGTACTTGGGAGTGACGGAAGTGTCTGTAGTTTCACGAGGTTCTCAAAGGAGATTGTGGTCCCTGAAAATATTTTTAAAACAACTGATCTATCTTTCTTTCTTCTTCCCTCCCATTCCCTTTGGCAAGTCCAGTGTTGAAATGAAAGAATTCTAAAGATCTGTGCCTACATACAGAAGTCCAGATGTGGAATGGGGGCCATATTATTCCCATCTGAGGAGCCTTTGGATTAGAACCCAAGTCTATCTCACTGCCTGATCTGTGTGTGCATACCCATCATGTGAGGCTTCCCAGATGGCACCAGTGGTAAAGAATCCTCCTGTCAAAGCAGGAGACGTAAGAGACGCAGTTTCGATTCCTGGATCAGGAAGATCCCCTGGAGGAGGGAATGAATGGCTATCCACTCCAGTATTCTTGCCTGGAGAATCCCATGGACCAAGGAACTTGGCAGGCTATGGTCCGTAGGGTTGCAAAGAGCTGGACACAACTGAAGCAACTCAGCACACACACACGCACATGCATCCATTGTGCTAAAGTGCCTTATGGTTAAGAGGGTTGCTTCTCTTTTTACTTCTTTAACCAAGGCTAATTGCTAATGTATTCAAGGTTCTGCCATAATTATGGCTATCTTTGGTTCTTCACTGAACTTCACTAAATGTTTTGATTTTGTTTTTAAGCCTTGCATTTCTCTCCAGGGAGTCAGACTGACACAGAAATATTTGTGGGGGTTAATTGTTCTTTCCTCCTACAAGCATTAACCATAGGAGATGAGCTGTGTTTATCCAATGGAAATGTTATCACTCAAGGCTTAAAGAGCCAAGGAAAAAAGTCCAAGAGATTGAACCCAACAGTCCAACCCAATGGGTGGGAGACTTGAGCTCATGATTTACTGAATACAAATGGACCTTTTCTCTTCAGATGTTTTTAGTAACAACAACCTACTTGGCACCTGTTGGTGACTTTGGCTTCCTAAATGTGTTTGATTTCCTTTCTCTCTTAGTAATCCTGTCCTGAATCTCCTTAAACTCAAGTGTTCATGCTGCTGCTGCTGCTAAGTCACTTCAGTCGTGTCCAACTCTGTGCGACCCCATACATGGCCTCCCACCATGCTCCCCTATCCCTGGGATTCTCCAGGCTAGAACACTGGAGTGGGTTGCCATTTCCTTCTCCAGTGCATGAAACTGAAAAGTGAAAGTGAAGTCGATCAGTCGTGTCTGACTCTTTGCGACCGCATGGACTGTAGCCCACCAGGCTCCTCCGTCCATGGGATTTTCCAGGCAAGAGTACTGGAGTGGGGTGCCATTGCCTTCTCTGCAAGCGTTCATGCCTGGAGGCAAAAAGATGGGGCAAAATTTAATCTCAAGTCTCCTTGCTTCCTCTGAGAATCTCTGCTAAGCTAACCACTTATTATTATTACTTAAAACTGGCAGCCTTGAAAGAGGAAAGACTTCCTGAAATTTGGGAAATAATCATACAATAAAACGGAGTAAATTATAATTTCACCTTGGGCATCTTATATGTAATACAACATTAAACATTAGATCAGTGTGCCTTATTGGCCCTCTAGTTTTGGCCAGTGATCCATAATCAGTACATGGAATAACACTGGCTTTTGATATAAATGGCATCTTTTTACCATTGCCCTAGAAAATTAAACTGTTTACTGTTTATGACAGTGGAGTATTAGGGGGAAGTGGGTGAGAAGGCATTTTCATATATTTGTGTTTTCTCCTCAATGCAGAAGACCCAGGTTCAGTCCCTGAGTCAGGAAGATCCCCTGGAGAAGGGAATAGCTACCACTCCAGTGTTCTTGCCTGGAGAATCTCATGGACAGGAGACTGGTGGGCTGTAGGCCAAGCAATTAACACTTTATAATAATATATGACCGTGCCATGGTTTAACAGTAATAACTCATATTTATTGAGTCCTTACTATGTGTTGAGGTACTCTTATAAGTGTGTTATATATTTCATCTTATTTAACACAAAATCATTTAGTAACTTGCTTTCATAAGACCATTTTTGGCTTTTTTTGCCTTCACCTCAACTTCTAGATGAGTCTAAATTATTCACTTGCAAGGTTTTCTGGACAACAAAGCATGACTGCCTATCCAAAAACAGGAATTAATTATTCAAGATAGGCTGAAGCAAAGTCCTCACAAAATTTGTTGTACCCTTGATAGAATATTTTCATACTCTATCACAATTTGCTAGAACATTAGTCTCCATTGCCAGCTCTGGACTGAACCCAGGCAGAGTGTGCCTGGGTCCTGAGGCGCATCCACACGTTGGGCCCCAAGGAGGCTGCTGCTAACACGCTGTGCTTGGCTCCAGAACTGGGGTCCCCAAACCTTAAAGGAAGTGCCAGCAGTTTGGGAGATGGGGATGGTAAAGTCAGAGGAACGAGGCTGAGGGCACAGAGGTGAAGACAGCTGATCTGTGGGCCGTGATAAAGGCAGAGAGGGAGTTGAGAGGGGAAGAGAAAGCAGTCTCAAAGAGATATTTGCATACTCATTTTCACAGTGGCATTATTCGCAATAGCCGCATGGTTGAGTGGATAAATAAATTGTTGCATGTACATCCCATGGAATATTATTCAGCCTTAAAAAAAAATTGGAATACATGCCTCGACATGGATGAACCGTGACAGCATTATGCTAAATGAAATGTCAGTCCCAGAAGGACAAGTACAGTATGGTGTCACTTCTATGAGGTCCCCGGAGTAGTCAATTTATAGAGACTGAAAGTAGAAAAGTGGTTGTCAGGGACTGGCAGAGGGGGAAATGGGGAGTTTTTCTTTAATGGAGATGAACTTTCAATTTTGCAAGATGAAAAAGTTCTGGAGATTGGGTGCCCAGCAATGTGAATATTTGTTCCATTACCTAACTGTACATTTAAAAATTAAGATGGTAAATTTTATGTTATGTGCATTTACCGAATTAAAAAAAATTTTTTTTTGAGAAATAGAGTAGGATAGAAAATACTCAAATGCATTGCTTGAGTAAGGACAAATAACATTGCACGAGCCTTTGTTTCAAGGCGTGGGGGATGTGTGTGCACACGGGCACCTTGGCGTGTTCTATCTTGCAGGTGTACACTGTGTTCTTACTGAGGGTCATACTAACCAAGAAAAAACCTTCTGATAAACACCACAGTGGGCGACCTCAGACCACACAGCCCAGTAAGGCTTCTCGGAACCTGTGTGGTTGAGCCATCCCTGCCCCGGGGCACAGCAGAGGGGTGGTTTCTGCTCTATGATTCTCACCTCCAAGGACACCTTTTCCACTCAGAAAATGCTCATTAATTGACAAGCAGATCCCCGAGGAGGTCTTGCGTTGCTACTTCTCCATCTTCTCCCATTTCCCCAAGAACTAAACTCAGAAAACCGCGGAGATGTGCGAGAGAAAAGAAATGCATGCTGAGTCGCTCGGTCATGTCCTGCTCTGTCCTGCTCTTTGCGACCCCATGGACTGTAGCCTGCCAGGCTCCTGTGTCCATGGGATTTCCCAGGCAAGAACACTGCAGTGGGTTGCCATTTCCTCCTCCAGAGGATCTTCTAGATCCAGGGATCAAACCGGTCTCCTGAGGCTCCTGCATTGGCAGGCAAATTCTTTGCCAGCCAATTCTGAGCCACCTAGGAAGCCGAGAAAGGAAATGACAATTACTTAATTTATTCCAGAACTGCCAAGGGAGGGAGGGATGGAAGGGGAGAGGAAAAGAAGGAAGGAAGGACGACGGCTGTGGTTTTGATTTCTGAGACTTGCAGAGTTTAGATAAACCTTCTGTAACCTCAGGAAGCTCAGAGGCTCACCGGAAGCCTTTCGAGCGCTTGGACCGGGGTCTGGGAATCAGTCCAATTCCAGGGAAGTGGCAGGAAGAAGCACTCCATCCTCTGGGCCTTCAGGAGGGACATGGGGTCTCTGGGGGAGAAGAAACAATGAGCCGCCCCACAGGTTCACCCAGAGGGAGACATTCGTTCTCTAGGATAGTTTTGGAGGGGAGCCTGTGGAAGGGGGAAGAGTGGAGTGTGCGTTTCATACAGTGGCTGCCATTAGCACCTGGCTTGTGGCATCTATAAAACGCTGCTCACGTGAGGGCTGTGAGCTTCACATGGGAGCTCCTAGAGGCGGAGAGGGGCATTCAGCGAACAAGAGGCAGAGCCATGACTGAAATGTGTCCCTTGTGATTAAAAATCCCTCCTCTTCTGCTGCCCCGGGAAAGGTGATGCTGGAGTCCTGGGCCAGGACGGGAAGTGAACAAGGCAATGGACCAAAAGGAGAAGGAGGAGGTTTTCATCCTGGAAAATCATGTAATAACCCTGAAGCCCCGAGGGCTGTGGCAGGGGTGGAATTTCATGATCCGATCAACTGCCTCTGTCGATGGCAGAATGGATGCCACGTGAGAAGAGGAGCTGTCTGTTCGCTCACTCAGACATAACTGTGAGCTTTTCCTGAGGCACATCGGTGGACAAAACAAAGGCCCCTTCTCATGCAGGACGACAGACACCAAACAAATTTGGAAATATATGTCGTGTCAGGTGGTTATCGGGGGAGAAGTGACACGGCCTGGCCTGCATCTTCCATATCAGGCTGGTAGGAGGGCAGGAAGAGGGACAGGACAGCCGGGAGGCCACTGCAAGGTGCTGGCTTTGACTGGAATAGCAACAGTGGTCCAGGCCTGGCTGCATGTTGAGCCCACAGAACTTGGTGATGGTTTGTTTGTGGGAAGTAGGAGAAAGAGCGTGAGAAACTCCAAGATGGAGTCACTGTTGAACGAGATGGGAAAGCTTCGAGGCCTCGGGTTTTGGGGAAAAAAACAAGGGGCTCCTTTTGGCCATTTCAAGTCTGAGCTGTTTTCTAGAAATCCAGGTGGCAGTGTGATTGGTGATGTAGTCAACTGCTTCTCTGAGCTCTACCAACCCCTCTGGCTCTGTTCCACCGTGAGCATCACGGACCTCCTAGCCTCCAAGCACACTGGAACCTTGCAGATGCCGCCAGGCTTCCCAGAGCCTCCTGCTGGTGCAGCTTAGGCCTGGCTCCTCTGTGCCCCGCCTACTTGCTGAGTCAGAATTGATAGGGAGCTTTTCCTGGGCATGAGCAGCGCCTTGTGGGGCAGGAGGCAGCTACCTAGCTCTTGAAGACCGCGTTCCATTGGTGCTGACCCCACCGTGTGAGACCCTGCCTACTGCTGGTGGTCAGAGTTCTTGGCCCCATTACACGATTGGGTGCTATTCCCCAAGGTCCCCCAATTGGATCCTGAGTCCAGGGCCCTCCCCATCAGCTGAGAGTGACTTCTGGGAAGCCAAAGAGGTGCCTTTCTCCTCTAGCAGCCTCTAGAGCAGCCCAGCGCTGAGCCCATGGTTCGGGAGGGCAACCTCCAAGAGAAGGAAGCTGAGCACCCTTAGATGCTGATGACAATGATGCGTGCTGGCTGCTCAAAACTCACTTAACGGGGGGAAGCAGATGGGGGAAGACAAAGTGCTCACAGCCAGTTGATGGTTGAATCCCAGTTCTCCCAGTTGCCCAGGGGCTGGCAGCAAACCACCGCCCCCCACCCCCACCCCTCACTGAGCAGCCCTCTGGCTTCACACAGGCACAAGGATTGCTTTATGCTGAACAAGGCACAGACGATCTTTCAGATCCAGGCTCCAGCCAAGGCTGTAGAGGGCAGCTACTCCTGGCAGAACTTGGCATCAGACACCAAACAGCCACTTTCACTTGTGTTTACTTAGCACATTCAGTTTTTGAAGACTGATCTGTGGAATCCCTGCTGGGAACTGGGTTCCAGTTCTGAGGACAGACGTCCCCAGGTCGGGGAGGGTGAGAGGTTCTGATCCGTAGGAGGAGCATGGGGCGGCTCTTTCCCCTCCACGCACAGCCCCTCCTTCAGCTATAGGTCACCTTACTTGGCATCTCCCCATCTCCCTCAGCATCCCCCTTCTCCGATATCTCTTCCACCACCTTTCACAGAGGCCCCCTGCAGCTGCCGTGATCTTTCGATCAGGTAAGTGGGTCCACTTGAAGCCATCTAGAGGTTCATGTGGCTTCCTTCCCTCCTCTCTGCCCTTACCTCCTCCATCCTCCCTCCTGACTCTGCTCCAGGCGGAGCCCTCCTCTCAGCCCCGCAACCCAGGATCTTCCATCCTGCCGTCGCCCTGCCCTTCCAACCTCAGGCAGCTGCCTCTAGTCACGCAGACCCGGGAGGGCTTTCCTCCACTGAATAACCTCGTGCCTCTGTTTCAATTCCATCACACGGGCTCTGCTCTCTGCACAAATTCACCTTTCTCAGAAGTGACTAGCCATTTTCTCTGCTTATACGCTGTCTGGTCTCCCTTTGGCTCACCTCTCTGCCACCCAGCATGCAAGTTCCAGAGCGCATCCCTGGTCTCTGCTCCCTACAGCATGCCCAGGACCTGTGCTCACGGGCCTCTGTCAGGGAGAACAGGCTCTTCACAGGGAAGGAGGGAGGCAGGAGCCCGTCAGGGGGCCACGCTGCCCCAGGTGGGCCTGCTCCCACACAGCTGCTGGCAAACCCGGTTGTCACGGGAAAGCAGTTTGACAGTTTGGATCAGAAGTCTTGAAATAGTTCCTTGGTGTTGAAGCAGAGTAATCTTCCTTCTGAAGGCCTAAACAGAAGGGGGAAATCTGAAAAATAGGCAATCCAAATACTATTGATTATAGTAATGAGCTTTACATTGCATCATGATGACATTCATTTTTTAACTGGAAGCTTATACCTCTTAGAAATGCATTTTTTTTTTCCTGGTTAGGACATATCTTTTTTTTTTTTATTTACACAGCACTGAGGGAAAAAAATAACACTGAAAGTTAGACCATGACAAGTTGCTTTCATGATAGTGTTGATCAATAAGTAATCTGTTCCATGAACTTCTCTTGCCTTTTAAATTTCTCTTATCCAGTCTAAGGAATTTGGCAGTTGTCTTCATATGCATTGCTTCAAATGTGATAGCAAGTCCTTTTGCACATATCTTGGTTACAGATCATAGCAAAGTTTCATCGATTTGTAAATAGTTTCCACGGTAGAAGAAAAAAATCAATAATAACTGAAAATAAATGAGTTCTTTTTTAAAAAGAAAACTGCAATTTTTCTAAATGGTCAAAGGATATGAATGGGCTATCCACAGAGGGGAAAACCCACATAAATCAATAAACATCTTAAAAGTAATCAAGAAAAAACAAATAACAAAAAGATTCCATTTATTACCCATTAGATTAGTAAAAAGCAATGTCTCGTAACACCGGTTTTGGCAAGCATGTGGAGAAACGAGAATTCTTGGGTATTGCTGGGAGGAGAACAACTTGGTACCTTGGAGACAGTTTTGGGACTCCACAGCCAAACTGAAGGATCTCACTCTATCACCCTGTGGGTCCTCACAGTACCCTGGAGCCACACTGTTCAGAGATAGTCTCACACGTGTGCAGGGGGACACGGGCTCCTCACCATGGAGTTTATCATCATGAAAAAGGGGAGACAACTCAATTGCTCTATAGCAAAAAATGATTAAAGGGACAAATAAGATGTGGTTTATTCACTTAATGGAATAAGATTTTTTTTAAATAGAAGAATTAGGGATCTGTATAGCAAAATAAACCTCAAGAATAAGTTTGGGTAAAAAAAAAAGCAAGTTTCAAAAACGTTACTTGCATTATGAGGCGATTTTTGGCAAAACATACAAAAGTATATATTGCTTGTGGCTGTTTATTTGTATGTCATAAATGTATAAAATCATATGTGGTAATAACACCCAGTTACTTCAATATAATGATGATTTTGGAGACAAAGAAAGGAGAAAATTATGATCAAGCTTTAGTAATATTGGTGACATAAAAAGAGAGAGAGGAAGAAAAAAAGAACTGAAGAAAAAGTGACAAAATATTAATACGTGTTTGATGTTAGTGCTGTTACATTTGTTTCTGAGTTTTTTATGCATATAAAATATTGTGAAAAAACTAATAGTGAAAATTAATAAATATATACATAGGCGTATATATCTATAATCTTAGGTTGGGGAAGATATTTCTAACAGGGAACACCAAAAGCAAAGATTGGTAAGAAAGATTAGTAAACTGACAAGATAAAGATGATAATCTTTTGTGCAGAGTAAATACTGTAAACAAAATTAAAAAGCAAATGAGAAAATGAGAAAAGTATTTAGAATATATTTGACAAATTAATGTATAAATTAAATATATCTATGATATAAAGAGTTCCTATATGTAATTAGGAAAAATGATAAACACCTCAATGTAAAAATAAGCAGAGACTGTGGACAACCAATTCATCACAGGAGAAACACAAGTGGTTGATAAATACATGATAAATATTCATAGAAAAGTAAATTAAAGCCATGTTGCTTTACATTTAGAGGATTGGCAAAGGTTTGCAACTTGATAAAAGCTCTTGACAAAGATCAAGGGAAATGAGCTTTCTTCATTGTTGTGAGAATATAAATTAATGTCATCTTTCAGAAATTAATTTAGTATCAGAGTTCAAGATCCTTAAAAACATGCATCTTCTTTGACTTCATAATTCCACTTATAGACATATAGCTTTAAAAATATTGGACAAACAACTAAACATTTATCCTATAAGGATGTTTACTACAGGTTTATTTATAGCAATCAAAGGTTGAAAATAACTTATTTGAGCAATAGTGATTAAATAAATTAATGTTGTCTGTAGATGGCATGCGATTAATAATATTGGTTTCCATATTACACTTATGTACATGTAGTTTACACTGTGCTGTTTGCTGAAATAACCATGTTATTATACAGCATAAACAGTCTGGTTCCATCTTCTTAAGGGTATATGCAAATATGAAAGCTCTGCAAATTCATCACCAAAGTGTTCATAGTGTTTCTTCACATGTGGTGAGATTTTGAGTCTTGCTAATTTTTTTCTTTATATAGATCTTAATTTTCTGATTTTCAACATGTATATGTTACTTATTTAGTCCAGGGAGTTGCAAAGAGTCAGATACGACTGAGTGACTGAACTACAGCGACGGAACAAAAAAATTAGATTGAAAAATAAAAAATAATTTTTTTAATAAATTAACTTAGTATAAAAAGAACAGTAATGTTTCCTAGAGAAAGTACAGAGAAATACATATATCCAGTTGTGTGAAAATGCCTAAAGGACAATTTGGCAAAATACGTATCAGAATAGTTAAACATATTATGCTCTTGAGCCCAGCAATCCCACTTCTAGGATTTTTAACCTCAACAATGATTAACGGGAGACTTGAACAAGGGTAGAGTATATGAGCAAAGGACATCTTTGCAGCATTATTTCTGATACTAAAAAAAATGGAAGCAACTTGGGCATGGAAGCAGAAGAATGGGTAAATTAAGTATGGCACCACCTTCCAATAAGAAGCCCCACAGGCCTGCATGTGATGCAACAGGCAAAGGGGTAAATGACAGGAAAAGGTAGCCATGATACAGTCTTAAAAACAGGTCACAGAACCGGATGTAGATAATGATCCCAGTTTCGCGTTTTTTAAAAAAATGCCAATGGAAAATGGCATACCAGAATGTTAACTAACAGTGAAGTGAAGTAGCGCAGTCGTGTCCGACTCTTTGTGACCCCGTGGACTGTAGCCTACCAGGCTCCTCCCTCCATGGGATTCTCCAGGCAAGAACAGTGGAGTGGATTGCCATTTCCTTCTCCAGGGGATCTTCCCGACTCAGAGATCAAACTCAGGCAGACGCTTTAACCTCGGAGCCACCAGGGAAGCCCTAACTAACAGTGATTATCTCAAATAATGGTGCTGTCAGTAAATCTTATCTTCCTCTCCACTTTCTGAATTTCCTATAACTGCAAGCAAATTACGTGCGGAAAGAGGAAAGTATATTAATGTGATTCATCAGAGGAGGCCAGGTCCTCCAAGCATGGCCTGAACCCACAAAGGATAGAATTCCGTCACCTCTTTCATCCTCTAGAATGTTGCTCAGGGGCACGTGTCCCATATTTTTTTTAGGGTAATTGCCAATTCATTGTTTTTAACTTCACATTTAAAAAACAATATTTAATGGTATTGGGAGAAGGAAATGGCAACCCACTCCAGTATTCTTGCCTGGAGAATCCTATGGACAGAGGAGCCTGGCGGGCTACAGTCCATGGGGTCACAAGGGTCGGACACAACTTAAGGGACTAAACCACCACCTCCACCACCACCTTTTAATGGTATTGCACATTTAAGCGTATCGCTCTGTGTTTAATACAAACCGCACCGAAGTGTGTAAAGTAAAATGTAAAGTCTTTTTTGGTCGTGAATTTCACTCTCCAGAAACAGCACTGTTGGCACTTTTATTTATACCAAAGGGCTTTCAGACATTTTTTTCATTTGCAAATATATTTATATATTCCCCATTTTTCCTTTTCTACGATTATTTTATACAAAGTACCCTTCAATAAACTCTTTCACCTAACAATAATGTATTCCAGGCATTTTTAGTCAGTTAGATCTTTTACTCTTTTCCTGATTTATTTGTCTACCCATTCATTTGTCGAGTTATATTTTATCACTACTTAAGTTATCCATAAACATTATTTCTTAAAATGTGGAACACTCTAAAGGGTCTAAACTGAAAAATAAAAATTTGTCCCACCCCTCCCTCTATCACCCCAGAAATAAGGGATGCTAGCAGTTTTTGTTTTTAAATCTCCTTTTTGTCACCTTTGTAACTTTAAAGAATACCAATACTTTGATTTTAAATTTATCTCTGGGCTAATTATTTGGATTCCCCCTATTAAAGATGCAGAAGCCCTTCCTTATCTGCCTCCCACCTGTACCCTCGCTTCTTTGTCGAAATTTTCATTTGTGGTTGGTTCAATCTGTAAATACAAAAACTGTAAATATGAAGGGCAGACTGTGACCTTGAGAACAAAGAGGTATTTTGGCAAATGTGGGGACTCCTGGAATCAAATCCCGGTGGATATGAGAGGGCTGTGTATGGAATCAGACAGCATATATTCTTTGTGTTTTATTTCTTTCTCTTAGCATGGTGCTCTGGAAGTTCACCATGTTAGTACAACTAGAGTGATCAATTACAACTGTGTTTTTGAAATCCATTTACCAGTTAATGGACCTTTGTGCTATTTCCAGTGGGAGCTAATGAGTAAAGCTGCTAGGAGTGTATGCCCACAAGTCTTTGTGTTAGATGTGTCCACCGCTGTTTGATAAATAACCAGAAATGAATTCTCTGGATGGTAGAATAGAAGCTCCCAAACTGGTTTCCCAAGTTGCTGTTCCATTTCACTTTGCCGTCGGCTTTCAACGTTGTGTGAGACCTGCAGTTTCCCCAAAGCCTGCCCAACATTTGCTTTGGTTGGTCTTTTAGCAGTAGCCATTCTGGCGGGTATGTAGGGGTATCTCTTGGTGATTTTAATCCCCGTTTTCTCTAATGATTGATTATGTTGAGCGCCTTTTCATGTGCTTTTTTGCCAATCATATAATATCTCCTTTGTTCAACTATTTAAGTTGAATTTTTGTCTTCTTTTACTGAGTTGAAAAAGTTATTTATATATTCTCACATCAGATACATGTTTTTCAGATATTTCCCCCAGTCTGTGGTTTACCTCTTCATTTCCTTAATGGTGTCTTTTAAAGTGCAGACATTCTTAATTTTGAAAAACTCTAATATATCAAATTTTCCTTTCATGGTTCATGCTTTTATGTTCTCAAAGATTTTTTGCCTGTCAAAGTCTCAAAGATTTTCTCCTACGATGTTTTGCTAAACATATAGTGTATCTTTTTTAGAAGCTTTTAGGATTTTTTCATTATCGCCAGTTTTCAGCAATTTGATCATGATATAACTTGTAGTTTTCTTCATCTATGAGGTTGAGTGACTTTCTTGAATCCTTGAGTTTATAGTTTTCATCAAATTTGGAATTTCCGTCTTTCACTTCTTCCAATTTTTTTTCTCTTCTATCCCTTTTCTGATAATACAATGACATGTTTTTTAACCACATAATACTGTCTCACAGGTCACTGTGCTTGTTCTTTTTCCACTTTTATTTCTTTTTTTATTTAAAGTGCTTCACTTTAGTTTCTTTTTCTATTGCTATGTCTACAATTTCCAAGGTCCTCATCTTGTTCTAAAATCCTAGCATAATCTACTTTTACTTGTTCATCACTTACTGCTTAATTTTCTAATCAGTTTTATGCTTTTCACAGATGTCATCTCAGTGTCTTATTTTCATTACTTCACATACTTTGGAATAGAGTAGAATCAGCTAACTTTCGAAGCTATAAGATTGATTTTTAAATGTCAGTCTGTGACTCACTATATGGTCTTATTCAAGCCTTTCGGCGTGGGTGAGCCTCAGTTTCTTCATCTATAAAATGGGAAGGAGTGTGTCTACTGTCAATACTAAATGCGCTACATGTGAAGCCCTTGGCAGTGTGACTGGCTTTGAGCAGGAAGGAACACAGGCCCTCTGCCTTAGTTTTCACTCTCCCATTTGATGCGCAAACCCTACGACAAAGAGCTTTCACAAGCTAATCTTAGATCTCCGTGCCTGTCAATCCGTGTCTGTCGATTATTACAGATAATTATAATAACTGTAACATTATTACAGTTAACCCCAAAAATGTCAGGGACCTAAGACCTTTTTTTTTCCCTTTCTTTTTTGCTGTCTTTACCTTTCCCAAATTCCTGTTTGCAAGCATAAAATAGAGCCAACCTTTTCAGTCCAAATGTCCCCACCACCCCCTGAATCCTGTGGAGGTGCTTCTCTGCACAAGCCTCCTTTCTGTTTACCAATCCCTCTTCTGAGTTGAGCTTAGAACATTGGAGAGGAAGCTCTCGAGGACCGATGATGGATAATAGAAATTCAGGCTGTGAACAGAAGTGCATTTGGGAGCACAGCTGTGAGCCTCAGCGTGAGAGAACACGGCTTCACGTCAGAGAGGACACTCAGATGCCTGTTCAGTTGCTTCTGCTTCTTCCCCTCTGTCTTCAGCCTCCGGAGGATGACGGTGAGGATTCTGCTCACAGGCTCCTGAGATACACATGTGAAAATGCTTTGCCAATTGGCAAATATCAGAGTCATGCTGGCTGTTGTTGTAGAAAGTGAAGTTATTTCCCCCATGTCCAAAAACTATATAGAAATATATTAATATGGAAGAAATATGTTTCTTATATATTTCAAATATAAAAAATGTTTCTTTTCCAGATAAGAGGATCAGTGGCAGGAAAACTATAAGCATTATTTATGAGAGACTTTTTTATTTTATTTATTTTTTAGAACTTTTGTGTTGGGGTGTAGCCGTTTAACAAACTATGTCATAGTTTCAGGTGAACAGTGAAGGGACTCAGCCATACATACACATGTATCCATTCTCCCTAAACTCCTCTCTCATCCAGACTGTCACATAACACTGAGCAGAGCCCCCTGCGCTATACAGTAGGTTCCTGTAGGTTATCCATTTCAAATACAGCAGTGTGTATATGTCCATCCCAGACTCCCTAATTATCCCTTCCCCCTCACCCTTTCCTCCAGAAAACATGTGTTCATTCTCTCTAAGTCTGTGAGTCTCTTTCTGTTTTGTATGTCAAGTTATGAGGGACTCAAATGCAGGTCTGCCTGCAATCTGGGAGACCTGAGCTTGATCCTTGGGTTGGAAAGATTCCCTGGAGAAGAAAATGGCAACCCACTCCACTATTCTTGCCTGGAAAATCCTATAGACAGAGGAGCCTGACAGGCTGCAGTCCATGGGGTCACAAAGAGTTGGACACGACTGAGGGACTTCACTATGAAGGTCTGCAAGACTATCTTTTAATCCCTTTTGCAAGTAATACTCTGCAAGTGCAGCCAAATAAAAGAAAGAATCTTCATGAAGTGGGGTAGGTGAACTTGTCTGCATCAGCACGGTCTGGGAGCTAATTAAAAATGCAGACACTTTGCCCCAGGCTGGACTTCATGTCAGAACTGCTGGGGCTGGAACTCAGGAATCTGCAAACTCCCAGCTGTGATAATGCAAGTTAAGCAACTACTATGCTAAGAAATTTCTAAGTCTGTGAGTCTCTTTCTGTTTTGTATGTCAAGTTATGAGGGACTCAAATGCAGGTCTGCCTGCAATCTGGGAGACCTGAGCTTGATCCTTGGGTTGGAAAGATTCCCTGGAGAAGAAAATGGCAACCCACTCCACTATTCTTGCCTGGAAAATCCTATAGACAGAGGAGCCTGACAGGCTGCAGTCCATGGGGTCACAAAGAGTTGGACACGACTGAGGGACTTCACTATGAAGGTCTGCAAGACTATCTTTTAATCCCTTTTGCAAGTAATACTCTGCAAGTGCAGCCAAATAAAAGAAAGAATCTTCATGAAGTGGGGTAGGTGAACTTGTCTGCATCAGCACGGTCTGGGAGCTAATTAAAAATGCAGACACTTTGCCCCAGGCTGGACTTCATGTCAGAACTGCTGGGGCTGGAACTCAGGAATCTGCAAACTCCCAGCTGTGATAATGCAAGTTAAGCAACTACTATGCTAAGAAATCGGAGAAGGCAATGGCACCCCACTCCAGTACTCTTGCCTGGGAAATCCCATGGACGGAGGAGCCTGGTAGGCTGCAGTCCTTGGGGTCGCTGAGAGTCAGACACTGACCAAGCGACTTCACTTTCACTTTTCACTTTCATGCATTGGAGAAGGAAATGGCAACCCACTCCAGTGTTCTTGCCTGGAGAATCCCAGGGATGGCGGAGCCTGGTGGGCTGCCGTCTATGGGGTCGCACAGAGTCGGACACGACTGAAGCGACTTAGCAGCAGCAGCAGCATGCTCAGAAATAATAGCTGACTCCTTTAGGAAGTAGTGAATTCATGATTTAATTTTGTAATAAAAACAATGCAAAAAAAAAAGAAAGAAACAAAAGTAGATTAAAGTCCGCAGTCCCATCAGTACCAAATATACCAGTAGTTGTTTGCATTTCGACATATGGGCAGCATGTTTTACTTATCACTACTGTGGTTTTTTAAATAAACATGTATATGGTGTCTCCAAATAGAAGAATTTTATTCGTAAGCTAGTAATTATCACAAGAACTTAAATATTATCCTGGTGCCACTTTTACACATAATTTGCCTAACAAATTTCAAACTTCGCTATGTCAGCAGAATCAAATGTAGGTGACACAATAAGCATGCTTCTGTATTTTAACACATTTTCACAGAAATGCTGTCTTCCTTCCTGAAGTTTTGCTCAGCACCCTCAAACGTTTCACCACCTGAAAACAGTTTCCATCAAATTTATCACTGTGGGGAGTGAATTTCCACTGTGGAAACATTTTCAGTTTGCAAAATTGAAATAGAGCCACATGTGTGTCTACTCATCACCGAGCCTAAGTTGGCAGCCACTTTGGCCCAGGGCACACACAAGTCCAAGTCCACTGCCAGCTCGCCCAGCACCCCTGATATACCCAGGCAGGAGTTACAACTCTAACAGTGGGTCCTGTGATAGCACTGGGCAGATATTCCACTAGTATTGAAAATACTGCACAAGGCATTCACTGTGGTTTCTTGACTAATTCCATCACATGCTCTACAATCTAGCCAATGGAAAAACTCTGTTTTCTGAACAAAGTTTTTGTCTCCATGTCTTTGGGAAAGCACTGTTTCTCTATATGTGGATACTACTTAATCCTGGTGGAATTATGCATGGCATTTTTTTTTTTTTCTGATGTTCTCTCATTCTCATCCTTTACTCTCTCAACTCCCAACAAGTGTGAAAGGAATGCTGGAATTAAAGCATCAGTATTCAGTGACCTCTTGTGGAACCATTAGCTGAAAATGTTGATAATGAGCTTTTCAATGAAAGGATCAGGCTGGCATCACCTGAACCCAGATCTATCTTAGCATCTCTGAAGTGGTGCAGCTGGATATTTGAGCCTCCTGACAGATGAGCCTCCACGTGACATGAAGCACATGTCACTCCTATCAGGCATCTGAACTAATGAACCTGAGGGTAGTGAATCCTGCAGAGTTAGTTCTATGTATGAGAAACACTAACAACCTCAGACATGTGGGTGATACCATTCTAATGGCAAAAGATGAAGAGGAATGAAAGAGCCTCTTGATGAGTAAAAGAGGGTAAAGGAGGAGAGTGAAAGAGCTGGCTTAAAATTAAATATTAAAAAATTTAAGATCATGGCATCCAGCCCCATTAACTCATGGCAAATAGAGGGGGAGAAGGTGAAAGTCGTGACAGATTTTCTCTTCTTGGGCTCTGCAATCACTATGGATGGTGACTGCAGCCATGAAATCAGAAGACGTTTGTTTCTTGACAGGAAAGGTATGACAAACCTAAACAGTGTGTTGAAAAGCAGAGATATTACTCTGCCATCAAAGGTCCATATGGTCAAGGCTGTGGTCTTCCCAGTGGTCATGTACAGTTGTGAGAGCTGGACCATAAAGAAGGCGGAGAGCCGAAGAATTGATGCTTTTGAACTGTGGTGCTGGAGGAGACAGGAGAGTCCCTTGGACAGCAGGGAGATTAAACCAGTCAATATTAAGGGAAGTCAACTCTGAATACTCACTGGAAGGACTGGTGCTGAAGCTGAAACACCAGTATTTTGGTCTTCTGATGCGAACAGCTGACTCATTGCTGTGAAAGATTGAGGGCTGAAGGAGAAGAGGATGAGATGGCTGGATGGCATCATCGACAATGGACATGAACTTGCACAAGCTTCTGGAGATGATGAGAGACAGGGAGGCCTGATGTGCCACAGTCCGTGGGGTCGCAAAGAGTCGGACACGCCTGGGTGACTCAGCAACAATGAGACATAGGGGAGCCCGTTATGAGCCATCACGAGGAAGCAAGCTCCAGAAAGCAGAACATTCCACAGGACCACCAATCTGAATCTGACAAGTCAACGGCATGAAACAAACCCAAGCAGGGGCTAGGGTGGGCGGGGGTGGGAGGCCACTCCAGGAAAGGTGACCCAAGAGACCCAACCATCCCATACGATGTGTGAAGCTTGGCTGAGTCCTGAATAGGACAAACCAGCATCAGGAGGCCATTTTTGAGACAACTGGGGGAAATCGATTATGGATTGGATGTTAGATAAAACCACAGAATTACTGCTCCTTTGTTATGTCTGATAATGGCATTGTGATCATGTGAGAAAAATGTCTCCATGTTTTAGAGATGTGTACAGAGTATGGAGGGGACACAGCATGTTTCAAGGCATGAGTTTCATTTCACTTTAAAGTTTAAATCCTTTATAAAATGATTTGTTTTAAAATACTTAAAGTATTTCCATCGAGAAAATAATTTCTAAGCCTTCCCTGGCGGTCCCGTGGTTGATGCTCCGTGCTTCCAGGGGAAGGGGTGTGGTTGATTCTTGGCTGGGAAACTAAGATCCCACATGCTGGGCAGTGTGGCCAACAAAGGAAAAAGTAAAATAAGTAGTAATAATAGTATCTAAAGATAATTGGTGACTCTGGGAGATGTGTATAGAGGTGTTCATTATACTTGTTTTATATTTTGAATTTTTTTTGTTCAAAACAGTTTCAATCTAAAGAATGATACCTGAACCATCCTTTAAGGTTTACCTAGTGTTTTCTCACAGGTGGAAGTGATTTCTTCTTGCTCAGCTCACAAGACCTCTCTTTTGAATGTCATCTGCTTACCCCGCTTGTTGTGACTTGAGTGTATGTCTCTCGTCTTACCGTCCCTCGAGAACAGACATCTTCCTTGTTCCATCTCTGCGTCTTCGCCGCACCTGACACAGAATGCAGTTTCTGTGACTGAGTGAGCACAAGAATGTAGTTTCTAAGAGCCGGCACTGTTGGAGCACTTGTGATCATCATGAGCACAAGTGGAGGGAATGATATACACAAGACGATCTACCTTCCTTCAGGTTGAGCTTTCCTGAACAGGAGACTCGAAAAATAAGTTTCAGTTCACATTCTTTGGCCTCTTTTTAGATCAGAGTCATGCATTGGAGAAGGAAATGGCAACCCACTCCAGTACTCTTCCGGGGAGAATCCCAGGGTTGGCAGAGCCTGGTGGGCTGCCGTCTATGGGATCACACAGAGTCGGACACGACTGAAGCGACTTAGCAGCAGCAGCAGCAGCATAAGCCCATCATTGTGTTCTTCTCACCTAGGAAATGGGCATTGCACCATAGTATGGAGGGGACACAGCATGTTTCAAGGCATGAGTTTCATTTCACTTTAAAGTTTAAATCCTTTATAAAATGATTTGTTTTAAAATACTTAAAGTATTTCCATCGAGAAAATAATTTCTAAGCCTTCCCTGGCGGTCCCGTGGTTGATGCTCCGTGCTTCCAGGGGAAGGGGTGTGGTTGATTCTTGGCTGGGAAACTAAGATCCCACATGCTGGGCAGTGTGGCCAACAAAGGAAAAAGTAAAATAAGTAGTAATAATAGTATCTAAAGATAATTGGTGACTCTGGGAGATGTGTATAGAGGTGTTCATTATACTTGTTTTATATTTTGAATTTTTTTTGTTCAAAACAGTTTCAATCTAAAGAATGATACCTGAACCATCCTTTAAGGTTTACCTAGTGTTTTCTCACAGGTGGAAGTGATTTCTTCTTGCTCAGCTCACAAGACCTCTCTTTTGAATGTCATCTGCTTACCCCGCTTGTTGTGACTTGAGTGTATGTCTCTCGTCTTACCGTCCCTCGAGAACAGACATCTTCCTTGTTCCATCTCTGCGTCTTCGCCGCACCTGACACAGAACGCAGTTTCTGTGACTGAGTGAGCACAAGAATGTAGTTTCTAAGAGCCGGCACTGTTGGAGCACTTGTGATCATCATGAGCACAAGTGGAGGGAATGATATACACAAGACGATCTACCTTCCTTCAGGTTGAGCTTTCCTGAACAGGAGACTCGAAAAATAAGTTTCAGTTCACATTCTTTGGCCTCTTTTTAGATCAGAGTCATGCATTGGAGAAGGAAATGGCAACCCACTCCAGTACTCTTCCGGGGAGAATCCCAGGGTTGGCAGAGCCTGGTGGGCTGCCGTCTATGGGATCACACAGAGTCGGACACGACTGAAGCGACTTAGCAGCAGCAGCAGCAGCATAAGCCCATCATTGTGTTCTTCTCACCTAGGAAATGGGCATTGCACCAGAGGATTCATGGAGCGGGGCAGGACTTGGGATGCTTAGAAGCTGGCAAATGCTCCATAAGGATGCAAGGAACTCACCAATGGGAGGCTGGTGTCTCATCATGGCAGTCAGTGCCCCAAATGAGCCCTGGCTCTGCTCAGAGGCTCACCTGGTCCACCTTGAAGTGGCCCCCTCATGTCTGACAGGTGAAGTCACAAAGTTGAGATTTTGGCCAAGAACACGGCAAAATTTCCAGATACCAGACTTAGGAACCAGTCAGAGGTAGGTGGAAGGCTGTCCCCACAGCTCACTAGCTCAACTGGGCTTCAAGTCTCAAGTCCGTCTCATCTGTAGAAAGAAGGTGGCGCTGCCCGTTTCACAGTTACTAAAGAAACCGTGATGGGTAGTTATTTGTGTATGTGGAGTAATAGTGAAGTATTCATTAAACACTTTATGGGCCACGCACTATTCTAAGATGTGCCGGTAGCATGGAATAGCTCATCTAATCCTTACAGCAATGTTAAGCAACTTTCCCGAGGACACAGAGGTTGAACAGAGCAAGTCTGGGGTTTGGACCTCTGCATTCTTGTCTTCGGTGTGCTGTGGTCTCTCTCAAACACAACAGCGTTCATGGGGTGTCTGGCTCAGTATCTGGCACAGGAAGGCCACTTAACACATGAGAGTACCTGCTATTTAAAACATCTTTTTGTTGCAAGGCATGCGGGATCTTAGTTCCCCAACGAGGGATTGAACCCAGGCCCCCTGCATTGGAAGCAGAGTCTTACCCGCTGGGCTGCCAGGGAAGTCCCGGTACCTGCTCTTTAAAAGAGTAAACCAGAGCCACAACGTTGTACTTTGTGTACCTCCATTTTTAAGAATTAAAAAAGTAAACCAGCGTCAAACTGATTTTTCTGTCTCGCCCCCACGTGCATTCCAGGGTTGACTTCGTATAATTGAAGATTTTTTCCACTACATCCACCTCCTGCCTCTCAGATAACCTGCTTCTGGAGCAGCCAGGGCAGTGGAGGGACTCAGAGCCATCAGCACTTCTGGGGCCACGCGGTGACCTGCCACGCACATTGGCCTCTGATCACCCGGGTCCTCAACCCGAGAGGAACGGTCAGGGGCTTCAGGGCGTCCCAGGCCAGCTCAGAGCACCGTGAGGCTCTCCTCTGTCACCCAGTTCATCCTCCAGTCCCGATTTAGTTAGTACCCTGTCTGCTCTGGTTCTTTCATCTGGTTTGGTCTGCATAACAACCATATGACTTACGTACAGGCCCTGGGTCCTTGACCTTTATAAAACCTAGGTAGCTGCACCCTGTGGCCACATTACCAAACACTTTCCATATATTAATTTGGACTTGAGCACGTCAGCTGATGAATGAACTGCCACCTGCGTGCCAACCGTTCCGTCTCGTCTGGATTAGCACTTTCATCTGAGTAATAGTGTTTGCACAACTGTTTCCATGTTTTGGTGCCTTTTCCCCTAATTTTACACAAATGGACAAATAGTCATTGGAATTACACCTGTAATTGTGGGTGAGTGCATAATTAAAAGACATCTGTGAAAGGCTAAAAATAGACCAAGTTTTTCCAAATAGGCAAGACATAATTGATAGGTTATCAGTATTTATTTTAAAACATGCTAAAAAAGAAAATGGTGTTCCATAATGCCAGGACCAGGATGAAGGAAGCCCACAGACAGGGTAATGCAAGCAGAAAAGTGCATTGAAACCTGGTTTAATTCTGCAGAAACCAACTGCCTCCTCAGCCCCAAAGTCTATTGTTTGGCTTTTTCGGCATTCACCTTTGAGTATGCTTTTTTAAAAAGTCTTTATATATGAAAATGAGGAATAGCTTCATACTTCCCCATTTTATAGGTGAGGAGACTGAGTCTAGAAGATGAGATGATTTGCCCAGGTTCACCCAGCCAATTGGTCACTTGCTTGGACCACCCACTTCCCCTGGACCAGGGAGGAGGGAGACTGCTGTGCCAGGCTCTCCCTGGAATTCCACACCTCCCCTCTCCATCAGCTCTCAGAGGGCTTTTCCTCTGGGCTGGAGGGCTTCAGAGGCAGGTGCAGTCCCCACAGAGATGAAGGTGAGGTGTCCGAACTTGAACTATGAGCCCTGGTGATAGATAGGCCATACACCCTTTTTGGGCACCCTTTTTGGGCAGGGAGGTCGGGGGCAGAATAGGCTGAGAACCCCCTCCAGCCCCTGACTCTGTCACCTTCAGTGTGATCTTAGCAAGTCACCTGGCCACTCCATCCTCAGCAGTGAAATGAGAATAACTGTAGCCACCCTATGGATGCTCTGTGCAATGCTAAGTCACTTTGGTCGTGTCCGACTCTATGCCGCACTATGGACTGTAGTCTGCCAGGTTCCTCTGTCCACAGGATTCTCCAGGCAAGAATACTGGAGTGGGTTGCCATGCCCTTCTCTAGGGGATCTTCCCAACCCAGGGATGGAACCTGCGTCTCTTATTTCTCTTGCGTTGGCAGGCGGGTTCTTTACCACTAGCGCCACCTGGGAAACAAACATGGATATCCAGTAAATCATATCTATCAAGTCCTTTCATCCTGTGAAATGCTGGCAACTGTAAATAAAAGGTTTTAAGGTTGAGGCTGTGTTTCAGGCTACAAGCATCTCCCCTGGGGCCCACATTGATCTCCCTGCTCCGGTAAAGGTCTGCACGGGAGTCTAACCTAGTCCAAATAAACCAGCATGAGCCCCCTCCCCAGCCTTCCCCTTCTCTTGCTACTCTCCCACCCTCTCTGCACTACACACACACACATAGCATACACACGGTTGCTCTGTCATGAACACACACAGGTGCACGTGTGCACGCTCCCACACTTACACATATACCCTTCTGCTATCAGTCCTTCACTGCTGGAAGGAGGCCAGTATCCCCTGAGTGCGCAAAGCCCCCTGAAGCTCCTGGGACCTGCACATGTTGCCTAGGGCTTCTGCATGGACCTTGCGTTGCCTGGCCCCACCCAGCCTGAAACTGCTAAAATGTCACAGCAGGGTGACAGCTCGAGCGCGGGACAGGGTGCTGCTCGTCACCTGCCCTCCTGATTGACTCGGGCTCCACTCAGAGCCCCTGGGGTGGAGGAACCCTAGAGAACCTCTGTGTCTACAAAACCCCTGGAAAACCATCTGCATACACACTGCTAAGGAATTGAAGGACAAGGAAGTGTAAGTAGTGGTGATTTAATCTGAGGAATTGTATTGATACTTCTTGTCAAGTTATGTGGCTGTTCAGTTCTGTTGTTTAAGTGGAGAGAAAGGTTTGCACAGAAAGTTTAAAACTGGTGGCAATAGGGTTGAACAGACAGGGTTGGTCATTTGCGCAGGCGCAGAACCCGATGTCCATGTAGGGAAAATTCTAGAAGCTGCTGCCCACAGACCCTTCGTTGAGCCAGGAGGCTGGAAGAAGGAGGAAAAGCCTGAGACCCAGGGAGTTGTTTCCCAGTGCTGGGGCTCACCCTGGTGTAGGTCTCACACCCTCTCTGGTGCTGAGCAAGGCATTCCCGTCTTTTTTCATTTTTCTGCTTGTACCAATAAGATATGCTTGCTGTTAAAGAATTCAAGGAACATATAAAATCATAAGAAAGCAGTTAAAAAGTCACATGAGGTCCTATTATTTGAGATAAACAATATTAACATTTTAGGAAATATCTTTTTGGAGCCCTGCTTTGCATCAACACTCCCACACACACCCACACACATGGTTTTTTAAATTTGCTTTTTCTTTCTGTTGGAGGTTGGGGGTGGGGGTGTTCTACCTCCTTTTCTGTCTCTACCTCCCCCGCCAATAACCAAAGTAAGCATCTTGCTGTTTATCCTCCCAAACCTAACCCTAACCCTATACAGGGGTTTCCTGCCTCATTCTTTCGCTTTTCCGAATATGGGTAAACCTCACCCGCTTCGTTGTATCCTGCCTTTCTCACTTAACAATATGTTGTAGAAATTCCTCTTAGCCTCACTGGTAAAAATCTAGCACATTCTTTTTAATAGATGTGCCATATTTTAGAGACTTTTAAAGTCCAGCTTTACAGTTGGTGAGCAGTTACAAAATTTTTTATGTTTTGGTTTTTGTTGCTCCAACTATTGCTGCAGTAAAGCATGTATATCTTATACATTCCTATATAATGATGTCTTATTACACTGTGAGATTCTTGGAAGAGGGACTGTAAATCGAAAGGTATGTATATTTTTTCATTTTAATAGAACTTGAAAGATGGCTTTCTAAAAGTTTGGTAATATTTAATATTTTATTTGTTCAATAAATGTTTATTAAACACTTATTCCATGCCAGGCACTGTTTTGGTAATTTAGATTTAACAATGTATAATACAAAAATCCCAGTCTTCATAAAGCTTTCAACCTAGAAATGGAGTGAGAAAGAACAGATGAAATAACAATAATAAATACTTTTGTACCAGAAATGTAAGAAACATAATTTTCCCTTTTTCATCAACAATTGGTATTACCATTCCTTGTATTTATTTCCCAATCTTATTGATGTAGTATAGTGTTTCTTTGATACTCTGATTTGCATTTTCCAATTGGGAAGTAATTTTAGCATTTTCACATGCCTATTTAGTGATTCACATTTGTGTTGGATGGATTGCCTATTTGTAATTTTATTAATTTTTCTATTGAGTAGATTATATGCTAATCCCATACTTCTTGTCAATTTTCATGAGCTCTGTGTATGTTATAAATAGACATTTGTCTGCCATGCAGTTTGCAAATCTTTCCCCCAATCTATTGCTCATCTACTGACTTCATGATGGTTTCCTTTACCGTATAGTGCCTTTAGCATTTATGAATTTGCCTTTTTGTTATGAACATGTCTTTTTATTCTCTCTCAGTTTCCAGCTCTCCTATCTTGGTTCATCGTCATCTCCAGCTCTGAATGATATGCTGCTGTTGTTGTGATTTTTCTTGCTGTTCAGTCACTAAGTCACAGCTAATTCTTTTGCAACCTCATGGACTGTAGCCTTCCAGGTTCTTCTGTCCATTGGAGTTACCAGGCAGGAATACTGGACTGGGTTGCCATTTCCTTCTTCAGGGGATCTTCCTGACCCAGGGATCGAACCTGCATCTGCTTTGGCTCCTGCACTGGCAGGTGGATTCTTTACTACTGAGCCACCAGGGAAGTCTGGGTCATACGTATTAGACTCCTAAGTTTTCTTCCAAATTTTTAATTAAAAAAAAATTTTAATATATTTTTTCAGTATACCTGGAACTTATTTTTAACGTGGTGTGAAATTGGGGTCCAGTTGCACCTTCTTCTAAGTAGATAGATATCTTCTCAATACCTTTTATTAAAATAAACCCTCAGCTCTCCGCTGAATTAAAATGCCACCGTTCCCGTATGTACTGGAATCTGTTTGCATGCTAATTGTTATGTTTCACTGGTGAGACATGTATTCCTATACCACTTTCATGCTATTTTGATTACATTCTCCTTTTTCATAATTTTAAAGCTGGTATAAAACTTTATTTGGTCTTAGAAACTTTCAGATAGTTTTATCCAATTAAAAAATCATACTTATTATTGAAAGTACTTTTTATGTCTGTTGGGAACAAGAAATAAGCCATAATCAAGAAAGAAAAGAAATGAAAATAATTACAAAACAGTATAATATAAACCTTCACTGCAGTGAATTTGAAAAGTAAGGGAAATCAAAGCTGTCTTATAAATCATATAAATTATCAAGATGATATAAGAAGGAGGAAAAATAGTAAGAGACAAATTCCTGTAGAAGAAATTGGAAATTTATTTAAAGCTCTATTATTTAAAATCCTAGGAACAGAGGACTTACCAGCTGAGTTCCATTTAGCCTTTAAAGAACAGATAGCCCCAGTGTTATTAAATTACTCAAGATTATAGGAAAAAAGATGAAGAGCTCCCTGGTATGTTAGGAAGCCAGCATCATCTTAATGTTAATTCCTCATAGACTAATCACACTTGGGAATATAGATTTTCATTCAAAATAAAATATTAACAAATAGGATCTAACCATTAATCAAAAAGATTAATGTACTGTAACCTAATAGCTTTTACTCCAGAATGCAAGGATGTTTCAATAGAAAAAAATTTATCAACATAATTCATTACATCAACAAATTAAAGAAGAAAAATTACTATGTTAATAGATATTAAATAGGCACCTGATGGTGACTGCAGCCATGAAATTAAAAGACTCTTACTCCTTGGAAGAAAAGTTATGACCAACCTAGATAGCATATTCAAAAGCAGAGACGTTACTTTGCCGACTGAGGTCTGTCTAGCCAAGGCTATGGTTTTTCCTGTGGTCATGTATGGATATGAGAGTTGGACTGTGAAGAAGGCTGAGTGCTGAAGAATTGATGCTTTTGAACTGTGGTGTTGAAGAAGACTCTTGAGAGTCCCTTGGACTGCTAGGAGATTCAACCACTCCATTCTGAAGGAGATCAACCCTGGGATTTCTTTGGAAGGAATGATGCTAAAGCTGAAACTCCAGTACTTTGGCCACCTCATGCGAAGAGTTGACTCATTGGAAAAGACTCTGATGCTGGGAGGGATTGGGGGCAGGAGGAGAAGGGGACGACAGAGGATGAGATGGCTGGATGGCATCACGGACTCGATGGACGTGAGTCTGAGTGAACTCCGGGAGTTGGTGATGAACAGGGCGGCCTGGCATGCTGCGATTCATGGGGTCGCAAAGAGTCGGACACGGCTGAGCGACTGAACTGAACTGAACTGAAAATTCAGCAGCCCTTACAAGTACAAACCTACTATCCCTTATCCACAATGTGGATACCTAAAGATCTCTGAAAATTGAAATGTTGACCTGTCACTTTGGCACTATATTTCATTTGATGTTAAAGGTGATCTAAACTAACAAAAGAGATTACTTAAATACAAGTAAATACAAAAAAGGGGCTTTGCTGGTGGCTCTGTGGTATATCATCCGCCTGTAATGCAGGAGACCCAGGTTCAATCCCTGGGTCGGGAAGATCCCCTGAAGGAGGGCATGGCAACCCACTCCAGCATTCCTGCCTGGCGAATCCCATGGACAGAGGAGCCTGGCAGGCTACAGTCCATGGGGTCACAGAGAGTGAGACATGACTGAAGCAACTGAGCAGGCACACACACAAACACAAGGAAGAAAGTGTTATTCTTTAACAGTGTGAAGTATCAGAACTGCTTACATAATTAGGAACAAAAACCAATTAGTAATTAGTTTACATTATTATTACCAATAATAATTAGCAATTTTATAGTACTAATAAAATTAGTACTATATTACTAATGTAGTTTACAAATGTTCTTTATGAGAAATATACTAAAAAACAATACTTGGGGTTATTTGTTACTATGGTTCTCTATCCATCATTCACAATTATTATAGTCTTTTCTTTTTTCAAGATGATTTTGAAGAGAAATAATACGAGGTGTGTGCTTTTACCTCTGAAAGAAATGCTTTATGGTGTTTCTTTGAGTCTAAGACACTGCTGCTTGGAGGGCTAGCATTTATGTTTCACTAAGAGAGAGGGGGAAATGCTGCTAATTACCTATGAATCATCATTAACTGAGATGCGGGAAAAGGGGTGCACCTTAGAACACGATGTATATATCCAATGGCAGTCAGGAACCCCGTCATCCACACACCCTTCAGACAAGAGCCCTTTCCTCCATAAGCACCTGCCTGGCGGGGGCAGGACAGCTGTGAGCTGGAGCGTGATGGTCTAGGGTCAGCCCAGGCTCCAAAACTGGCTCTCTGTGTCTGACCAGGAGCCAGCTATTTACCATCTCAGACCTCCCACTTGCACTCATTTTGGAGATCTGAAGGATGAGGTGACAGAGGTGAAGTTCTTGGTCGACAGTAAGCTCTCCCCGAACAGCTGCCCCTGGAGTGAGGGTGTTGGTGACATGGCGGAGATGCTGGGGCCTTCCCCACATCTGTCACTGAAGTCTCTTTATTCAAGAAAAATCTCGATCATATTTCATTCGCCTCCAGAGAACTTTCCCCGATATTACTGAGAAGTTGACCTTGGGTGCCTGTGCGCTCATTGTGCTGTAAATTACAGCATCTCATCTGAAAACCTGAGCTGGAAAGAACCTCAGAATGTTCTCATGGTCCACGAGAGGGGATGTGATCTTCCCAAGTGAAGACTGAAACCCAGAGCATCAGATGCATTGGTCACCTCTTTCTAGATAGCAAGGCTCCTGTCCCCAGGGCCTGGGATCCACCCCAGCAGGTTTCTGGCACTTTCCTCGGACCAGACCATCTCTGAGTCCTAAACCCAGGCGTCTCTCCTCTCTGGGCCACCTCTTCCGGCTCTTGGAAAAAGATGCAAACAAGCTTAGCCCGCCCAAACCCCTTCTGAACCCATGTTCTGACTTTGACCTTCACGCTCCCCACCACTGCCTCTCTACCTTTGAAATTGGCCACCAGAAACGGTTTGGGGGTTCTCTTGTGCACAGAGGTTCTGAAAACTTACATCGCTGATCTGTTGCGTGCTCTCTGACAGGATGGGAGTGGTGAGCAGCAAAAGGCAGGTCAAGGAGAAGGGTAGAAGTGGATGGAGCCCTGTGAAGACCAGCACCCAGAGCAAAGAACCCCCACCGCTGCCGCCCCTGGTGAGTGACCTGGGTGCCTAGCTGGAGAGGGTGGGCGACGGGAGCACAGAGCCTACCTGTGCGGCTCCAGGGCTGCTGCCTGGCTCCAGCCAGGGCCAGCACCATCTCTAGATAACTCAGGGCTCCGACAAACAGGCCCCCTCCCACAGCCACCCTGGCTCAAGTTGTGGTGGTGGTATAGTATAAAATTAAACAGCCAGGTTGTTGAGTCAAAATTTATTAGCTGTGTGCTTCAAAGCAGGTTACTTACCTCCCCTATGCCTCAGTGTCGGCATCTGTAAAATGGGTACAGTCAGAATGCCTTTCTGATGGGGCTGTGACCATATTCAGTGTATATACAGGTATAGAAAGCACACTGCCTTTAGCGCAGGACCAGGCCTGGTGGGCCCACCTGTTAATTCTTAGCTAGTTTTCAATGGGCAAGGGAAGCCTGAAGAGAAAAGGAAATTAAAAATTGTCAACTTGAAAAAAGGAAATTGGGGGAGTCTGGAGCATTTAGCAACATCTGCTGCCCCATCCCATGGATGAAGAAGCCTGGGTAGACTGCAGTCCACGGAGTTGCTAAGAGTAGGACACAACTGAGCGACTTCACTTTCACTTTTCACTTTCATGCATTGGAGAAGGAAATGGCAACCCACTCCAGTGTTCTTGCCTGGAGAATCCCAGGGACGGGGGAGCCTGGTGGGCTGCCGTCTATGGGGTCACACAGAGTCGGACACGACTGAAATTACTTAGCAGCAGCAGCAGCAGCAGCTGCCCCCATCCCTGCCCAGAAACTCCTGGAGATCGTTGTCCCCTTCTGGTCTGCTCACAAAGCACCATTTGATGGTACCATCCCCAAAGATGCACTTTTAGACGACTATTGATGTCTCCTCCTGCCTGGCCACCTACCAGCTTTTTATTTGGGGCAGCTGGGAGTCATGCCTGGATCCCCCACTCCAGATCTCTCTACCCCCATCAGCATATCCATCTGGCCATTGCTTTACTCTGACAGTGACCTGAAGCAGTTGGGGGAGAGGGGATTGCTAATCTCATTTTCTAGAGAAATCTTCTCCATCTATGTCCCAATTTAGTGCAGGGCTTGGCAAATAACGAAATGTTTGTTGAATGAGCGAATGATTCACTGGGCAAACTCAGACTTAAACTGAGTTTGTTACTTGCTAATAAGTATTAGAGTTTGGGATGTCTTTAACTTTAAAAAAAAGTCACATAATATATATTAATTATGGAAAAAATTATAAATACTTATTTGTCCCACTGCCCAGTGATACCGGGATTTTTCACTTCAGAGCTCCTGCCTCCAGACCCCTTTCCTGTGTATTATTTATGTGTTTATATTTTCAATGGAACCATGCGATACATGCCATTTTGCAAAATGCTACTTCAAAATTGTGTTCAATAAATATAGAATACAAAAGGAATATTTGTAACACATACATCAAGCTGAAAATAAGAACCAAATGAACACCCAGCACAGCACCCCCTCACCCTCAGAAGCAGAAAGTGGCCAGTGAGACTGTCTGCTGCCCCCGTCCATCCTTCACCTCGGGCCTCCCTGACCTGAGTGTTTATCATTTCTTAGCTTCACTTTTTCGGTGTGATCACATATGTATGCATTTCTATACGCTATTCAGTTTGATTTTGCCCTTTGAATCAGATGGCACATATTCGTCTGAGACGTGGGATCTTTTTTTTAACGTTTATTTATCGGTTTATTTTTGGCTGTGCTGGGTCTGTGTTGCCGCTCAGGCTCTTCCCTAGCTGTCGTGCACAAGCTTCTCACGGTGGTGACCGCTCTTATCTCAGAGCACAGGTCCTAGGGCACACGGGCTTGGTTGCTCCTCGGCATGTGCGATCTTCCCAGATCAGGGATCGAACCAGTGTCTCCTGCATTGGCAGATGAATTCTTTACCACCGAGCCACTAGGGAAGCCTGGAGACCTGGGTTTCTGATCTCTGTTACATATGTGGGTTTTATCCACGTGAATGTGCGGGACTATAGCTGCAAACTCCTAGAGTTGTCCAGAATTTCACTGCACGACTTTCCAACCAGTCTGCCTGTTTGTCTGTCTTTGGTCAAAGAGTGATTTCCACACTTCAACAATTTTTATGTAATTTTTGGGGGGGCTAGGAGCATTCCTGTATAAAACTTTCTCTACAGGGTACATATCTGGGAATACATTCATTGAGTTTGAGTGAAATATGCTTTTTAAATAATTTTCCTTGAGAACAAATACTCTTTTGCAACTTCATCTTTTAAAACAGAGCCAGGCTTATAACCTGGCTGGTGATCCAGTTCCCCACCCCCAATTCCACAGCTGCTTCTTACGAAGTTGGGGCATCCCCATGTACCCCTCCTCCAACCCTGTGTGTGGTCTGGCAGATGGTGGCAGGGGGCGGTAATGGGGGTTGGTGCTGGCACCTGGAGAGTTTCAGCGGCTCTTGTAGAGTTTAACTGTGCAGCTCGGGCTCCCCCAGACCCTCCAGCTGGCAGCCTCACCCCACAGGGCCCCACTCAGACCTCAGGGTGTGAACTAATATAGAGCACCTGCATTTCCGCTCTAGGTTGTGTTTAACCACCTGGCTCCCCCACCTCCTGACACCACGCACCCAGATCAAGGTAAGAAGGGGCTGCAGCTGAGCGCCCCCTGGCCACGTCCTCTGGGCTCCGGCTTCGTGAGGCTCGAACAGGGGCTAAGGTGGGAGCAGCTGCCTGGAGAAGAGGAGCCCTCGAGGGTTGGAGAGGAGAAGTCTGGAGGGAGGCTGAGTGAGGTGTCCCAGGTTTCACCTGTCAAAGGGGATCTCTCCAGGAGTCTAAGCACCAGCTCCTTCAGTATCTGAGCCTCACTCTTTGTAAAAGATTTTACAAACTATAAATGAACACCAAAAGAGTTACCGCAAATACAGACAGCATCGTCAAAGCCAGGCTTTCAAAGATTCCAGCACCCAGCTTCCAAGGGTGAGGGCCAATGTTCTGCATCTGTCCCACACCTGGAAGCACCATCTTGTTTCCCAGCCCACTTTTAAAGGCCCCCTGCCAACCTTCTAACCACCCCCAGCCTCCACTTCACTCTGATGGGAGGGACTGCGGAGATGACGTAATGAATGACCTCGGCGGTCCTGCGTCAGAAGCTCGGACTCGGGCAGGGGGCTCACGGAGTGGGGCTTCCCGGAGCGCTCCACCCCAGCATCCTCATCACCCACCTGCACCCAGCACCTGGGGTCCTCAGGCTTCATACAGTCACACCACTGCACCAAGCAATCAACCCAGAGCCCAGCTCTGCCCCAGGACTGCGGAGGATGCCAGACTATTTACGACATGGCCCTTCCCCTGAAGTTGCTCAGAGTCTGCCTACTCAGAAGAGCTGGAGCCCGGTTAGGGGCCTCGCCTGGTGCCTGGTGTTTCTTATCCTGCTGAGGACACGATGAATCACCATTGTGGGGTGGGGCGTGGGGGTCCTTCACTTCCTGCTGGGGACTTCGCACCCCCAGGAAGAAAGCTCAGGGGAAGGAAATAAACCAACAGCCTTCAGCACATGTATTCCAGCGCCTCCTTCCCAGCAGAGGGGGGTGAATAGCCAGGCTTTGGTGACAAAGCTGAGTCATCTACTCCCAGGGAAGATAAGTGGTCTCCAGGTGACCTTTTCCTGGAGGGGTCTTGGCTTCCCAGAGCTGTGCAGAGAAGTAGTGGTCACTGGGAAACCTCTAAGCCAAGCTCCGGAGCCCCCTCCCCACCTCTGCTGTGGGACCGCCAGCTTGTCTGGGTACTGTCAGGCTGAGCACTGTGACCAAGCCCAGGGCACAGTCACAGGTCAAAGTTACAGCTTCCATGTTCTGAGACCACCACTCCCCTTGGAACAGAGGCGGGGAGGGCAGGAGGGGAGGCTCACAGCCTACAAGGGCTGAGAGATCTGCCCACGCTGGTCCCAGACTTGGGTCTGCAGCCCTCAGGTCCACAAAGCTCATCTCCCTCAACCCTCGAGACTCTCCCAGCCCCTGCCACGGCTCTCGCGGCCACGTCTAATCTGTTCCCTTTAGAGAATCACTTCGTCGTGGCCCTGTATGACTATAAGGCCATGAACGACCGGGACCTGCAGATGCTGAAGGGGGAGAAGCTGCAGATCCTGAAGGAGTAAGTGTCCAGGACACCGTCCCTGTCGCTGCAGGACCCCCTCCCCCCTCCCCACCCGACAGCCCACAGCTGCCTCCTGAATGTCTTCTCCAGTGCCCTGCCCCCACCCCCCAGCCCAGTCACCCAGCACTTTCTTACACTTGACGCAATCACTTTTCCTCCATGCACTTTCTAAAAGTCTTTCTGGTGAGGTGGTTCCTATTCACTACCTCCTGCTCTGCTGTCAAAATCCTATCCTTCCTTCAAAACCCACCTCTAATGTCACCTCCTCCACGCAGCCCTCCTGACACCCACAGTGCTTGCCTGACTGCTCCATCACAGCTCTGGGTTGGAGTCAGTTGTGTCCAGATTTATCCAGGGTTTCTTCTCAGAAACTCCTCCAAAGTCTGTACTCTGCTTCAAACATCGTGCTTGTCCTGTGGAGCCTGAGAGCTGCTTTTGTTCTCGAAGTTCTATGAGGGCCTCCAGCCAAGAGCAGGATGGCTCTTGGTTCATCCTTTCTTAGCAGCCCTTCTTGTTTCTGTCTTTCCCATCCAGAGCAAACTTACTCCCTAAACTCTAAAAGTGTCCCATTAATCGAGAGGAGGCTGCTCACTAGAAGACTGGGCCCCTCTTGGGTGAATCAGGCTGTGTAGATACACCTCCCCTGGAGGCCGCATTGGCCCCTTCTTCCCTGGAAGGATGCTTGCAAGGGGGAAATGACCTGGACACCTCAGGGACTGAGCCACTGGCCCCCGTCCCTTCTCTCCACTCGACTGTCTGCCTCTCGAATTTTCTGCCTGAGATGCTGCTGTGGGCTGTGAGCTACCCAGGGAGAGGCCTGTGAGAGTCACTACCCATTCTGTTTTTCCTTCCTTCCTAGAACTGGAGACTGGTGGTTGGCCAAGTCTCTCACCACAGGAAGAGAAGGCTACGTGCCCAGCAACTTTGTGGCCCGGGTAGAAACCCTGGAAGTGGAAAAGTAGGTGGACAGACAGCCCCACAGGTGTGCTGGCTGTTTCTGTTCCAGGCAGGACGGAGCCAGAAAGCAGCTAAAAAGCAGAGCAGGGTGTGAAACCAGCGCGGAGGGCACAGGACAGGGGTGGGGACTTGGAGTCGCTGGGAAAGGCTTGTCTAAAATCCCAGACAATGTTTAAACGTCTGTGTGACACCAAGGATGCCAGGGAGCCTACGCACTCCTCCCATCTGTGCCTAGATGAGAGCTGCCCATTTCCTGGCTAACCTGATAGGGACGCCCTTAACCAGCCAGCCTCCTACCCTGCCTCCAGGGGGCAGGACTCAGGGCTCACACCTCGGGGCACTCACAGGATCGGGGCCTTACAGGGGAACCTGGGCACAGTATCCTCATCACTCACAAGCACACGGCACCAGCCACGGCCCCAGGCATTAGAGCCCCGAACAACCAGAGCCGGAGCCCGGCTCTGCCCAGGCTGGGGAGGACGCCAAACCGGCTGCGACATGGCCCCTCCCCTGAGGAGCTCAGAGTCTGTCAAATTCATGAGCTGGAACAGGTTAGCAGCCTCGCCTGGTGTGCCCGTCCAGTGATGCTCACCCTCGGGAGGGCTCCTTGCCCAGCACGCCCAGTCCTGGGCCTTTCCTTAGACCAGGGTGAGGCTAGGGCAGGTCCACCTCAACCAGCCACGCTCAAGGAGCACTGGAGACCGACCCCAAGGAGGCTGGGCTGTAGGGGAAGCTATCGGGTGCATTTACCCAGAGCGAAATTAACAAAGGGCACCAAACACCATTCTCATTTCTTGTCAAGGAAACACCATGTCCATTGCTGACAGGAGGGAAAGGGACTGAGGGAATTTCATGTATCAAGATACGGGGGTTCAGCTCAGGGTCAGGTTGGCAACAGGAACACATTGTATCTCAAGGGGGAAGGGACTTGGGTGACAAGATCCCCAGGAGCAGGGCCACTCTCAGCTCTGCCTGCCTTTGTGCTTTTCCTTTCCAGGTGGTTCTTTAGATCAATTTGCCGGAGAGATGCCGAGAGGCAGCTTCTGGCTCCAGTCAATAAGCCTGGCGCCTTTCTTATTAGAGAGAGTGAAACCAGCAAAGGTAAGCCTGGGGCCCTGCTGCCCGCGCCGTGCAGCCGGGGACCCCCACCTATGGCCTTCCTTCTGGGAGGTGGGTGGGGGGCAGGGGAGGTGCCAGTCAGGAGAATCTGATAGCTTCCACCTGGGTGTCCCCGCCACATCAGGCCAGCCAGGACAGCCTATGAGTATCCAGTATTTGACCTTGAGGCTGTGCACACGGACAGCTCTCCCGAGACCTGGCTAGAAATGCACCCAACACGGGTGGGGAATCAGAGAGGGAGTTAGAGAGCTGCTCCAGCCTGGACAGGGGGAGCGCTGAGGCTGGTGGGGGGCGGAAAGGTGGATGACCCATCTGGAATCAAAGGATTTGAAAGAATCTTTAGAGATCACTCAGTCAGAGGCTGTGACTCAGACACTTGCAAGAGCCTGGGAGGCATCGGAAGTTTGGGGCACAGCCTGTGATACAAAAGAAGGGGGTAGTGATCATGAGAACTGGGGGGACTCCCAGATTTAAACCCACTGACCGAGTGGAGTGTTTCTGCCCCCACCCTCAGGTCACTGGGCTTTCTCTTTCTCTGTCATTAGTTTTCTGTCTTTCCTTCTCAAAGTGCTTTTGGCTATCAAGTATAAAACACATCTAAAAATTGCATAAATTATGAACAAGAGCAGAATTATAAATAAGTATAATAATTATAAATATAAATAAAGTATTATAGTATTATAAATATAAATAAGTATAATAATTATAAATAATAAGTAAACATCTGTGTAACCACAAGAGCAAGAATATTCCAGATGCCCAGAGCCCCTCTCGCTGCCCCACTGGTACGCCTTCCTGATTCACCTTCCCACCCGCAGAGAAGCCACTGCTATCCTGACTTTGATGGAAGCCCTTCCTTGCCTTTCTTTATAGTTTTACCACCCATGTTTTGTCTGCTTTTCACCTTTATTATACAAATGAGATCAAGCCATTTTAGTTTTTGTGTCTTATTCCTTTCACTCAACATTGTAAAATTCTGTATTTGTTTGCTAGGCCTTCTGTAGTAAAGTACCGGGAACTGAGAGGCTTAAACAGCAGTCCTGTGCTTTCCCACAGTTCCAGAGGCCAGGAATCTGAGGTCGAGCTGTCGGCAGGGTTGGTTCCCCCTGAGGCCTCTGGCTTGTAGGTGGCCATCTTCTCCCTGTATCCTCATGTGGTCATCCCTCTGCATATGTCTGTGTCCTCATCCCCTCTTATATGCACACCAGTTGCGTGGATCAGGACCCACCTCAATAATGTAACCTCCCCTTTAAAGACCCTATTTCCAAAGATAGTCACATCACTGAGATATAGGACTTGAACATAGGAATTAGCAGGGATGGGGGGACACAATTTCGTCCATCACAGATGCATTTGCATGGTTGAGGCAACAGCAATAATCTGTTCACTTTGACAGCTAAACAGAATCCAGGATATGAATATTCCATAAGCTCTTTCTCCATACTGGTGGAACTGGGGTTGTTTCCAGTTTGGGGCTGTTATAAAGGTACTGCTATGAACCTTGAGGCATATACTTCCTAGTGGGTTTGCCTCTAGCCTTCCATCTTTGAGATACTGGGCCAATATCCCCATTTGAAAGATGGGGAAACTGAGGAAAGAAGTGACTCACTCTAGACCAACAGTGAACAAGCATCAGAGCCCACTCATCTGAGAGGCTCTGAAAATTTTCACAAGCTCTAAAATGTGTCAAATAGACCTAACACTGGGCAGATGGAGGAGAACTTCCCAAACAGGGTGAAGAGGACTAGATGTTTTGTTTGCTGTAGAATATTTCAAACACATACACAAGTAAAGCAAATAGTAAGTGAACCCCTGTACTCAACACGCGGCTTCAGCAATAATCAACCCAGCTAATCTGATTTCACGTACATCCCCAGCCCCATTACTTTGAAGCAAATGCCAGACATCACGTCATTTCACCAGGAAATGATGTTTCAATGGCTGCCTGTTGCTAAGGGGCCCTCTGGAGGGAAAGCCACCCCAACCTCAGTGTGAAGGAGGAAAGGATCTCTATAGGTGGGGTGTCTCCTCCTGTCCTTGCCCCCCACCCCACAGCTTAGTCCAGGCTGGGATTGGCCAGTTGGAGCAGGGTCTAGAAGACCCCTCGCAAGACCCCTTGCAAAACCCCTCTATACACATGCGCACACGCTCCACGGAAATCCAAAGCCTCTTCAGGTGGGAAGGAACACTGCTCCCGGAAGGCGGGCAGAGTTCTAACCTAAAAGGTCTCCAGAACATCCCTTAGCTTCTCGAGACTAATTTTATTGGTATGTACGTTGGAACTGACTAGTTTCCCAGTTCAAGGACGGGTGGCCTTTACGAAAATCTCAGTCTCTGGGAGCCCAGCCCCGCGTCCCAGCGCATTCCAGCCGCAGGGTGGAGGCAGGAGAGGGGATCCAGATCTTGTAAACAGGAAGGATTGAGACCCGCTTTAAGAAGAAGGAATGCCAAATTGTAAAAAAGATATTAGGGACAGGCCCTGAGGAGCCCACACAGCAGAGAGGCCCTAAATAAGAGCTCCCGTGGCACTGGAGGAAGAGACTCGGGTCTCCTTGGCTGATCTGGAGGCATCACAAGCAGGGAACAGCAGAGGGAATGGAGAAGATAGCGCTTTTCTTCACTCGGGTGGTGCGTGGATGAATGTACTCACTAGCGCCACTCTCTGGTTCCTGTGATACCCGAGCTTGCTGCACTCACCAGGGGCGAAGTTGGGAAGACACTTAGCAGCGTGCAGGTTGGGCTGGGGTAGGATACGAAGGGCGGGCTGTGTCAGAGGCAGGGCACGCCACAGGACGCGCGGCCTCTCCACATCCTTTTGCAGGTGGGCGATGAGAGAGGCGCAGTGGCTAAGGAAGGGGAGAAGGGATTTGAGATGGGGTGATAGTCTGATACGGGAGGAAAGACGCCTGAAGACAAACAGCGCAGGGCAAAAATCAAGCGCCCACGCCCAGGACAAGAGGTCTCCGAGCCTGACACCTGGCGGCGGAGGGTGGTACTGCCCGCGGTAGGCGCGCCTTTAGTACGGTCACGGGAGCCCCCAGGCCAACCACCGATCAGCCAAGGGCCCTGGGGCAAGCGACATCCCCCTTCTGGGCCTCAGGTTTCTCGTTTATCAAATAAAAGTGGAAGTATGTGGCACCCAGAGAACTGAACAGAGGCACCTTATAAAAATATCAAGTTCATGGAAAATTTCTCAGCTGGAAACTCTTGCCTCCTAAATTGCTCTTAACCCTTGGCATCTGCAACAGCCGACTGAAGAAAACAGAATACGTTGATGTGTGTATGGATTTGAACAGAAGCCCTGGGTTGTGTCTTATTATGCTCTTCCCCATGGACGGGAGTGCTTTGGGTTGTAATTTGCTCTTGCATGTGGGGCAGAGTCAATCTTTCAACGGAATGAAGGAATGAATGAGTGAGTCAATCTCCTAGTCCCTCCGAAAACTCTGTATTTCTCAATATTCCAGGGCAAAGGGTCCTCAAGTCCCAGGTGCCCAAGTAGGGGAACAGCCTGATGGCTAAGAGAGCATTTTGCATGCTCCGGAGTTCTGGAGCAGTTTTAGGAGGTTTGAGGAGGAGTGCCAAGGACAGAGTTAAAATGAGCTGACAGGAAAGGCTTCCAGGAGGGTGCAGGGTGAGATGAACAAAAAGGTAACTGATGATGGTCAAAATGGAAAGCAGAATTCGGGGAACTTGCCTGCAATGCAGGAGACCTGGGTTTGATCTCTGGGTCAAGAAGATCCCCTGGAGAAGGGAACGGCTACCTACTCCAGTATTCTTGCCTGAAGAATTTCCTGGACAGAGGAGCCTGGAGGGCTACAATCCATGGGGTCTCAAAAGAGTCGGGCACAACTGAGTAACTAACAGCACTTTTCCAAAGCCTTGCAATGAAGCCCCAAATCCCAATCCTGATTTTCCCTCTTCGTGTCTTACTTCTCACGCATGTGTCTTTGTTAACTCTCTAGGTGCCTTTTCTCTGTCTGTGAAGGATGTGACCACGCAGGGGGAGGTGATCAAACACTATAAGATCCGCTCCCTGGATGAAGGCGGCTATTACATCTCCCCCCGGAACGCCTTCCCCACTCTGCAGGCTCTGGTGCAGCACTATTCTAGTAAGAGTGGGGGGCATCTGATAGAGGGCTGGGCTGTGCCAGAGGAGCCCTCGTGTCTCTCCATCACTGAGTTCTCAAGATTGCATGAACCATTGGCGCTGTTTTGACAGAGGGGTGGAGGATTATCCCAAGGCTGGACCTAAGGTGTTGATAACTGTCAACATAATGATTCCCTGCTGTGTCCCCGATCCTCTATGTTGGCTGTGACCACATGGAGAATAGCAAGTATTTTCAGTCTCAGAGACAGCAGGACAATGATAGCGTGATTACTTTATGTAAAACAAATGCAGAGAGCTGTGTGTGTGTGTGTGTGTGTGTGTGTGTGTGCACTTGTGCACATTGAATGGGGTGGATGGGGGGCGGTCAAGAAAGAGCAGGGACACAGCCGGGAATGTGATCTGTGTGGTCTCCACAGATTTGTCTATGCTTGTGACCTCCAGCTCATCTTTTCTTTCCTAATGCAGAGAAAGGGGACGGGTTGTGCCAAAGGCTGACCCACCCCTGTGTGAGCCTGGCCCCCCAGAACCCCTGGGCCCAGGATGAATGGGAAATCCCCCGGCAGTCTCTCAAGCTGGTCAGGAAGCTTGGGTCCGGGCAGTTTGGTGAAGTCTGGATGGGTGAGTATGTGGTACTCCGGGAGTCGCTCACCCACTGCCCTGCATCCTAGAGGTCCCGAGCCTAGGGACCTGCACGGGGCATCGTACTTCCCATAGAGGCTTGTGAAGGGGAAAGGACTGGGACCATATACCCATTTTACAGACGAGGTAATGGATGTACAGAACACAGAAGTCACCTGCCCTCAGCTGTTCTGATATGGTGATGAAACAGGAGAGAATCCAGCTCTCCCCATGCCCCCACCCCAGCCCGTTCCCACCTTCCTTCTTCACTGTCCAGAGCTGCCTTTGCCATTGACACCTGTGTGACCTGGAAGAGGAGCCTGGCTAGCTCCTCTTGGCTTTGTCTCACTGGGTGGAAACACTATGTTAACCAGGGTGAGAGGTGAACCGGGGGCTCCAGGACCCTGATAACAAAGTCACCACCTGCAGCTGTGAGACTAGCCCGTCCCTTAACTTCCTGGCCCTTCAATTACAGTGAATGGCCGCGCCTCTCATCAGCGTGCGATCAGAATATAAACGATGCTTTATTTTATCCCTGGAAAGGTCTGTGTCTCTGGGGCATGATTTCAAGGTGGGACCCTGCTGCCTCCCTGATTCCTCCGGCATCCAGGACTGACGCCTGGGGCACCCCTGGCAGAAGCTCCCCCTGGCTCCTTGAGTCTGAGTCCCGACTTATCTTTTCACTTCAGTGCAGACGAGGACCTAATGGGCTGGGCGGGGGGTGGGTGTGTGTGCAGGAGCCGTAAGGCTCTTGAGATAAACATCGCAGGGCACAGAGAGGGGGCATGAAGGCCGCCTCTATGATTCTGCCACGGGCTGTGATGCTTACTGCCATACTGACGCTATCAAGTGGTTGAAGAGATTCATTAGGCAGGGATAGGAGGACAAAAGGAACGCACCCCAGACCTGGCTGTAGGGACTAGAAGGTGAAACAGCCCCCCTCCCAGGCTGGGTAATTTCCTTAACTGCCCGGGGCTCCTGTCTAGCAGAGGAGGCCGGGACAGGCTTGAGTTCTTCTAGGAAAGCGGGCGCATCCGTCACCATCAGGAGCTGTAATTCCAGCCCAGGACCACTTCCAAGGGGCAGGGCTCTGCCCCAGTGCCCCATCTATATAGAACAGGGATGGCTCCTGGAAGCTTACACAGATTTTGGATAAGGGATCACCTCCCCCCACCTCCAAGTCTTCTGAACATCCTCTTCATCTTCTGTCCCCGGGCCTCAGGTTATTATAAAAACAATATCAAGGTGGCCATCAAGACCTTGAAGGAGGGCACCATGTCTCCGGAGGCCTTCCTGGGCGAGGCCAACCTGATGAAGACTCTCCAGCATGAGAGGCTGGTCCGTCTCTACGCTGTGGTCACCAAGGAGCCCATCTACATCGTGACTGAATACATGGCCAGAGGTGGGGCCCTGCCCGGGGCTGCGTCCCTCACACAGAGGCAGGAAGGCTTGAGGGTGGGAGTCCAGGCTTGGGGGCGCCGAGGAGGATAAGGCTGACCTGCCACTGTGAGTTTGCCTGGCCCGGGGACCTCTGCAGGGGACCACTGAGGCATGAGCTGGATCAGTCAGCCAACATCCTACAGATCTAGGGTGTTCCACATGCATGGGTGGGGGCAGAGTGAAGGATGATGAGAACAAGACAGCTAAGCCGTCCTTATAGAGGAGTTTCCATAGCTCAGGAGACCCTGAACCAGCATCTTGGCAGGGAGCCTCCTGTGCGTGGCAACCCCTGGGGCGGACAGAGGGCAGCAAAGTCTAAAGAATAGTAGACTGGGCGTCCACAGACAGTTCTAGTCCAGGAGACCTTGTACAACGTTCTAGTCCAGGAGACCTTGTACAACGTTCTAGTCCAGGAGACCTTGTACAACCCTATGAACATTTTCAACACGGATGATGAGAGGTTGGGTGAGATGGCCACTGAGGTCTAGAGTATGGCCATTCTCTACTGGGGCCTGGGGAATCCTTCTTACCCCTCCTACGACCCTGACCGCACCCCGACTCCTGTCGGATCCTGAAATGCTGTGTTGATGCTGTCTGTTCCTTAAAGGGTGTCATGAAGGGGTCCTACATTGAGCTGGAGGCATGTGGCTCCCTTGCTCACCTCTTAGCCACCCCTCAGGGGGGCAGTCCCCCGCTCTTAGATACCAGAGAGGAGCAGCGTCTGTCCCCTGTACCAGCTCCCGGAGATGAGTCTCCGTAATTCCGGTGATTTCCTGCATCCTCGGAGGCAGAATGTCTGCCAACAAAGGGTGAAGTGGGCGGAAGATGCTTTGTAATGTCATGCAGGGCACGAGCAGTTTCTGACCCGGTTCCTTGACTATGTGACCTTGAACCTGACTGAGACCTCACGACCTCCGAGCAGCTGGCAGCAGACCAGCGCCTCTTGGGAGCTGTGAGGGCTGAGATGGGAGTTTCTGTAGAGCAGTGGCACCTGCAGCCGTGGGGGCACGGGAGACCTGAAAGAGTGCCACCCACTTCCCGCCCAGGTGGGCAGCAGCCCACGCCCCGAGAGGCCGGCCCGGCCGGGGTCGGGTCACCCTGCAGAAGGTCAGCTGCAACTTCTCTCTCCTCAGGCTGCCTGCTGGATTTCCTGAAGACAGATGAAGGTAGCCGATTGTCCCTCTCAAGGCTGATTGACATGTCGGCCCAGGTTCGTGAGCTCCAAGTGCAGTGATCCAGGCCCTGGGTCCTGTCCTCTGCCCTTGCAGCTCAGCGCGATCAACTCTTTGGAGGCTGTGTCCATTAGATTTAGGCTGGGCTGTGAGAGACAGAAAGCTCAAGTCATCATAGCTTCAATGTGTAAGCACCAGAGGCAGGCAGTCTGGGGTGGGCAGTGAGCTTCCCCTCAGAGTCACAGGGACCCAGGTTTCTTCCACCCACTGGGTCTTAACAGATCATCTTCCCACCCAGGGAGCCTGCTCATGCTTTAGCATCTTGTCCTCCTCAGCCAGGAGGAAGGAGTGGAATGGAGGGGGCAAACCGCACCCACTCCCTTTAGAGCCAAGTGCTGAAAGTCACTCACTACACTTGCTCTCCCAGCCCTCTGGCCACCTGTCACCTGCCCGTACCTAGCTGCAAGGAAGCTTGGGAAATGTAGTCTTTCTCCTAGACAGCCATGAAGGTTCTATTGGTGAGGACCAGAGGAAGGATGGTGTGGGGAACCCAGAAAGTCCCCACGTCATGTGGCAGGGCAGCACTTTGTGGTGACCTCCTCCATCCTCAGATGGTGCCCATCAATGCCTTCTGTAGACTCAGACATCACGAGGTGAAGAGCAAAATGAAGAGGAGGGAAACGTTCCTCCCGGGGGATTTTAGCTGAGGATTCTAACTGGCAGCAAAGCACATCTGGTGGCCCTGGGCATGTGTCTGTTGAAACTGGAACTCTCAGAAGAAAAGCTCCGGTCTGTGGTCAGCCCGTGAGACGCAGAAACACACACACACATCCTGTTGGAGGGAGGCACCCTCCCCTCTCCCACACCCCCCCACCCCCCTCCAAGTCGTTATCTGCTATTAGTATCAGGGCAGGAACTGAGGTCACCGTGCCTTTTTTCCACCCCCTTTTTTCCACTGAGGTGTGCACAGGCTGGGTTGAACAGGATGGTGAGGTGGTCTCGGAAAACTAAGCCTGGCAACTGGTTTCAAACCACAGCTCAGTGATAAGCCTGCTCGCTCCCTTTTTTCCCCTTCTTTTCCTTTTCTCACTCGTTGTCAATGATCTCTGTCAATCCTTTGGGAAATCTTGGGGCCCCAAGAGGCAAAGGATATGAAAAGTCACCTGAGTTTATAAGTTCAGTTCAGTTCAGTAGCTCAGTGTCCGACTCTGTGACCCCATGGACTGCAGCACACCAGGCTTCCCTGTCCGTCACCAACTCACAGAGTTTACTCAGACTCATGTCCATCAAGCTGGTGATGCCACCCAACTATCTCAACCTCTGTTGTCCCCTTCTCCTCCTGCCTCCAATCTTTCCCAGAATCAGCATCTTTCCCATCAGGTGGCCAAAGTATTGGAGTTTCAGCTTCAGTATCAGTCCTTCCAATGAATATTCAGGACTGATTTCCTTTAGGATGGACTGGTTGAATCTCCTTGCAGGGAGAACTCTCGAGAGTCTTCGCCAACACCCAGTTCAAAAGCATCCATTCTTCGGCGCTCAGCTTTCTTTAAAGTCCAATTCTCACATCCACACATGACTACTGGAAAAACCATAGCTTTGACTAGACAGACCTTTGTTGGCAAAATAATGTCTCTGCTTTTTAATATGCTGTCTAGGTTGGTCATAACTTTTCTTCTAAGGAGTAAGCGTCTTTTAATTTCATGGCTCCAGTCACCATCTGTAGTGATTCTGGAGCCCCCCAAAATATAGTCTGTTACTGTTTCCACTGTTTTCCCATCTATTTGCCATGAAGTGATGGAACCAGATGCCATGATTTTCGTTTTCTGAATGTTGAGCTTTAAGCCAACTTTTTCACTCTCCTCTTTCACTTTCATCAAGAGGCTCTTTAGTTCTTCTTTGCTTTCTGCCATAAGGGTGGTGTCATCTGCCTATCTGAGGTTATTGATATTTCTCCTGGCAATCTTGATTCCAGCTTGTGCTTCATCCAGCCCAGTGTTTCTCATGATGTACTCTGCATATAAATAAGTTTCTAAGTAGATGTGGCTAAGAATCTGAAAGTTAGGAAAGCAGAAAATCAGAACTTTCCAGGTGAACAGCTTCTAAAACACATTCTGATCACACTAACCCTTGCTCTGTGTACAGGCATACACACACATGCACACTCTGCCTTCTGGGTGCTCCTCATCTTGCTCTATAGCATGAAGTGCCAAGCTCCCCTCCTACCACAGCCCGTGTGCCCCACTTTGCAGCCACACGGCAGCACCCCTCCCCCCACCCCCCGTCCTGTCACACCTTGGAACCTTCACGCCACCTGTCTCTGATGTCTGGCTCTGATGCAGAGGGTGGCCTAAAGTCCTTTCTCTCCCTGAGGGGGGCTGGCCTTCACTGTGGGGCCCCGCTCCCTCAGATTGCAGAAGGAATGGCGTACATCGAGCAGATGAATTCAATCCACCGGGACCTGAGAGCGGCCAACATCCTGGTGTCTGAGGCCTTGTGCTGCAAAATCGGTGACTTTGGCTTGGCCCGGATCATCGACAATGAATACACCGCCCAGGAGGGTGAGCAGCACCCCAACTCCCCAGTCCCCCTTGGACTTCTTGTCGTGCAAGTCTGACCTTGCTCCCAACTGGTTCAGCATTTCCCAGAAGTGCTCTGCAGACCACAGGTGCCTCAGGAGAAATGACTATGTGAGAGTAGGTTTAGAGATACCACCCATTCCATGAGTCCTCCCTTGGAGATTCCCAGCCCGTAGCAGCATAATAAAGGCACTGAGAAGGCATGCAGCTAAGGAACAGTGCACATATGTTTTATGTTGTGTCTCCCGAAGTCATTGGAACCCCAGAAACTTTTTCCACGTAGGTTCTGTGAACCTCTCATAGAACCAGGGGTTCACAGAGCACACTTTAGAAAACACTGCCCTAAATGCCTGCCTGCTCAGTCACTTCAGTCATGTCCACCTCTTTTCCACCCTATGGACTTGCAGCCCATCAGGCTCCTATGTCCATGGGATTCTCCAGGCAAGAATACTGGAATGGGTTGCCATTTCCTCCTCCAGGGGATCTTCCCGACCCAGGGATGGAACATGCATCTCTTACATCTCCTGCATTGGCAGGCGGGTTCTTTACCACTAATGCCACCTGGAAAGCCCAATGTATGAGCAGCAAAAACTTAATACCTGAATTGGGGTCGCTACAGGTGCTTTGCTTTACTTTGTAAAAAATTAGGCAAAATACATTTCATTAAGCAAGTTAGTGAGTGATATTAGTGAACATATTAATCAGTTGATATGGGAAATGGATTATCTATCACATTCATTGAGGGAACTTCAGGCGAGAAAGCTAGGGAAGGTGCGGGTGATCAAGGGCTGGGCCATGCAACTGCTGTGGACGTCATCCAGGGCTACAGGATTTGAACTCCTTCCTCACTGTGACCCTAGCAGGTACATGAGTCACGTGTCACCACTTCCCTTTTGCGGGAAAGGATTAACTAAGGCAGTAAAGTGGAAGTGTTAGTTGCATCTGACTCTTTGCAACCCCATGGACTGTAGCCCACCAGGCTCCTCTGTCTATGGGATTTCCCAGGCAAGATTACTGGAGTGGGTAGCTATTCCCTTCTCCAAGGGATCTTCCTGACCCAGGGATTGAACCCAGGTCTCCTGCGTTGGAGGCAGATTCTTTACTGTCTGAGCCACCAGGAGAGCCCAATTAAGGCAAGGACAAGTTAAATGACTTGCCCCAGTCATGGGTTCCCATTAGGAAACAAGGCTAATGGGAGGTGGAAACGACCTCTTCAGTCCCAGGTGGAAACACATGCTGGTTGCCCAGTGAAGCCAATTTAGGCAAAGACACAAAGCAGGCGATGGGGGTGGTATTTGTCCTTTGGTGCTGTGGACCCCCAGGGTCTTCACACTCCTGGTCATGCGTCCCATGGGTCTGAATGACTCCCTGGGCGCATTTCTGTCTGATATAGTGACCCAGGCATCACCAGGCAGGGCAGGGGCTGGGGGAGAAAGAGCAAGGAGTTGGGGGGTGTGGAGGAAGTCAGTCATGGCCTCATGAAGCTGCTCGTGGCTTTTCTCGCAGGGGCCAAGTTCCCCATCAAGTGGACCGCGCCAGAGGCCATCCATTTTGGGGTGTTCACCATCAAAGCGGACGTGTGGTCATTTGGAATCCTCCTGATGGAAATTGTCACTTATGGGCGTGTGCCCTACCCAGGTAGGCAGCTGTGTCCTGCAGCGACCCTCCCGGCTCAGGGCCGTCCTGAGACGGCTGTGATGGCAGATGTCCCCTCCTCAGGGCCTGGGGCTGCCCACCTGCGTGTCAGAATGGAGCCCCGTGGTTGAAACTGAAACCCAGGTGTGCCTCTCTGGGGGTGGGGCTTCCCCCCCTCCCCTCAGCACTGCTCTTGGAAACAGGACTGTGTCCCCTGCATCCAGCAGAGGTCAGTGAGCCCACCTGGAATTCAGTTAAGGGCGGGGTCTGAATTAAGTCTCTTCCAGTTGGTTTGCCCTCAGTTGAGTGACCAAGTGGTCCCTCCCTTGGCCTTACACCATGGGTACAGCCCCCAAACCTCCATGCCGAGAGTCAACCCCCAGGCCGATCGGAAGGGCCTGGGCCCTTAGCAGCCTGTGGGAGGGGCTGGGGCCTTAGCATCACCTGTGGGAGGTGATGCTCACCTTGTGGGCCTGACAGTCCCAGGTAAGCAGGTAGCACCCCATCCAGGAGGAACTGCCCCACACTGAGATCATCTGCACTGTTCTCAAAGCAATGAAAAATAAATAGAGGGATGCGTAAAGGTGGCACCAACCGGGCTGAGGGCAGAGACGGCAGTGGATGCCTCGCGGGCCCCCACCGGTCCTCAGCCACGTCTCTTCCACCTCCAGGGATGAGCAACCCCGAGGTCATCCGCAACCTAGAGCGCGGCTACCGCATGCCCCGCCCAGACTCGTGCCCGCCTGAGCTGTACAACGGCGTCATCGCCGAGTGCTGGCGCAGCCGGCCGGAGGAGCGGCCCACCTTCGAGTTCCTGCAGTCGGTGCTCGAGGACTTCCAAACGGCCACCGAGGGCCAGTACGAGCTGCAGCCCTAGGTCCGCGTGCAAAACTGTTGGCCTCAGCCCCAGATGCACCCGAAAGGCGGGGAGATGTCCGCACGCCCATTTCTCAGATGAGGAAACTCGAGGCAGCTGGGTCACGGCCTGGACTTTGGAGCAGGGTCCAATCGCAGCGCCACACCTCTCCGGCTGTGCAGCCCTGGGCGACTTAGCCTCTTAGCGCCTTCACCTTCACGCTGGAGAAAGGGGATTAACCACAATGAACCTACCTCGCATGTTCCGCACGAGGATGATCCGGGGAAATGTTCCGAGTAGTACCTGGCACACTCCTCGGTGTCCGTCATCGCGTCACAGAAGGCCCCGTGTGCTGGCACCAGAAACAAGGAGTCGGCCCCCGGCGACCTGAGTCCAGCGGCTCTTGCCTGACCCAGACTGCGCTCAGCACTTTGGGACTTTTCGGAAATAAAGTCGCGAGACCTGACGTTTCCCGTGTCGTTCTTGGCGCCAAGCCTAGGCATCGCATACATGCCATTCGTGGTTGTATGAGTGGTGCCTCTAGGGACTCGCAGATGGCACTTGGATTCAAGAGAAAATCGAGGACCCCAGCCCCAAGCCAAGGGCGCCATCACTGCCTTTTAGGGCAGCTAGAGTAGCGCCAGCAGGTGGCGGTCTCACCTCAGACATCCTCAGCCTCCAGGTCTGAGCTGGGTGACGGGGAGAAAAAGGGGTTTGCTCAGCAGTGGCGCAGGCAAGGGAGGCGAGCAAGCCCTGGGCTCTGGGTACCTGGACCGGGAGCAGAAACAGGTGGCTTGGGAATGGTAACACCAAGGAACGTTTCAGGCTCTGCACTGTTCATTGAAGCTCCCATTTGTCATGTTTTTGTTTTGTTTATGCTAGATTTTACTTCTTTGAGCTGTTAGGTTTACAGAAAAAGTATAGAGAATCCCTATTTAATCCCTCATCCCCCCCCCCAACTTTCCCTATTGTTAACATCTTGCAATCGTAGCTATACATTTATAAGGACTGATGAGCCAATACTGACACGTTATTATTAACTGAAATCCATAGTTTACCTGTGTGGCTTCTCAGGTGGCGCAGGGGTAAAGAACCTGTCAGCCAATGCAGGAGATGCAAGAGACATGAGCATGATCCCTGGGTTGGGAAGATGCCCTGGAGGAGGGCATGACAACCCACTCCAGTATTCTTGGACAGCGGAGCCTGGTGGGCTACTACAGTCCACGAGGTCGCAAAGAGTCGGCCGCATCTAAAGCAACTTAGCATACAGTTTGCCTTAGGATCGACTCTGCCTTGTGTTCTGTGGGTGTGGACCCATGTATACTCCCATGCCATCATAGTGTTACAGAATAGCTTCATTGTCATTCCCTGGGCTCCACCTGTTCTTCCCTCCCACACTCCCCCAAACCTCTGGCCAACAACTTGCCATGTTTCGACTCCTCTGATCCTGTGACAGTCTGAACCGAACAGAGCTTCATAATCAGTCAATATTTACTGGGTATAAAGAGAGAGATAGAACCTATGATCCTTGTTTTAGAGATGAGGAAGCCTGGGGCACAGAAAGGGTAAGTAACCAACCCAAGGCCACACAGTATAATAGTGGAGTGAGGACTCACCACTCTTAACCATTCTCCCAGGAAGATTCTGTCCAGATGTCTCAGACCATGCCCCCTCGAAGCCTTGGGCCTCCCTGCTGGACTCTCAGGAGTAGGAGGCTCACAGTAGGCTGAGCGGCTGGGAGAAAGCCCACCCACCTCAAGCACAGCAGCCCCTCTTGCTTCTGGCTCACAAGCTCAGAGGCCTCACAAGGGTTATTTGAACAGAGTGTGACTTTTAAATTGTTTTGAAAATCAATCATTTAGCCCAACCCTCACTCCATTCTCAGCCTCTCACGAGTGGAAACTGAGGCCTAGATAAGGACTCGGTCAGACCAGGTCCATAGACCAGGGCCAGGGCCTGGTCCTGCCTCTGCCCACCCCAGCTCACCCACTTTCCTGGAGGGCAGACTTTAGTTTATTGCAGGCTTTTTTTTTTTTTTTGAAAACAGACATCTTTGTATTTGTGTGTGTATGAAGTTGCTCAGTCGTATCCAACTCTTTGCAACCCCATGAACTGTAGCCCACCAAGCTCTTCTGTCCATGGGATTTTCCAGACAAGAATACTGAAGTGGGTTGCCCTTTTCTCCTCCAGGGAATATTCCCAACCCAGGCATCAAACCCAAGTCTCCTGAGATGCATTGGCAGATGTGTTCTTTACCACTGAGCCACCTGGGAAGCCCTTCTTGTATTTGAGAATTCTCCAAATCAGATTTATTAGCTCCCTGGAAAAACCTCATTTCTTAACCATGGCAAAAGAGCTCTTCACTTGATGGACAGAGTCCAGAGCCTTTAAAACATTACTCACAGTACCTCCCTGGTGGTCCAGTGGTTAAGACTCCAGGCTGCCACTGCAGGGGGCGAGGGTTCAATCCCTGGTCCAGGAACTAAAATCCCACATGCCCTGGGGCACAGCCAAAAGAACAGTAATCCAATATATTTTTTTAAGTTACTGATGAGAATGGGGCCCCCAGAGCAGAGCACTTGACAGCTTACAAAGGGGTCCCTGGCTCTACGAGGCCTCTCAGATGTGTGGCTGCCTGAGTGCTGCCGGGTTCCTCCTAGTCCTGAACGGGGGGAGGCGGCAAGGCTGACGGTGCCACTCACCATCACATCACTGCAGTGGAGGGGCCGGAACGCTGACCCTGGCTTCACACCCAGCACTTGGGGGATCCAGCAATAGCACAGAGGTGAAAGCGAGGACTGGGGTGGACCCAACTCAGGCAGGGCAGGCTAAGTGGCCGTGTGGGGCTCTCCTCTTAATAAGGTTAAGCAAACCGCTCCAAGAGGATGACAGGGAGGTTTTGTGAGTGCCTGGTGGAAAAGCAAGGAGGAGGAATATCTGGTGCTGGTGGGGCCGCGGGCTGGATGAAGTCTCATCCTTGAGACAGTAACTGTGGTCCCCGGAGAGGTGAGGTGGCCAGAGTCCTCGCCCATGAGATGGGGATTCTGTTGATAATTCGTGGGGTGACGACTCCACCTGGCAGCAGCCAGAAACATAAAAATAGCCATCGGGGAGTGTCCAGCAGATACTGGGGAAAATTAAATTTCTGAGCAGAATGGTGGGTGTGTGGAAAGGTCTGGCTGGCACCTGCAGGGACTTTTTGACCTTTTTCAGTTCCTCCTTGGCCGTGAAGGGTTCCAGCGATGAGGCAGACAAGAATCTGTTCCCAAAGGGCTCTTAAATACACCTCACTCGTGGGAGTGTGCATCTCACACCCATTGCTGTGATCACAAGCGAGGATGCTGGAGCAGCGCTTCACACCTTTGTTACCTGCCCAGCGCCACGCTCCTACTTCAGTTTATGCCACATGCCACATGACAACCTCAGAACCCATTCTGTTACTAGGCCCCTTTGTAGGTGAGAAAACCTCGTCTGTGAGAGGTGAGGTCACCTGCCAAGCTTGGGCATCGGGGACGCAAGCCCAGGTGAGCCTCAGTGTGGAGCCCACTCCAGTGGGGAGTTCCTGGGAGAACGAGGAGGTTAGGCTTTCCTGGAGGCGGAGCTGGCACTGCCCCAGACCCATCCACAGGCTGGGCCCAGACCCCTCTGCCCTCATTCCTGGGCCACTTGTCCATTGTGCTGTGGAAGGACAGGCTTTGGAGGAACCAGGAAGTGTTCATCCACCTCTTGGCTCTGCCTCTTACTGGCTGCCAAATCCCTGGCCAGTTACTTGGCCTCTCTTGGCCTCAGTTGCACTGTCTTTAAAATGGACACAAACATACCAGCTCACAGGGAAGCCAAGGGTAAGCTGAAATAATGTGTATATAGCTTCGGGTATGAGCTGTGCGTGCGGTAGGAGGTCAGCACACAATCGCTACCCGCCCTGCTGGGGGCCCAGTCCAGACAGCATCTTCCTGGGGTCACGTGGGGGGTCAGTGTGGGAGCCCAGCCTGCTCACCCCCAGCCCCTCCAATGTGGGGGTCACTGTGGGAGCCCAGCCTGCTCACCCCCAGCCCCTCCGACATGGGGGTCAGTGTGGGAGCCCAGCCTGCTCACCCCCAGCCCCTCCGACGTGGGGGTCAGTGTGGGAGACCAGCCTGCTCACCCCCAGCCCCTCCGCCTCTGTTTCAAATCAGTTTGGCCCCTGGGCCACCAGGTTCCCGTGGGTAGCAGAGGCTGACAGGGCTGATGGGAGCCAGTCCCAAGGGGTCTGAAGGCAGATTACTGAGGACTGATGAGGTGAAGGGGACAACTGCCCATGAGCTGACAGCATCGCTGTGAGGAAGGAGGGCAGGAGGGCGGGGTCCCTAATCTCGGCCTGGTGTCTCCTGGGAGGAGGAGGGTCCCCTCTGGGGGTGCCTCCGCTGGAGCATTTCCTTCCAGGCCAAGGTCACTCTGCGGGCTCTTGGTTAAAATTAACCTCTTGCTCACTCTCTGGACTGAATGGCCTTTTCCATGAGCCACCAGGACTTGGCCTTTCGCGGATGAGCTGGGCTGTGTGCCCTCTGCTCTCCAGAGAGAAGTGGAATCTGTGGCCTCTCTTCTGGAAACTGGACAAGAGGTGTGGGGCATGTGCATATGATGCTGCACATATGCACACACACGCTGGCCTGCATGCGTGGGTAACTAACCGGGCCAGGGCACCTGGTGTGTGCTAAGCTGCTTCATTAGTGTCCAGCTGTGTGTGACCCTGCGGACCATAGCCCACCGGGCTCCTCTGTCCATGGGATTCTCCAGGCCAGAATACTGGAGTGGGTTGCCGTGCCCTTCTCCAGGGAATCTTCCTGACCCAGGGGCTGAACCTGTGTCTCTTAAGTCTCCTACATTGGCAACCAGGTTCTTTATCACTAGTGCCACTTGGGAAGCAGGGCATCTGGGGAAGTGACTTAAGTTCAGAATTGTACAAGCTTCTTACCATTGGCATTATTTCTTGTGTTGTTTCTTTCTTACTCATTTTTAGCCCCTAGATTTGAACAGTTGACCCACTGCATCCCCATGCACCACACACGAGATTAAGAAAAATACGCAGTGCCTCTTGACTCCCAGATGACCCACGGATACTCATTAAGTGAGTGAGCAAATGATAAAGGGAAATGCAGAAAGCTTTGGCCAGATGGTCCCTTCTGCTGAGCTGGGCTGTGTCTTCCCCACTGTGTCCACAGCCCTTGGCACAAAGCTGGAAGCATAGAAAGTCCTCAGTGGATATTTGTCAAATACATGAGTGAATGGGGACAAGTTGCTACTTTGCTCTTTGCCCACATCCCAGAGATAGTAGCATGTTAAAGTCAAAATGATGCACCCAACTGGGGCTCGGGCAAGGATGGTTTGAGCCACATCAGAAAGGGGTTGAGGCTGGGAAGAAAAGAGCCAGTAGTTGTGGCTCTGAGGCCTTTGCAAGTCAGCTGACGCCTTGAGCCTGAGTCCTCTCTCATCAGGCGCACCCACTAACTGGTTCCTTGCCTGGAGCAGGTGAGAGAGTCAGTACCTCTCCTGTCCCTCACAGAAAGCCTGGTACATGGCAGGCATTGCATAGAAGAGTAGCTGTTAATACTAGTACCAGATATCTACAAAAGAAAGGTGGGCTAAACTTCCAGACGCAAAGGATGGGGTGGGTTGCCGCTAATCCTGCAAAGGGGACTTCCCTAGTAGCACAGTGGAGAAGCCTCCGCCTGCAAGTGCAGGGAACGGGGGTTTGACCCCTGGTCTGGGAAGATTCAATATGCTGAGGAGCAACTAAGCTCATGTGCCACAGTTACCGAGCCCTCAACAAGAGCAGCCCCCACTCGCCACAACTAGGAAAAGCCCATGTGAAGCAATGAAGACCCAGTGCAGCAAAAATAAATAAAAATAAATAATTTTTTTAAAATCCTGCAAAGGAAAGCCTCAGGAGGGACATGAATGAGTTACGAGTGTCAGACAAGGGGACATTTTTGCAGTAGCTGTGTAACAAAGGACAGAAAACTTGAGTCCTTTCTATTTCTAGGGCTTTCCTGGTGGCTTGGACGGTAAAGAATCTGCCTTCAGTGCAGGAGGCCTGGGTTTGATCCCTGGGTCGGGAAGATCCCCTGGAGAAGGAAATGGCAATCCACTCCAGTATTCTTGCCTGAAAAATTCCATGGACAGAGGAGCCTGGTGGGCTACAGTCCACAGGGTCGTAAAGAGTTGGATACGACTGAGCAACTAACACTTCCCTGTTTCTAAACAACCAAAAGGCGAGTGGACAAATAGTGGGCATGAGTACTGGACAGAAAGCGAGTGAAGATGCTCAGCCGTGTCCGACTGTTTGTGACCCCATGGACTGGGGCCCACCAGGCTCCTCCATCCATGGAATTTTCTAGGCAAGAATACTGGAGTGGGTTGCCATTTCCTTCTCCAGGGGATCTTCCCAAACCAGGGATCGAACCCAGGTCTCCCGCATTGCAGGCAGATGCTTTACCGTCTGAGCCACCAGGGAAGCTAATAACATAGGCAAGGTTGCCTGGTCACAACAATAAGTGGAAAAGTGAAAATTAAATAGATATGCAATATTTTTGCCATCAGAATGGCAAAAATGACAATATTGCTCATTTCTAATGATGATATAGGAAACTAGTTAACCTCATCTAGTGTTGACAAGAGTGTTATTTGATTAAAAAAAAAAATGTTCTGGGGAGCATTTTCGGCAGCACCACGCAAAATCTGGGATATGCTTATACTCAGCGGTGGAGTAATTGCACTTCTAGAAAATGATGGTACACTAAGACACACCCTCCTTCTCAAAGATATGTGAAAGTTACCACTCACGGCCACATTCTGTCATCGCAACAGCAAACATCGAAAACAACTTGAGGGATTTCCCTAGTTGTCCAGTGGTTAGGACTCTGAGCTTCCAATGCAGGGGAGGCAGATTCAATCCCTGGTTAGGGAACTAAGATCCCACAGGCCTCAGGACAATTAGCCAGCGGGCCACAATTAGAGAAACTCACGTGCTGCAACTAAGACTCAAGGCAACCAAATAAATATTTTAAAAATTAAAAAAAAAAGAAAAGAAAGCAACTTGAAGGTACAGCAAAGAGGAAGATATAAGTAAATTAAGGAACATGTATTTTGTGGACTAGAATTCTGTCATTAAAATGAATGGGGCACTTCCTTGTGATGTGAAAACATGTCCAAGACATATCAAGTGTTCAGGATGGGGAAGGTGCAGAAAAACACGTATGGCATGAATTTACACACACAATTTTGGTATTTATCACACCCACTCTTACATGTATGTAAATGTGCAGTAAAGGGGCCAGAGAGAGCCCAGCCTGACTTGGGCTGGCGGTGGGGACTCAGGGGACAAAGGCAGATAAGGGAGGGGCTCACAGTTGACTCGTCCTTGGCTGGAATCTTTGAGAATGAGAATGCAGTAATGCACTTGAAGGAAAAAAGCCAGGCAGCGTCAGTGATGGATTGCACGATGCAATTGTGCCTGGTGGCAGAGAAGGGATGACGTGACCCCGGGGTTGGGTCCCGCCCTGGGGCTCCAATCAGCCTCCCAATGCGGGGCCTCATTTGCCGCCCCCCATTTCAGCCCATTTCCTCTCCAGATAGCGCCCCCCGACCAGGTTATCAGCGGCTGCCTCGCGGGGAGGCCAGCCCTGCACCACACCTTTAATGTGCCGTCAGCAGGCTTATCATCCCTGCAGGGAGGGAGGCCAGCGGGAGGTCCAGGGACCAGACGGGGCTGGTGGATCGCGACCAAGCCCCTCCCCTGGCGCAGGCCAGCATCCTAATGGGCTGGGGGTTGGGAGCCGAACTTCCCACCACCAGCGTCTCCTCCCTCCACAGCTCGGATATCCCCATGACAATCTTCAAGCCTCAGGAGCCCTCTCTCTCTCTCTCTCTCTTTTTTTTTAATGTGGACCATTTTTTTAAAAGTCTTTATTGAATTTGTTACAATATTGTTTCTGTTTTATGTTTTGGTTTTTTGGTCTCAAGGCATGTGGGATCTTAGCTCCCCGACCAGGGATCGAACCGCACCCCTTGCACTAGAAGGCGAAGTCTTAACCACTGGACCACCAGGAAAGTCCTCATCTCTTTCTATAGTAACAGTAATGTCACCAGAATGGATTGCACGCCCTCCACGGGCCTGTTGCTGTGCTGGGTGGTGAGTCTGCTTTTTTGCTTCTTAATCTTTCTACCCAACAGGGAGGAAGCTCTCGAGACATTAAGTGACCAAGGTCTCCAACAAATACAAGGCAGAACCAGGATCTGATGCAGGCCACTGAATGGGCATCAGCCGGGGAAGCAGGGAGTCCCAGGGGATCTCATCAGCGCAGCCCTGGGTCTCCCCCAGGTGCCTGGAACCCTAGCAGTGGCTCCACTTAGCTTTGTCTGTGGGAGAGGGACCCTCTCCATTGGGGTGACTCATGTGAATGCTATTACACTTGAGCCCCGCTAACTGAGACCTGTGTCTCCTGGCTTTGTGAGGGACTGAGTGAGGTGGAAGGTGCACTTCATGGGATCAGATCCCCGCCTGGCAGGCCTCTCTGAACCCCTGAGACTCCAGGCAAAACAGCACCCAGGTGGACTGCGAGAAGGGACAGAGCAGACGGAGGAGGTGGATGCAGGGCGCCTGATGGGGACTCAGGTGGCAGCTGCCAACGGCTGGAGGCACCTGCAGAGCGTGTTCCACAGTGGAGTTGGGGTGGGGGTGGTCGATGGCCAAGTGGGGCTTCATCTCTGTGCGGACTCTTTCTGAGCTGAACACTGATCTTGCTGACTCACATTCACCCAGCACACATAGAGTGAGCACTGACTGGGTGCCTGGAGCTAGGTACTCAGCACCCATCATTCTAATGGTGAAAACACTGTGAGAAGACCCAGGTGAGGAAACCGAGGCCCAAGGGAGTGGGTGACTTGCTCAGATTTACATGGTTTAGCCGTCCAGCCGCGTCCCCTTCCACTGCTCCTCAGCTGGTGACGTTTGCAGGACGGCAGACCCAGCTGCTTGCAGCATGACTGGCTCTGGATAAACTGTGCCGAAGACAGGCAGCCGGATGAGAAACGACTTGAGCACGAAGGGTATCAGAATTCCAGTCTGGGTTTTCCCAGCAAATTTTCTTGAGTCAGTGTGATCTTCTCAATATTAGACTGGACCATATGAAACTGCCATTTTTGTTGGTCAAAATAATCGAATATTAGCCATTTTGTGTGGTTTATCCTAAGAGTATTTGAGGAAAAAAATCTTAAAAAAAAAAAAATCTGGAGACAGGGGGCTGGAGGAAATGACCTTTGTCTGGCGCAGTAGTCTGATTTGTCCCTTGAGTTTAACTGCAAGTAGGATTGGCCTTGCTGGGACAATGGCTGTGATCCGATATTTCCTACACTCACGAGAGGTGACAAACACATGGTCTTGGACAAGGCCCTTCCCCCCGTGGCTGGTGAGTCCTAACACGGATGTGCTGTGGGTTGATGTCCTCGTTCCCTGGGAGTGGGGTTGGGGTGGGACCGGTGGTGGGCAATCTACCCATTGACACAGAAACCCCTCAACCCTCTCTTCCATCTTCTCTCCGAGTTCCTGAAGCCCCACAAGGATTCCTGTGCCCAAGCTCATTGAAGGCTTGGTGGGAATTCCAGTGGGTTTCAATCTAGGACTGTGGAGTGAGGCGGGGCTCTGGAACGGACTCACCTGGATTAACATCCGGGTGCTGTCACTTCCCAGGTGGGGAGTGCCCCAGGTATGGCATTTACCCCTCTCTGCTCCATACCTGGATTTCCCCAGCCACAGAATCTGGACAATGCCCATACCTACCTCCAGGCCTGGGGGAGGGCGAGGGCGGTGGTGTCTGTAACATGCCTGGGAGATGCTAGCAGTACTTGCATTATTGTCCCTGCAGGCAGGGCATTCATTACACACCCCATGAGGAGCCAGAACTGGCCCAGAGGCCTGTGGCAGCCTCCCTTAGCTTTTCCTCTTCACTCCACCCCCGTCCTTGCCCTGGCTGCATCGTTGGTGGTCCTGGGCCCACCGCAGCACTGAATCCCTGCGATAACTCTGGGGTCACAGGGGTCAGCCTGCGGCCAGCAGCTGCTCAGGCCTCCGGATCTCTCCACGCTCCTTGTTGATTGGGGGCTGAACTGGAGGCTCGAGGATCTCTGAGAAATTGGTGTAAACACTGAGATGGACACGACAGCATCCGTAGCAAATCTGGATGAGCTGGGAAGCGTCCTTCTCTCTGCTGGGGGAGCCACAGGCCTGGGGGACGGGAATCCTTCCACAGGCCCGGGAGGCGGCATCTGAGCCTAGGAGGACCTTGCCTAGGGACCCAGTGCGGCAGGTACCGTGTGCGGATGGCTCTGAGGCCCCCTCTCCTGAAACACTGCCCCTCTGGCTCACTTACTCCTGATAATCCCCATATAGGTCTTTGCAATCGTGGGACCACTGTGAACTTCGGTCTCTTCCGAAAATGGAGGGTAAAGCCTCCTCTTGCTTGGCCTGGAATGTTTGTGAACACTGGACTGTGCAGTGCCCAGCGCAGGGCCTAGACGCAGAAAAGCACTCAGGACCACTTTGCATTCTGGAAAGTTCGCACCTTCCCACTTTGAGTTCTCCCCTCTCCAAAAGCCCTTTCCTAAGATGCTAGGGTCCCTGGGATAGAGGCAGGCTGGTCTATGACATCTATCGGTGAAGGAATATCAAGATAGAATTACAGAACTCTGAAGCCAAAAGGGCTCTGCCCAGTCACAATTCCCTCAAAAAGGCTGTAGGACTTGCGGTCAGCAGGGTCAGTCAGGAATGCCATTCACCAAGTATGCGCGCTTAGAGCAGGCTCTCAACCTCCTGAACCTCAGCATCCAGGTCTTAACGTGCAGGTAATAAGGATATCTGCTCCACTGATCCCATATTCATAATGTAAGATACAAGGAACTTCCCTGGCAGTCCAGGGGTGAAGGCGTTGCCTTCCAAAGCAGGGATCAGACAGCTAAGATCCCATATGCCTCAGGGCCAAAAACCCAAAACATAAAACTGAAACAATGTAAACAATGTAACAAATTCAATAAAGACCTTTTAAAAGATCTTTTTTAAAAATGTCATTAAAAAAAAAACAAGTGAGGTACAAGAAATTTCTCACTAATTATTTGCACTGCTTTCAGAAGCTCAACTAGCTGTTTCCCCAAGTTATCTGGGGACCAGACTCACCTAGCCTGACCCCCACGCCTCCTCCCTTCCCTGGTCTAGCGAGGCAGCCAGTCCGGGGTCTAGACCTAGCACCCACCGCTGAAGCCAGGCTCCAGCACTGCAAGTCCTAATTTAATACTAGGAGCTGTTTTGTGGGAACTGCTCGCTGTGGGCCACACCCTCCACTTTCATCCCCAGACTGTAGAGGCCCAGAGCAGAGAGGCCCCAACTTACCTTTCTGTCTTCCCATGGGCAGCATGTACCATGCACGATGCAAGCTCAAAGGATACACATAGTCAGTTATGCCCCTGCCTATGATGGGAATATGACTAAATTATAATCAAAACCTCAAAGTAATGGGGACTATGGTCTATTAAGTGTCTCCTATGTCCAAGTACTTACTACACCTTTGAAATTTGATTCTATTCCTTAAGTCTGTCCCTAGGAAGTGGGTCCTATTCTTGTGCCCAAGGTGAAGGTGAAGTCACTCAGTCGTGTCCGACTTTGTGACCCCATGGACTGTAGCCTATCTGGCTCCTCCGTCCATGGGATTTTCCAGGCAAGAGTGCTGGAGTGGATTGCCATTTCCTTCTCCAGGGGAACTTCCCGACCCAGGAATCGAACCCGGGTCTCCCGCATTGCAGGCAGACGCTTTACCGCCTGAGCCACCAGGGAAGCCATATGGATGAGAAAACTGAGGACAAATCACCAGCTGAGACTGGATCACAACTTGGGTCCTTCTGACACCAAAATTCTTGCTCTTGTTCTTACCATTCTTCCTAAATATCCTCCCCATTAGTCTTGTGGATTAAATCCCAACTCCAAGCACACCTTCCAGCCTCTTGTAACTCTAAACACTGGAGCTGGTCCATTTGGTCCCTGTGAAATACTGCCTTGTTTCCTACATGTAAGCCTTTCACTGCCAATGCTGGACAGTTCTCCAGGGCAGGGCTGCCTCGATTTCCCTCTGAACAGTCCTGCCAGCTTCTGACTCAGGAGTGAGCCAGGCCCCAGGTGACTCAGATCTGAGTCACAATGGTGACATAGAAGTTCAGCTTGCAGCCCTCTGGTGAGTGTCCTTCCCCTAAGGGCTGTACCTCTTCCATTTCTGGCCTCTCCCTCCAATTCCCCCTCGAAATCCGTGACACCAAGTGGGGAATCCATATCTACAGCATTGTCCTGCCCTAACCAGTTAGCAATCCCATAATTAATCAGTTGATTAATTAATTAATAAATGAAAGAAAAGAAAGGGAGGAAGGAAGAGGAAGATTCTGACCCATTAGGCCTGAGGGAACCCATCCTGACTGGTAGAAATTGCCAGGAGGTGTCTGGAACATCTGCAAACCACAAGAGTGAGTTTAAGCTCTCTGAGAGCAGTCAGTGTGTTTCCTGCCATGTTCCTGACCTAGAACAGGGCTTGGCATACAGCTAGTGCTCAGCACCTTAAATAATTGTCGTTCTTCCTGTTTGCTCTGGTCCCTCCGGCTCCTCCTCCCTCCCCATCACCCTACCTGGCTTCCCAGTGTCCCTCACACAGCCTCGTTCTCCCCACCACCCCCACCTCTGACCTCCCCTGTACCAGACTCAGGATCCCGGCCCCATTGCCCCAGCCTCCACCTGCCTGAGAGGGTTGGAGAGTCAGAAGTAATTGCCTAGTGAGTGATCAATACATTGGCATCTTCAGAGACTTAAAACTTTTGATTTTTTTAAAGTTTTTGTTTTATACTGGAGTATAAGCCTATTAACAATGTTGTGACAGTTTCAGGTGGACAGTGAAGAGACTCAGCCACACATATACATGTATCCATTCTCTCTCAAGTTCCCCTCCCATCCAGGCTGCCACATAACATTGAGCAGAGTTCCCTGTACTGTAGGTCCTTGCTGGTTATCCATTTAAAATACAGCAGTGTGTACATGTCAATCTCAAACTCCCTAACTATCCCTCCTCCCCCCACCCGATCCTTCCCCCCTAACAACCATAAATTCATTCTCTAATCTGAAAACATTTTGATCACTTTAATTTTTATCTCTTCTCTTGGTCAGGACTGTTCATAAGCATCTGTTTAAAGACCTACATTTATTTTTCACTCTTTTTCTCCACACATGCCTTAAAGTAACCCCCAAACTACTTCAGATCAGCTTCCTCCAGCAGACTTTCTCCTTTACCCTGTAAAATTAAGCTTCTCTTCCTTCTCTCTAGATTTGTCCATGGGCCTCCGTAGTTCATGCTTCCAAATTGCAATTCCTCTGCATATTCTTAAATCAACTCACTTTCACCGTGTGTGTGTGTGTTTTAAGTAAGTTGCAAATAAGAGGTGGCAAGACATGCCAGGAGGGGAAAACAAAGGGACTGGAAAATTTCCAGCTAAAAATCAGGACTGAATTTCCAGTATACCTGCCTTAGGCAGGCTTGAGGGTGGGTGGGGACTGCAGGGTGTAAGAATTCTGGAGCCAGTGAGACCCCCACATTTCTGATTCATCAACTGTCTGTCCACTCACAGCATGGTCTTTTTAGGAAGTCTGGCACCTGCCCACTAGCTCACATTCTTGATTCTGTGAAGAATCAAGAGGAATCCTCCTTGAGAGGAGGCAGACAGCCCCAAGGTCATCTCGATTCTTCCCCTTGAACTTGCAAGATCCACCCCAGATGAGTTCAGGTCTGCCTTGGACACTTACCTTCTATTTCCTGCCTCTTGGATCTGTTGGAATGAGGTTACAGCCACAAAACACTTTGTAGTCGAGTACCTTAGATTCATGACATCCGAGCTCAAGTGGTGCAATTAAGGGATGTCCCCACATCCCCTTTCTCCTCCCAGAAATAATGCTTGCCTCCATCACTGAGGTAAAATGAAAGTTGGTTGTCCGTCCAAGTTCTCATGGTTTTGTCACTATATCACGTTTGACACTTTTGCCACCCCAAGGACTGTAGCCCACCATTTCCTTCTCCAGGGGATCTTTCCAACCCAGGGATTGAACCCAAGTCTCCTGCATTGGCAGGCAGATGCTTTACCACTCAATCACCAGGGAAGCCCCCCATCCTTATTCAGGATAGCAGCCTTATTCAGGATAGCCAAAAGGTGGAAATCACCCAGGTGTTCACCAACAGATGAACAGATAAACTGGGATATTATTCAGCGTTAAAAAGAAGGAAATTCTGACACCTGGATGAAATGAGGTCATTCTGCTAAGTGAAATCAGCCAATCGCATAAGGACACTGTATGATTCCACCAGAGTAGTCAAGTTCACAGAGACAGGAAGTAGGATGATGGTTCCCAGGCACTGGAATCAGGGTTTAATGGGTACAGGGTCTGAGTTTAGGAAGATGACAAGCTCTGGAGATGGGTGGTGGTGGTGGTGTTTGTGCACCACTGTGAAGGAACGTGATGCCGCTGGTGGAACCCCATGCTCAACAGTGGCTCGTTGTCCAGTTGCTCAGTCGTATCCGTTTTGAGCCCCATGGACTGCAGCACACCAGGCTTCCCTGTCCTTCACCATCTCCTGGAGTTTGTTATTTTTATCTCTTCTCTTGGTCAGGACTGTTCATAAGCATCTGTTTAAAGACCTACATTTATTTTTCACTCTTTTTCTCCACACATGCCTTAAAGTAACCCCCAAACTACTTCAGATCAGCTTCCTCCAGCAGACTTTCTCCTTTACCCTGTAAAATTAAGCTTCTCTTCCTTCTCTCTAGATTTGTCCATGGGCCTCCGTAGTTCATGCTTCCAAATTGCAATTCCTCTGCATATTCTTAAATCAACTCACTTTCACCGTGTGTGTGTGTGTTTTAAGTAAGTTGCAAATAAGAGGTGGCAAGACATGCCAGGAGGGGAAAACAAAGGGACTGGAAAATTTCCAGCTAAAAATCAGGACTGAATTTCCAGTATACCTGCCTTAGGCAGGCTTGAGGGTGGGTGGGGACTGCAGGGTGTAAGAATTCTGGAGCCAGTGAGACCCCCACATTTCTGATTCATCAACTGTCTGTCCACTCACAGCATGGTCTTTTTAGGAAGTCTGACACCTGCCCACTAGCTCACATTCTTGATTCTGTGAAGAATCAAGAGGAATCCTCCTTGAGAGGAGGCAGACAGCCCCAAGGTCATCTCGATTCTTCCCCTTGAACTTGCAAGATCCACCCCAGATGAGTTCAGGTCTGCCTTGGACACTTATCTTCTATTTCCTGCCTCTTGGATCTGTTGGAATGAGGTTACAGCCACAAAACACTTTGTAGTCGAGTACCTTAGATTCATGACATCCGAGCTCAAGTGGTGCAATTAAGGGATGTCCCCACATCCCCTTTCTCCTCCCAGAAATAATGCTTGCCTCCATCACTGAGGTAAAATGAAAGTTGGTTGTCCGTCCAAGTTCTCATGGTTTTGTCACTATATCACGTTTGACACTTTTGCCACCCCAAGGACTGTAGCCCACCATTTCCTTCTCCAGGGGATCTTTCCAACCCAGGGATTGAACCCAAGTCTCCTGCATTGGCAGGCAGATGCTTTACCACTCAATCACCAGGGAAGCCCCCCATCCTTATTCAGGATAGCAGCCTTATTCAGGATAGCCAAAAGGTGGAAATCACCCAGGTGTTCACCAACAGATGAACAGATAAACTGGGATATTATTCAGCGTTAAAAAGAAGGAAATTCTGACACCTGGATGAAATGAGGTCATTCTGCTAAGTGAAATCAGCCAATCGCATAAGGACACTGTATGATTCCACCAGAGTAGTCAAGTTCACAGAGACAGGAAGTAGGATGATGGTTCCCAGGCACTGGAATCAGGGTTTAATGGGTACAGGGTCTGAGTTTAGGAAGATGACAAGCTCTGGAGATGGGTGGTGGTGGTGGTGTTTGTGCACCACTGTGAAGGAACGTGATGCCGCTGGTGGAACCCCATGCTCAACAGTGGCTCGTTGTCCAGTTGCTCAGTCGTATCCGTTTTGAGCCCCATGGACTGCAGCACACCAGGCTTCCCTGTCCTTCACCATCTCCTGGAGTTTGTTCAAACTCACGTTCATTGAGTCGGTGATGCCATCCAACCATCTCATCCTCTGTCGTCCCCTTCTCCTCCTGCCTTCAATCTTTCTCAGCATCAGGGTCTGTTCTAATGAGTCAGCTCTTCCCATCAGGTGGCCAAAGTATTGGAGCTTCAGCTTCAGCATCAGTCCTTCCAATGAATATTCAGGGTTGATTTCTTTTAGGATTGGCTGGTTTGATCTCCTTGCTGTTCAAGGGACTCTCAAGAGTCTTTTCTACAGTTCAAACGCGTTAGCTCTTCGACACTCAGCCTTCTTGATGGTCCAACTCTCACATCCATACGTGACTACTGGAAAAATCATAGCTTTAACTGTATGGACGTTTGCTGGCAAAGTAATGTTTCTGCTTTTTTATATGCTGCCTAGAAAAGCAGAGACATTACTTTGCTAACAAAGGTCTGTATAGTCAACAGTGGTTAAGATGGTACATTTAATGTTGTGGATATTTTGCCACAATAGGAAAATGAAAAAAAACATAAAGTTGGCAGCTGACTTGGCACCGGGTAGACCTAAAAATTGTTTGTTGAACAAGTCTTTGTTTCAGAGTTTGGGACAGTTCTGCAGAGGCTTGGGGAGTGTCAGCTCACTGTTGTGTCCTTTGGGCCTTGAGCAATGCCCGGCACATGGCAGGCCGGCAGCAAATAGCTGACGAAGGCATGAATTGAGAAGGCCACAGAGGAAATCCTTCTTGCCCTTCTTACCTCTCCCTCCACCCACCATCTTCCCTTCTCCATCCTCATCAGAGAGCAGTGGTCAGCTGACTTGGTTCTGATGCCCTCTGTGGCAGGGACCTTTGAGAATCATTTCCTTCAAACTCTTTCCCCCAGGGATCAATGTTCCAGGCAATCGATGTCTAAGTTCTTGAAGGCCGCTATGGAAGGGGTCCCGCTAATCCCGCCTGGGTCATGTATTTAATGCTTTGTGATTGATGGGACATTCTTCTCTCTTTTCTGCCCTGATTTAAACCTCCCACACACACCCACCCAAATCTTTTCCCCTGAGAAGTGTGAGGGGGCCCTGAAGACAGGTGGGAGAGTGCCTCCCTGGACAGAAGGAGGGGGCATGCGGGTAAGAATAAGCCTCGGCCCCCTCTCATTACCATCAGCCCAGACAAAACGTCATGAGGATTAATGAGGCCTTTCCTGGACCTGGAGATGGAGGATATGCCCCCAAGGGAGTCCCTTTACCAAGTCTTGGAATTCTCAGAATCAGTGAAGCCAAGGGCAGGTGGCTCTAAGGAGCTCAGGCTGAGGGGCCGCTGTCTTTGAACCTCTCTCTTACCAGTGCGTTTCTAAGAGGCCAACAGTGGCCTTGCGATTGAAGGGCCCCACGGAAACCCGGGGAAGTGATTGTGCAGCAAAAGGGCACAAATAGTGTCAAAACTCACAAATTAGGCAAATGAATTCCATCTGGTAAGGAGAAGGAAGAGGGTCCCTGACTAAAGGAACGTGTGGGTTGAAAATATGAAGAAATGATGAAATGGCCTTACTTCCCAAGATCCCTGGGATGAAATGGCGAAGCTCACTCAGTTTTCCATAGATCTTGAGGATTATGAAACACTAGTATTACTAGTGTGAGAAGACAGTAAACATAATGGATGGGCTTCCCTGGTGGCTCAATGGTAAAGAATCCACCTGCCGATACAGGGGACATGAGTTTGATCCCTGGGTTGGGAAAATCCCCTGGAGACAGAGATGGCAGCCCACTCCAATATTGTTGCCTAGGAAATCCCACAGACAGAGGAGGCTGGCAGGCTACACGGTCCACGGGGTTGCAAAAGTGTTGGACACAACATAGTGACTAAACAAAACAAATGTAGTTAAACATACAAACAAGAGGTGTGTCCCCGTGGCCACGGTGGCCTTATTCCCACGGAAGCAACCACACTTCTCTCTCCCCCTGTGCTTCATGTGTGAGTGGATATAGGAATTGCAACAGAGTTTCCCAAAGGATGTGCCAGACAGCCCTACAAAATCAGAGGCTCCTTAAGACAGGAATACATACTGCATACTTGAAACTGTGGAAAATACTTCGAAAAAGACATCTATTTTACTTTGTTTAATCTAGCATGTCTCCAAATTGATTTTCTATGAAAACCTTAGTCTACTAATATCTATCATTCAGTGGAAATAGAATTTCTTGGAACGTACTGAGGAAAATGCTTACGTATATCATTCAGATACCCTTGACTCATGATTCACTGAACAGTCAGTGTTCATGCACAAAGACTGGCTGTGTTGTCCAGGCACTGGAACACAGAAGGCATGAGTCACAGGCCCTGTCTAGCAGACACATTCTGTGGGGGGAAGCCCAGCATCAGGCGGCTTTGGAGGGGCTGTGTAATTCAGCAAAACACTGAATCAGAGTTGCAACAGTGGGCAGAACAGGACATGGAGATGCCCAGGAGAGGACTCCTACCACAAGTCAGGCATCAGGGAGGGCTTCCCCTTGGACACACAGCTTGAGCTGAGCCTGAAATCAAGCAGAGGAGTTAGCCAGGCTCATGTAGGAGAAGGTTGTTCTAGAAAGAAGAAAAAGCTTATGAGGGACTTCAAAACACCAGCAAAAAGAACCCACGTAGAATGACTGGGGCTTCCTCAGGGGCTCGGCAGTAAAGGATCAGTCTGCCAATGCTGGAGACGCAGGTTCGACCCCTGGGTCAGGAAGATCTCCTGGAGAAGGAAATGGCAACCCACTCCAGTATTATTGCCTGAAGAATCCCATGGACAGAGGAGCCTGGCGGGGTACAGTCCCTGGGGTCTCAAAGAGTCAGACTGAGCGCATAGGCAAGCGAGGGGATGACTAGGGCAAAGGGTATGCCCAAGGGGATGGGGAGAGGGGACGTAGGAGAAGAAGCCTGGAGAAGAGCCAGGCATCTCTCATCTTAAGACTTGTGGGCTCCATCCTAAACTATGCAGCACCACGGAAGGGCTATACGTGTGGCTGGCTTTCCTCCTGACATTGCTGGTCAAGAGGCTTAACTGCAGAAGTCGGAGGGGGGTGGGGGGAGGTGGAGTTTAGGAGGGGCGGGAACTGAAGAGACAGCCCCAGCACATGGGCCAGGACAGACTTCAGACAGGACCTACCACTCTGGGCAAAGGCAGCATCCTTATCAGAGACGTCAGCAGCAGATGCCAGTCTCTGCATAGTCGGGAAATTCCGTCCCAAGGGTGTGAGGCAGGGGGACGCAAGGAAGAGACGAGACTGAGATCTAGAGATCCAGGGACTGAGATTTGGAGAACCAGGGAGGTTTTGTTTTTTTTTTTTTTAAAGTAAGTAGCAGTTAGGAGGTAAAAGGGGATGGTGAAAATTGGGGTACAAGTGAAAACTTGGGGCCAAGGACAAAAGGCAAAAGCTTCAGTGATGAAAACCACATTTGTCAAGATTCGTCTCAGAACTTGGAATGAGGGTGGGAGTTGAGCGGCCTGAGCTGTGAGGTGGGGGAGCTTCAGGAAAGCTGAGAACCAGGCAGGTCCTGGCCAGAGGGGCTGCCTGGGTGGGTCTTACCCACTAGACTCTCCGCCCAAAGCAACCAAACTGTTCTGGGCCAGTGCTGCCCTCTAGTGGCTGGAAATAAAACCCAAGCGCCATCTGCAGGAGGGCCAACTGCCCTTTCTCTTTGAAGGAATTACATACCCTCCGCCCTCACCTCTGTAGAACGTGCTGTGGTTCGTTCAAAATTTAGCTCCCTCCGGATCAGACACTTGCTCACATAGACACACGTCCCCTCTTAACTCCTGCATCTCTGCCTTAGCTCATACCCAGTTTTCTCAGGGGAAGCTTCTCTCCTTTCCCATCTTGCTTTTTCTTGAATTTCGTTTGAAGAAATTTCTTTAAGTGACCCCCGTCACAATGAATGAAGGATAGCAAAGGGTCTGTATGAATGGAAAGAACACAGATTTGAAACTAAGTGCAATTTTTAAAGAAGAATAATGTGCACTGCAGAGAAGATCCTGAATGCCACAACCAAGACCTGATGAAGCGGAATAAATAAACAAATATCTTTTAAAAGACTTGTAATCTTCTATTTTAAAAAAAGAAGAACAATGTCATCAGTCTCCACAAAACAGCACTCATAGGTACTCAGGAGTCCCCTCAGGTGGATAAATCGCCATCTATTTCTCCACCTTCTTCTGATTAAAAATCTGTCTCCCGAGACCTCCCTGGTGGTCCAGTGGTTAGGACTCTGTCCTGGAAGGACAGGGAACAAGAGGTCGAACCCTGGTCAAGGAACTAAGATCCCACATGCCTTGAGGCCAAATAATTGAGAAAATAAATACATAAAAGACTGATGAGAATTACCAACAATAAAAACCAAATCTACGTCTCCTCAAGAACTAGCATTTAGGGGAGGAAAATGCTTTATCAAATCTGTTGCTTTGTCCGGAGGATTGGAACTATTGCATTGTCTCCGTAGGAAACTCTGTTACCATTTCCGAAAGAGCCCATTGGTGCGTGCGGGCTGTCCGGAGGATCACTTCCTCAGCCTTGAGGTTGAGACAAGGTCTGCGGGTGGAGGTGTAATGGGGGCAGCAGATCCTGGCGTGAGCAAGGAGAAGACTCACCGATTGCACTTCTTATTCTCGATCTGCTTCCATGAGCCTAGCACTGGACAAGGATACCCAGAGGAGCGAAGCCAGAGCAGCTGTGAGAACCAGCTCATCTCCTAGCAACCATGCTGGCTTTGCTCCCCGAGCACAGCATCTCTCAAAACCAAAGACAAGGCTTCCCTGGCAGTTCCTCGGGCAGCTCCCACCAGCTGCAGCTTTGAAGGGAGACTTCCTGTGTGAAGCCAGCCAAGGCTCTGCAGTTATTATGAGGCTCCCCTGGAAGGCATACTAACTTGTATGATATTTGCAGGTACCAGAAGAGTTCAGCACTTCGAACTGTGGGTTCGTGCAGCAGCCAGAGCTCCCGGTCCAGGTCTCAGCTCCTCTGTCTCTCTCTCTCTCTGCCTCCTGTCTCTCTCATACACACACAGAGAGATCCAAGCACATTCTGACCTAAGACCTCTCCTTATTTGGGGAAAAACAGCAGCCTGTGTTCTCCCACAGGCCAGGAGAGCATCAGGCCCCCTCCGGGACAATTTGCTCTGTTTGCAGACTGACTCCCCTGAAAGCGGAGGGAAACTGATGATGTCACTTGAGCAGGAAGTCTCAGAAGGACTTTCTCCTCCGTGGACCCCAGAGAACACACGCCCACCTGAGCCAGAGAGCTGGAGGATATGATGGCAAATGTGGAGGGCATCTTGAACCCGCTTTTCTGCACTGTCCTGAGGAAACATCGACTGTCCTCACGGGAGGCTGGGTGCTGCTGGAGCTGGGGCCTGGGTGCCATGGCCACCCTGCATGCCCCACTAGGCTCCATGCGCAGCTGCCTCTCCAGCCTTCAGCCCAGTGCGGGTCTGCCCCCCTCTGCTTGGCTCCCCGCAGCCCTCTTGTCCCCCAGAGTGGCTATCTGGCCACCCGTCGGCTGGACAAAGCGTTTGTCAGCTTTAATGGATGTATGACTCCCAGCCCTGACATGTTTTATGCATCCCCGGGGGCTTTGATCTCCTTGTCTGCGTACATAAATGAGAGGATTACTGAGCCATCCAGAACAGGGCACCAAAAATGTCTTTCACTGAGGTGCTTTTGCCTCCAGCAGATAAGAGTCATAAGCTGAAATCCCGGGAACCATTAGGGCCTTGAGCTTGAGGGTAACTCAGCTCAGGAGAAATGGATCAGGGGGACTGGTCTAGGAGGCACTCCCTGTCACGGTTCCCCGATATTGTTTATATCTGGGTGATGTGGATAAAGAAACCGGTCGCTTCTGGCACCGCCCTTCCTCCCTGAAGATTACAAGCAACTGTGGCTGACATTTGCCAAGGCGGCCTGGACTGACTCGGTGGTGGCATATGGTTACTGTCAGGGATTTCTGGATGTGGGGGCTGGGATCGGACACGGGGGTGGGGACTTGTATTTTTAGGACACTTGGAGTTCTCATCTGGATTTAGGCCAACTCTCCAGATGGTTACGGAGCAGCAGAGTCACTTCTGCCTGGCTCCACCTCCTGAGAGAGACAGAGAAGAAATGGAAGTGATTATTGCCCTCATTAAGGGCTTCCCAAGCGGTGCCAGAGGTAAAGAACCTGCCCGCCAATGCAGGAGACGTGGGATCAATCCCTGGGTCAGAAGATCCCCTGGAGGAGGGCATGGCAATCCACTCTAGCATTGTTGCCTGAAGAATCCCAAGGACAGAGGAGCCTGGCGGGCTACAGTCCACGGGGCCACAAAGAGTCAGACACGACTGTGCGACTTAGCATGCATGCACGTTGTCCTCACCATGTTATGTCCAAGGAGTGCTAAGGGCCGGCGTTTGGAGGTGGGGCTCCTCGAAAGCTAACCTGAAGTTTCAAAATGGCAGCCCAGACATGGCAGCTAGCCGAGAGATTGGGGGTGGGGTGGGTAGGCTGGCAGATGCCATCATGGAAGTGAGAAGGGTTTTTGTTAACCATCAGCCACTGAGGGGGTCTTTTAAGTTGCTCCAGTGAGCTAACAACAGCGCTGATCCCTAATTAGCTAATAAGGCTGCTGTATCTACTGACATGTTTATCACATGAGCCTATATGTCCTAGGGACAGGCGAGTCACTGGTAGATAAGACACACTGCTTCCTCCCATGAGCCAAGAACTTATTCATCATTTTCCTCTTAGGAAAATAACAGGAAAGTCTCTCTGGGGTGGAAAGGCTGCCTAACCCAAACTCATCTAAGGTTTGAGGATCTGCGACAGTATTACTAAGGAAGAATCATCTGCCTGGGCTTGAATACCTCTGGTGACGAGGACTTCACTACCATAAATCTTTGACGTCTTTTATGATTGTAAATCTCACCCTGGCTCTTACTCCTTGTCTCTGGGGCAGAGTAGAATGAGAGTAACTTACCTCCATGGATCTTGGGTGAGTAGTGTCTAACCCACTGGCAGATCATACTTCACATCTGACCAAAGGCAAAGAAAATTACGTTCTAAGTCACAGCCCTCACCTAGCCCTAGGCCACCCACTTTCTCATCCAGGACCTTTGGGGAATGAAACAAACGTGTCTTTCCCTGAGACATATTATCGCCACCTGCTGGCAAATCGCTGCAGTGCACCACTTCCTGTGCGCCCCATCCCCCGCCCCTCCAGCGTGGTGGTTCTCTTTTCCTTCAAATGTGAGAAGGACCTTTCGGGAGTCTCAGCACTGGAAGGAGTCTGTGATGTGCAATATAAATCAAAAGTTATTTTTTTGGCAGTGCAGTAAGGCCTGTGGGATCTTAGTTCCTCAACCAGGATTCTCTTTCCCCTTGCAGTGAAAGGGCAGAGTTTTCATTGCACCACCAGGCAAGTCCTAAATCCAAATTGATTTTTAAAAATTTTAGTAAATTTAGTGTTTTACTAAAGGACAAGCAAAAAATTCTTAACCATCTAGAGCAGTCCTTCTCTAAAATGTCAGAAAGCGTCTCACACTCCCGGAGGCTTTTAGCCTCTGTCCTTGACTCTCTTCCTTTCCTCGACACTTCTTTCGTTTTCTCTCCTGTATTGATGTGTCATTCCCAGAACCCTCATCCTGGCTAACTGGTTCAGGAATAGATGAAGAGGGTCTGTGGTAGTAAACTATGGACTCCTGCTAAAGAATAAAGCAGTTTTACACACCTCCCACCCAGAGCCCCAGCAGCTCTCAGAGCTCAAGCTCAGGAGCCCTAAGTCTCTTAGGGTTTGAGGGCTGAGCTGGGGCCCACCTCAGGGCCAGAGGCCCTGCCCCATCCTCCAGGAGCTTCCAACCAGCACAGTTATCTGACCTGGACTTGAGAGACACCTGCTTCTTGGGAGAAAAGGCCACCCTGTGAGTCTGACGTCTTCAGTCATCACCACCATGTGACTTCCAGTGTCGGGAACACACTGCCAGGCCTCTAATCGGCACAGGCGCAGGCAACAAGCAGACTTTGCTCTCCCTCCTCCTGCTCAAGGCACCTGGGAATGCTGGTGTGGGGGAGCGGTTGCCTCCACCATGCAAGTCTCCAGACAGCTGTCCAGCCTTGGACACATTCAGCAACCGTGTGCAGTGTAGGTTTGCAGAGAAGGTAACGCCTGAGCTGAGTCACAACAGGTGGAGAGGTTTGTAAAGGTGGAAACAAACGAAGTGTCCACTGACTGATGACGGATAAACAAAATGTGGCATGCCCATACAATGGGATATTGTTCGGCCTTAACAGGGAAGGGAACCTTGACAGGCCACAGTGCGGGAACCTTGAGGACGTTCTCCTAAGTGTAAGAAGCCAGTCACTGAAGCATAAACACTGTACGATCCCACTTACAGGAGATGCCGAAGGATTCAAATTCAGAGACACAAATTAGAATGGGGGTAGAGTGGGGCTGGGGTTATGGGGAGGATATGGAGAGCCCCTCCCATGGCACCAGGGCGGCAAAACAAGGCCCGCAGGAGCCCCCCCCTCCC